>NC_069441.1:38967691-39079055 GCF_026875155.1 Cherax quadricarinatus
CAGTAATTCCATTTTTTTGAATTTATTCATGGTTGTAACCATGTTTAAACATGTGGATGATTCATTACCTTCGTAACTTGGTCACGATTGTGACCAGATCTACCTGGAGTTCATTACTTAATAACTTGGTCATGATTGTGACCAGATCTACCTGGAGTTCATTACTTTGTAACTTGGTCATGATTGTGACCAGATCTACCTGGAGTTCATTACTTTGTAACTTGGTCATGATTGTGACCAGATCTACCTGGAGTTCATTACTTTGTAACTTGGTCACGATTGTGACCAGATCTACCTGGAGTTCATTACTTTGTAACTTGGTCACGATTGTGACCAGATGGTTTGTGCTATCTAGGCTGGAATATTGTTGCACACTAACAGCACCTTTAAAGGAAAGTGAAATTGCTGACCTAGAACGTGTACAGAGAACCTTCACGGCGCACATAACTATAATAAAATGCCTCAGTTACTGGGAATCCTTGAAGTTCCTCAACCTGTACTCCCTATAATGCAGGCAGGAGAGATACGTGATTATATACACTTGGAAAATTCTGGAGGGATTAGTACCAATCTTGCACACAAAAATCACTCCCTATGAAAGCATAAGACTCGGTAGACGATGCAACATCCCCCCAGTGAAAAGCAGGGGTGCCACTAGCATGATAAGAGACAACACAACAATTGTCAGGGGCCCAAGACTGTTCAACTGCCTCCCAGCATACATAAAGGGGATTACCAATTGACCCCTGGCTGTTTTCATGAAGGCACTGGACAGGCACCTAAAGTCAGTACCTGACCAGCCGGGCTGTGGTTCGTACGTTGGATTGCATACAGCCAACAGTAACAGCCTGGTTGATCAGGCCCTGATCCAACATGAAACCTAGTCACAGACCAGGTGTGGGAGCACTGACCCCTGAGGCCCTCTCCAGGTATACTCTCCAGATCTACCTGGAGTTCATTACCTTATAACTTGGTCATGATTATGACCAGATCTACCTAGAGTTCATTACCAGGAGCTTATTACCTTTGTACCTAGTTCAGCTATCAAAATTTTGGGGCCCAGTCCTTGGACCCATTATGTACTTCTGTAATCCTTTGACTACTGCCCACAGGATGGGTATGGGGTGACTACCACCCACAGGATAGGTATGGGGTGACTACTGCCCACAGGATAGGTATGGGGTGACTACTGCCCACAGGATAGGTATGGGGTGACTACTGCCCACAGGATGGGTATGGGGTGCATAAGGATACTAAACTAAACATCAACAACGGGCAGGAAGGACATTAGTTTCCACCTTGAGAACCGGTAGAGTCCAGAGCTCAAGTTGGTTAAGAATGCCTGAATCACACTGCATCAAGTTTTGTTGGATTAAAGTATGCAGAATAAGAACAGTACCACAGCTATAACTGAGAGAGGAATATCTGTGAATTATGACAGGATTGTTGTCAATATTGTGAAGGAGAGACTGTGAGCCTGCTCAGCATTCTGCACAGTGGTAATTCACATTCCACTCATGAGAGCATGAAAGGAAATGTTTTGTCCAATATGCCTCAAGAGTGCTTTGTTAATACTATGGTAAGAAAGATAGTCTGTAGGTGTTGTTGGTTGAAAAGAATTTTGTCCAGGAGCTATCTTGAAATACATATTGGAGGTGAAGAGATTTTCGAACAGGTTGTTCCTGAGAATAAGAGCGAGGAGTGGTAGTAACAGTGTTAGCATCATCAATAACAGATCGAGTTCATTTGGACGTGGGTCCCAAGTCAATCTGTCCCATGATGTGCGGACCATCCAGGTATATCCAAACATCGATGCACCGTAAGGAAGCTGGAATCATGGTCAAGGTCGAGCAAAGGTCAGTGGTACAAAAAAGATTAGCTAGAACTGGGAAACCAGAGTCAAGCAACGAGCCAGTGCTGGGTTTGTGAAAAGGTCCAAGAGCATGCTGGGATCATGAATTAAACTTGTATTAATTAAACTTGTAAGTCAAGGTACCACTGTACTGTTATATGTTTTGTACCACCTCACTGTTATCAATCTTATTAATGATAAACTTTTTAGTTACCTAACTTGGAAATAAGTCACTCTGTCTGACTTTTTTGGGTTATCCTAGGTTCTCTACACATATGCTGCTATGTATGATAATTCTATGTAACTGTATTTGTGTATACCTGAATAAACTTACTTACTTACTTACTTACTAATATGTAATAATAAATATTAAAATGTACTGCTTCATAACCAGCATCACTGTAGTCAGTAAGAATTAGGATTAGTCTGCCCGAAATGCCTAGGCATGCTAGTGTTACTGACGACTCGGACTTATGACGGGCTCTCTGACCAGTATGCATACCTAAATAATGTATATTAGAGCTAATTTCCTCTATGTATTCTGTTTATTATAATATACAGTACACTACTGTATAAACATTTAAAAATATACCAGAAATGTTATAAATGGTGCAAAGGTGACATTAATATAATATAAAAAATGACTGACACACACCCACTACCATTATAGTATGCTCCTCACTTAGCAACGAATTCGTTTACAGATGTGGTCTTACGAACAGGACCCTGTCATTAAGTGACGAGAGGCTGTAATGTTGACATATTCTCTCGCTCCTTTTCTTGTATTATCCGAGTCATTATTATGTGGAAAATAATATATCAAAACTCTATCACTTTACTTTTGATTATAAGCCACATAACATCATTCGAAGTCTTAACATACAAAGAGACACAAATTATCAGTATCTGGATGGTACAACTTGCATATTTATTGACTATAATTGTTTAATGGTGATTTTTTTAAATAAAAAAAAACAAATATTGCATCTTTTATTAAATACTTATGTTAAATGCATATTACTGTGGTGACATTAATGATAAACATGAATACTGGTACACTGTTACAGTACTACATTACAACCTTTATTTAACAGGTATTGGTACTGCTACAGTAATTAAAATTTGGCCTATAAATTTATCATTATTAGTTTCACTTTTAAGAGAGTTCATCCACCTACTTCACTGTAATTGTGGCTCATATGAGTTATCACTGTAATGGTGACTCATATGAGTTATCATTGTAATGGTGGCTCATATGAGTTAATATACTACATTAAAGTAATTATCACTATGATATCTGCAAGACTGTCTCCTCATGTACCTCTACTAATAATCCACTAACACAGTCACAAGTGCCCAAGCATTTCAAATATCCTGTTTTTTGTGAGTTCTCAAGAGCCATTTATTATCACTTATTCAGCTGGTGATAGTGATGGATTACACACATGCACAGGTATGAGCTCAGTAGTTAGGATTTACTCTTTTAAATATGAGGGACAAGAATTGGTCTTAAACATATAAGGATCGCTGGTTGAGTAGGCTCCCACATCTCGACCACATTTTTTCTATCCATTCATACAAAATATTCTCATCAACGCAAACCTCAGGTTGAACAAACACAGTTATTAGTTTAAAGTTCGTCACATGAGCCAGGTAGGCCAGACTGAACATGACTTGTATTTCCTAAGATTCGGATGCTTTTTGACAAGACAATCATTCACCAACAGCATGAACTCACATATTTCCTACCACATAAAAATATGGAAGTGTCATCCATATTTCAATCTGAAAGAGATCGAAGTTTAATTCTTACCACTTTGAGATAGTGAAGTTATGAATGTTCTCACCTGCTCCATTACCCTGAAGTTTCTGGGAACTTTAAGTCTTCACACAGAAGGACATTCAGGTCATCATCAGATGACCTGAATGTCCTGCCACTGCATTTTAGTTATATTCACTGACCAAGTACTTCCCTTGATTCATACAGCATTCCTGGTTACAGTGAACACTGATTTGTAGAATCAGATAATAATGCTGCTTCTAAATCCTTGTAGGAATTTCTTCAAATCCCAAGTTCATAATGCTGGAATTTTCAAAAGGATGTCCTAGTTTTTATGCCAGTCATGCAGTTTATCACTAACGCCATGACAAGTTCTGCAGCACAGCAGCTAGAATTCTCAGAAGAGTTCACACTACTAAACTTTATGCCACTAATATACACATGCACGAGGTGTCCCTTTTGGCATTTTGCAGGCACTGCGATATTCATTAAGAATGAAAACTATTTCATAGATGAGCCTAATTAGTAACAAAATATGACTCTTAGTAATATTAGGGTAGGCAGTAGGCCTACACTACCTCTGTGTCTTCTTTTCTCTTAACATCAATTAACAGTACACTTTTACCTACAATACATAAAATAGTTTTACAGCACCATGTTGATAATAACAGCAAATACAAATTTGTAATAAATGATGCCATAACTAGGAGTAGAGCAACAGAGTTTAGTGGAACACTGCAACACAACCTTTAATTAAATATAAACAGCCACTGTAATGTTGATTTGTTATGTACATAAACATTTTAAACTAATATTGTGCTCCTGGAAAGAGTTAAATCCATAAGAATCATCCAGTCATGCATGACAGTGGTGATATAGTGGGGTGGGGCAGGAGGGATCTGGGGTGGAGGTGAGTGGGCAGGTGGGATCTGGGGTGGAGGTGAGTGGGCTGGTAGGACCTGGGGGAGAGGTGAGTGGGCAGGTGGGATCTGGGGTGGAGGTGAGTGGGCAGGTGGGATCTGGGGTGGAGGTGAGTGAGCAGGTGGGATCTGGGGTGGAGGTGAGTGGGCAGGTGGGATCTGGGGTAACAATGTTCTTGGTCCTTTGCTTTCTCCTCATATACATCAATGATCTAAATGCATCTCAACAACTCACACTTGTTCTATTTGCAGACAACACAACTTTTGTCATCTCTCCCCCAAACCCAAATTCTCTAGACACCATTGTTAATGAAGAACTCTTAAAGATACCAACCTGGATGACTACTAATAAACTCAGTCTTACCACTGACAAGACCTTCTACATGATGTTTGGGAAGAGAGTTGCAAATGTCCAACTAAATGTTACGATTAATGGTTCTCTTATTGTAAGACAAAATGAAGGAAAACTTTTAGATCTGTTTCCAGACTGCAACTTGAAATTCAACACCCACATTCAAAACATAACAAAAAAGTATCCGACTCAGTTGGCATCCTCTCTAAGATATGTTGCTATATACAGTAGACCGTCGTTTAACACGGTAGTTATATTCCTGAAAATGCCATTTTAGTTAAAATCGTGTTAGACAAACTGAAGAACTTATGAGAAAAATAAGGTTATGTACCTGGGAGCCCCAAAAAAGCTAAACAACTTTTTTTAGACCTCCAGATCTTACAAAAATAAAAGCAAATATGTAATTGTAGTTCATTGTTGTGATGTACTATGTTGTTATTACTGCTTAAGATTACAAATACAACAGAAATATTATTTCTTACCTTAAATTGTGGGTGCTGGTGTTTGTGGATGATTGTGAAGAGAGTGTAGAGTTATGTTGTGGTCCTACTGGGCTGAGGTGGATGGTAGAGGTTCTGGTACTGAAGTTGATGGTTGTACTGGAGTGTGCATAAATTCTGTAATAGATTTCTGTTCTGTTTTACCCCGCAGTACATTATACAACTGACGGTAAGGCATCAGCTGCTCTAGACACCGTTTCAGGGTCCTCTTCAGTGAAAAAAGTCTAACTTTAAGTCAGTCAGTAAATCAGTCAAGTCAGTAAGTCAAGTCAGTCAGTCAAATCAGTCAGTAAATCAGTCAAGTCAGTCAGTAAATTAGTCAAGTCAGTAAGTCAGCCAGTCAAGTCAGTCAGTCAGTAATACTGTCAGTCACTTAGTCATGTAAGTCAGTAAATCACTCAGTAAGTCAGTCAGTAAATCAGTCAGCAAGTAAATCAGCCAGTAAGTCAGTAAATCAGTCAAGTCAGTCAATAAGTCAGTCAGTAAATCAGTCATCAGTCAATAAGTCAGTCAGTAAATCAGTCAAGTCAGTCAATAAGTCAGTCAGTAAATCAGTCAAGTCAGTAAGTCAATAAGTCAGTCAGTAAATCAGTCAAGTCAGTAAGTCAAGTAAGTCATGTCAGTAAGTCAAGTCAGTCAGTCAAATCAGTCAGTAGTCAGTAAATCAGTCAAGTCAGTCAGTAAATTAGCCAAGTCAGTAAGTCAGTGTTATTACTGTTCTTGCTGTTGAACAGCGGTTTAGTGCCAATGGAGGTAGAGTAGGTAGCAATGATACGGCCGTGGACTAGTTTGGCTTTAATTGGATAGGAGTGAGTACACAATGGGCAGTGTGAGGGAGTGACCGCAAGCCAGTCCGTGGAGGGGGAGCACTTGTGTCTATCAAGTCGGTCGGCCGGGGAGTGAGAGCGAATGGGCCCAGCCTCCCACTGACCTGGGTGAGCCTACAGAGGGCAGCACTTAAATGCCGCGAAATACGAACTAAGCTGGCAGACGGCTAGGCTGTCTGTTCTGACAGTACAGGCTGTCTACATCAGTCAGTCAAGTCAGTCAGTCAAGTTAGTAAGTCAGTCAGTCATCAGTAAGTCAATCAGTCAGTCAAGTCAGTAAGTCAGTCATCACACAAACTCATATTTACCTCATTCTTTTTATGTGCACAAAGGACATAAGAAAGGAGGAACACTGCAGAAGGCCTGTTGGCCCATACTGGGCAGGTCCTTCACAAATCCAAGCCACTAACAGAACTATTTGCCCAACCCACTTTAGTTTTACCCTAACAATAAGCTCTGATACATAAACTAACTCATGTGAAAGTCCCACTCAAACCAACCCCTCTCACTCATGTATTTATCCAACCAAAAATTGAAACTACCCAAGGTTTTAGCTTCGATGACCCTACTAGGTAGACCATTCCATTCATCAATTACCCTATTACCAAACCAGTACTTTCCTATATCCTTTCGAAATCTAAACTTGTCTAATTTGAATCCATTATTGCGGGTTCTCTCTTGGAGGGATATCCTCAAAACCTTATTTATATCCCCTTTGTTAATACCCATCTTCCACTTATACACTTCGATCATGTCTCCCCTCATTCTTCATCTTACAAGTAAATGTAGTTTAGGGGACTTCAATCTTTCTTCATATGGAAGATTTCTAATGCTATGTATTAATTTAGTCATTCTACACTGAATGTTTTCTAACGAATTTATATCCATTCTGTAATATGGAGACCAGAACTGAGCTGCATAATCTAGGTGAGGCCTTACTAATGATGTATAAAACTGTAATATAACCACTTAACTTCTGTTGCTTACACTTCTTGATATAAATCCCAGTAACTTGTTTGCCTGATTACGTATGCTTAGGCATTGCTGTTTTGATTTAAGGTTGCTGCTCACCATAACCCTCAAATGCTTTCTGCAATCTGTATGGCTAAGTTCTACATTATTTAACTTATAAGTACTAGGGTTATGGGCACTCCCGGGCATCAGAACCTTGCATTTATCTACATTGAGCTGCATCTGCCACTTTTCTGGCCAGAAATTGAGTTTATCTAAATCCTCCTGACGTTCCGTGACATTTACGTTTGAATCAATTATCCTACCTATCTTTGTGTCATCGGCGAATTTATTCATATCACTAGAAATTCCCTCATCAAAATCACTGATATACAGTGGACCCCTGGTTAACGATATTTTTTCATTCCAGAAGTATGTTCAGGTGCCAGTACTGACCGAATTTGTTCCCATAAGGAATATTGTGAAGTAGATTAGTCCATTTCAGACCCCCAAACATACACGTACGAACGCAATTACATAAATACACTTACATAATTGGTCGCAATGGGAGGTAATCGTTAAGCGGGGGTCCACTGTATATTATAAACAACAACGGGCCTAAGACTGATCCATGTGGAACGCCACTTGTTACAGATCCCCACTTGGATTTAACCCCATTTAAGCACACTCTTAGCTTCCTATTGGTGAGCCATGACTCAATCCATGATAGCACTTTTTCCCCAATGCCATGAGCTGCCACTTTCTTTAACAGTCTCTGGTCTGGTACTCTATCAAAAGCCGTACTAAAATCTAAATAAACAATATTGAATTCTTTATCATGATCAACAGCCTCAAAAGCCTTACTAAAGGTGGTTAATAAATTAGTTAGGCAGGAACAGCCCCTCGTGAATCCATTCTGAGTATTGTTAACCAAATTATGCTTATCCAGATGGCTTCTTATAATATCAGCTATAACTGACTAGTAATTTGCCTATAATTGAGGTTAGGCTTATTGGGCGGTAATCTGATGGTAACGACTTGTCCTCCGCTTGAAAAATAGGAATTACATTAGCCATCTTCCAAATATCAGACATTACACCTTTTTGAAGAGATAAATTAAAAATATTAGTTAATGGTTCACAAAGCTCCATTTTGCATTCCTTAAGAACCCTTGAAAAAAGCTCATCAGGACATAAGAACATAAGAACATAAGAAAGAAGGAACACTGCAACAGGTCTACTGACCCATGCAGAGCAGGTCCATGTCACCCCCCCTGGATTAGCCCAATGACCCCCCCCCCTGGATTAGCCCAATGACCCACCCAGTCTGATCACCTCCACTCAAGGAAGGAGCACGGCACCAGATCCAGCAGCACAAGCTAGTCAGGTCCAACTCACACCCACCCACACCAACTCATGCATTTATCTAACCTATTTTTAAAACTACACAACGTTTTAGCCTCAAAAACTGTACTCGGGAGTTTGTTCCACTCATCCACAACTCTATTACCAAACCAGTGCTTTCCTATATCTTTCCTGAATCTGAATTTTCCAACTTGAAACCATTGCTGCGAGTCCTGTCTTGGCTGGAAATTTTCAGCACACTATTTACATCCCCTTTATTTATTCCTGTTTTCTATTTATACACCTCGATCATATCCCCCCTAATTCTACGCCTTTCGAGAGAGTGCAGATTCAGGGCCCTCAGTCTGTCCTCATAGGGAAGATTTCTGATACATGGGATCATCTTTGTCATCCTCCTCTGTACGTTTTCCAGAGCATTTATATCCATTCTGTAATACAGTGACCAGAAGTGAGCAGCATAGTCTAAATGAGGCCTAACCAAGGATATATAGAGTTGAAGAACAACCTGAGGACTTCTATTATTTATACTTCTAGATATGAAGCCAAGAATTTTGTTAGCTTTATTGCAAACACTAATGCACTGTTGTCTTGGTTTTAGATTACTGCTAACCAGAACTCCTAAATCCTTTTCGCAATCAGTAGTATTAAGATCTACATTATTTATTTTGTTTCAGTCGATCTACTTGTTTCATAACCATTTCGCTAGTGACTGTGATATTACATAATTGATCTTCTTCAGGCCCACTATAAAAGTTAATTACTGGGATACTGTTAGTGTCTTCCTGTGTGAAAACTGAAAGAAAATCATTATTAAAAATCGAGCACATTTCATGCTGCTTGACAGTAAGATGCCCAGAGTTATTTTTAAGGGGACCTATCTTATCTTATCTCTAACTTTTGTTTGATAAATCTGGAAAAAAACTTTTTCTATTAGTTTTCGAATCCCTAGCAACTTTAATTCCGTAGTCCCGTTTAGCTTTTCTTCTTTTTTTTAACATCCCTGTTAATGTCAATATATTGATTCATAAGATGACCCTCACCTCTTTTGATGAGCACAAAGGAGAGACTAAATTCCTTTCTTCTGCCCTAAAAGATATTTGAGCCTATTATTCATCCATTTTGGGTCATTCCTATTCGATCTAATTTTTTTATATGGGATAAACATTCTTTGGGCAGCATGTATGGTGTTAAGAAAGCTGTCATAATGATAGTTCTCTTCGTTACCCCAGTCAACAGATAATAAGTGTTCTCTAAGCCAATTGTAATCTGCTAATCGAAAATCTGGGACCGTTACTGAGTTGTTCGTTGTTCTCTACTATCATACAGTGGAACATCAAAAATCGAACTTAATTCGTTCCAGGAGCTAGTTCTAAATTCGAAAAGTCTGAAATTCGAAGCAATATTTCCCATAAGAAATAATGGAAATACAATTAATCCGTTCCAGAAACCCAAAAATATTCACACAAAAAATACATTTTATAGAGATTAATTACAGTTTTACATACAACAAATACTATAGTTTTTAATTATGTATAGTAATACATATAAAATAACATTTTTACTTACCTTTATTGAAGATTGGTGATGGCATCTGGAAGATAGGGAGGAGGAGAGAGGGAGTTGGGGTTAGTGTTTGGAAGGAGAATCCCCCTCCATGAGGACTTCTGGTATAGCCCTCTCTGGGGTTACTTCCCTTCACTGTCTTTTAATGCCACTAGGACCAGCTTGAGAGTCACTGGACCCCTGTCTCACAAAATAACTGTCCACAGTCCTCTGTTTCTGGCGCCTCTTTAACATTTCCCTAAAATGGGACATGGTTCTGTCACTAAACTTGTTGCAGAAGATGGCTTGTTTCAGCTTGCTCAGGGTGGTACTTCTGCACAAACATTTGGACATCATTCCACTTGGGACAAATCTCCTTAATCTTTGAAGAAGGCACCTCATCCACTCCCTATATTAACACCTTTTGCAACATCAGCTTCCTTGATTTGTTCTTTCTTTGACAGGATAGAACCGATGGTCGACTTGTTTTTCCCATACATCCTGGCAAGCTCAACAAGTCTCACACCACTCTCATACTTCTGTATTATTTCCTTCTTCACATCGATAGTGTTTCTCACTTTCTTTACCACATGGGCACCACTAGCAAGTTTATTTGGGCCTATGGCAGCTTATTTCACAGTCCCACAAGCACTAAACACAACAAAATAATCGTAAAATGCGTGAATGAGAGCGCAAGTTAGTGTTCACTCAAGCATAAACAAAGCTAGACTACTCATGGTGCCTGCGTGGGGACGCGGACAGAGCGGGCGGCAGACAGGTCCCGCACCCAGTGGTCCAAAAATAGGGGCGTGTTCGATAATAGGGACACAGTTTGTCCGAAAAAATGGTCCTATTTTCAAAACGTTCGATATGTGATACGTTCGATTTTTGAGGTTCCACTGTACTTCCACTCAATGCTAAAGGTAATTGATTTGTGGTCCCTTGTGCCAAGTTCCTCTGTAATTTCTAAATTACTAACAAGGATTTCCTTGTTTGCCAGAACCAAGTTAAACAGGTTTTTTCCCTTTGTAGGTTCTGTCGCAAACTGCTTCAAAAAACAATCCTGAACTACTTCTGAAAAGTCGTTAGATTCTAAATTCAAAGTCAAAAAATTCCAATCAATATGACTAAGGTTAAAGTCCCGTAGAATTACTACATTATCATGCCTTGTGGCCTTAACAATTTCCTCCCAAAGCAGTCTCCCTTAGCCCTGATCTAAGTTTGGGGGATGATATATCATGCCTAAAATAAATTTTTTCATACCCTTCTGAAAATTCTATCCAGACAGACTCTGTATGTGTTATTTCAGACTTTATACCCATTTTTATGCAACAATTTAAATGATCATGGACATAGTGTGTCACCCCACCCCCCTTTCCAATACTTGTCTACTTGGAACAATTTAAAACCATGAATGTGACATTCAACAGGCATGTCCCAATTTTTCTTATTAAACCACATCTCATTCATAGCAAAAACATCAATGTTACCTGCACTTGCAACTAATCTCAATTCATCCATCTTATTTCTCGCACTATGAGTATTAGTATATGTTTAGAAAACCACCCTTCTCTTTTCTCTTCCTGCTGATTTCTGTTTGTCCACTATACCTGTTAGTGTTCTTGTCACTTAGTGCTACTGGCTTTACAATATTCATAACTCTACCTCATTCTGCCTATAACTGGTTTTCCTAAAACTCACACTATTGCTGCACTGAGAACTCATTGATTTTCCACAAAAACCCATACCACTATTTCTAGTTTAAAAACCTAACAGCTCCCTCCACTGTGTTGGCCAGTGCTCCCACCCCAAACCTAGATAAGTGAACCCCATCCCTGGTATACATGCCATTTCTGCCATAGAAGAGGTTCCAGTTGTCTATGAAAGTTGTAGATGAATGGTTCAGAGAACCGACAAGTTGATAAATTAGACACATGTGCAACACTTGGGTATCTTTACTGAGGAAGCGTTTTGCCACATAGTGGCTGATGAAGCCACTGTGTGGCGAAACGTTTCCTCAATAAAGATACCCAAGTGTTGCACATGTGTCTAATCTATGAAAGTTATTGAATTTTCCTTACAGTGCTTGTCCAGCCAGCAATTGACACCAATTGCCCTGGACAACCATTCATTTCCAACCCCTCCCCTACGCAAAATGCCACATATCGCAGGGTTCCCACCCTTCTTCCTAATAATGTTTATTGCTGCCTTATACCTTCTAACTCAATCCTCACTTCTATGCTTGCCTACATCATTGCCTCCAGCACTGAGGCAGATAATAGGATTGGTCACATTACCTTGCATGATGTTGTCAAGCTGATTAACAATGTCCTCTGTCACAGCCCCATGAAAGCAAACCCTCTGTCTCCTACTCCTATCCTTCAAGGAGAAGACCCTATCCATGTACCTAAACTGGCTGTTCCCAAACAAGCACAATATTCTTATGTTCCTTGTTGTTCTTCATTGTGACATTCCCAGTACTCGACTTACATTCATCTGGTAGCATAGAAAAGGAGTTTGAAGTTTCCACAGCAGTCTCTTTCTTCTTCATAGTTTCTGCCTCTCCATTTGTCTTCATGATCTTCAACTTCATTCCATGCTGTCCGGCCACTGCCCAGATTCCCTTCTTGACCTGAGGACTCACAACAGGAGGACTACTACGAAGCTTCTTGTTTTTCCTCCGTCATTCACTTAATTTCGAGCTTCGCTACGGCCAATGGCTATCTCTCATCTAATATCTCTATTTTCTCCGTAAATTCTAAGACTCAAACGCTTAAATCTTTTCTTGCCACTTTCAGCAACACTTGTATGCCTTTGGGTGCTGTGATAGCTTGGCAGATTTAAGATATGGCAAGAAAAAGATATAAACTCCTAGAATCCCGTGAATCGTGTTAATTTTACAAAGTGTTATACAAAAATATGCCGCAATTCTTCAATCGTGCTATAACCAAAACATGCCAGACAAAACCGTGTTAAATGACGATCTACTGTACCTCAAACAGCACTACTTACATTATACTACTCTCTAATATAGCCTTACTTCACCTATGTTATTTGTGCCTGGGGATTCACAACAGTAAATCATCTTAAGCCAATAATAACACAACAAGGAGTGGCTGTACAAATAATCACCCAGTCTGCTGCCAGACAACACATTCCCTCACTCTTCAACTCTAAACTAACACAATATACATAAAATTCACTCATACTTCTGTACATACTACATATACAGGACAATCAATTCTAATATTAATCCTGCTCTGAAGCTCTTTCTTGATAATTGCAACAGAACTCATAAGCATAATACTAGAGACAAAAATCTCTATAATATTTCCTATGACCAACTCAGCCTGTGTAAAACTCCATGTACATAAAAGGACCTAAAATCTAAAACTCCTTGTATTAATATTACAGATGTGCTCTATCAACTAACCACTTCAAAGGTTCTGCTAAATACCTCCTCCTGACCTCAATGTGATCCTCACGACAATTATCTCATCACATTAAGCATCACTTTATGTAACTGCCTTCATTCCATCATAATTTTTCTAAAAAGTTTAACTTTGAATCAATTCAACTATGAACATCATTAACCCTTTCAGGGTCCGTCCCATGGATCTACGGCTTTACGTTCAGGGTCCAAACGTAGAGCTACGCCATGAGTTAAGCTCACTCTGATAAGCTGTGAGTGGTAAATTTTGGCCTAGATATGAGAGAATACATCTATGTGGTATGTGTGCACCACATAAAACAAATCCTGAAGCACACAGTGTATAATGAGAGAAAAATTATTTTCGATTAAAACAGCGACTTTGCAGTGTTTTTTCGTATGTTTTTATAGTTGTATTTGAGGTTTCTTGGTCTCATTTGACAGAATGGAAGATATATTACAGAAGTAGATTTGATTTTGATTGGTTTTAGTACTGGAAATGGCTTGAAACTGAGCTCAAAGTAGCGGAAATGTTTAATTTTTGTCGATGTTCAAGAGTAAACAAACGACCTCACACGTCTAATACACGCCAGCTGGTGGGTCTAATATACATTCACAAATGTGATGATGATATTTATACAATTATTACAATATTGCATAACAGTAAATGTTTTATTTTTTGGTTTGAATAAAAATTCATTATGTGAATAAAAAATAAAAATGGAATTCACTTGTAAAGCCTGAAAACATAACTAATGAGCAGAGGAAATGTTAGTTTAGTGCCAGGAATGCCTGCATTGTTTATTCTGGACCCTATTTTGAAATTGGAATATTTTGAACTTTGTGTTAAATTGGACAAATTACCAATTTCTGATCACTTTATTTTGTAGTTGAAACGGTCGACTGGGCAATTTCTTGTGCTCAATTGATAAAATAGAAGTAATACTAGTAAAAGAGCTAAGAATTTGGTCGACTTGAATAATGTAATTGGCCTAAAATGGGAGTCAAAGTCAGCAAAATCGCCAATTCGTAAATATCGCTGACACATCAAAATTCGTGAGAGCATAATTTCATCAATTTTCCATCAAATTTCATACTTTTTGTTTTATTACCTTCACAAAAAGATTCTCTACCATTTCATAAGAAAAAATAACAAAATTGTTTTTTGAAAATTCTTGGACACTGGTGCACACTTTGAAATTTGGCCTCTGGACCCTGAAAGGGTTAATGTCTTATATATGTACATGTAAAATACTATCTTAACACTTTCTGTAATAATACAATTAAACAGTTTCACTCTTTTTGTAACTTTTATAAGAATTTTATTTTGAATTAAAGTATTAATCTTAATATACCTGTGACCTTATGAGTTTATCTACTTCACATACATTTGTTTAATAATCATGTAACCCACTTTATTGAGAAAATCATTATCATGTATAGTTCTTCTAACACTTTAACATCACCTGGACCTCATACATCACTCAATAATCTTGCCAATAATAAATTCAATACAAAAGACACACAAGACAATCCAAAGTGAAATCAAATACAAAATAAAACTACCACTGAAATGCCAAACTATGTGCCTAAATATTCCCTGAGGAGCCCATAGACATTCTGTTAATTATTAAAGCCCCGACGTAACCTTTGATGAGTTCCCAGAGTTTTTTCTACTCCCGGTGCCCGGCCTTGGGCCAGACTCATCTGGTTTTTGACTATCAACCAAGCTGTTGCTCTTGGTGGCCTGCTGACCCACATATCCATCACAGTCTGCTTCATCTGGCCACATAGTTAACTCATAAACTGTGGCAGACCCAGAAAAAAATGATGCTGGCGTGAAAATTTTTAAAATATTATACACATTTCTTACCAATTTGATCTTTTAACTGTAGAATCCCAGATAATATACACTGTTGCTGCTGCTGGGTTTTGAACACAAAATCTTATGTATTAAAAGAATGTTTTAATAAAACCAAGGAACCTGAAATTTGATAACAGCTTACCAGGTTATGGCATGATGAAACTACTGGTAGATGTTGTGTCATCACGTCAATGTTGTGTCATCAACATCATGTCAGTGTTGTGTCAAAAGCATCATGTCCATGTTGTATTAACATCATATCAATGTTGTGTCAATATCACATCAGTGTTTTGTCAACAATATATCAGTGGTGTCAACATCATATCAATGTTGTGTCAACAACATATCAATGTTGTGTCAACAACATATCAATGTTGTGTCAACAACATATCAGTATTGTGTCAACAACATCATATCAGTGTTGTTCTTAACATCATATCAGTGATGAGTCAACATCATGTCAGTGATGAGTCAACATCATGTCAGTGATGAGTCAACATCATGTCAGTGATGAGTCAACATCATGTCAGTGATGAGTCAACATCATGTCAGTGATGAGTCAACATCATGTCAGTGATGAGTCAACATCATGTCAGTGCCTCTAAGAGTATTTATCATTGTTTTTTTCTAAAACAAATTGACACTTTTTTTTCATTATTTTTTTGTTTCAATGTCTAACACTATGTATACTAGTTTCTAATAATACTAGATGTGTTTCAAAGCATTTCAGTACTCAAAATATGGTACGAGGCTTAACCACGTGGAATATAACCGTACACTGGCACACATATTGTTGTCCCTTATTTCTTTTGATTACTTTTATCCTGGAACACTGTGTATGTGGCTACATAATATTATTACCTGTGTGTGATGGCTCTTAATACATGGAGTAATGACTCAAGACATGGAGTAATGACTCTCAAGACATGGAGTAATGACTCAAGACATGGAGTAATGACTCAAGACATGGAGTAATGACTCAAGACATGGAGTAATGACTCTCAAGACATGGAGTAATGACTCAAGACATGGAATAACGACTCTCAAGACATGAAGTAACGACTCAAGACATGGAGTAATGACTCAAGACATGGAGTAATGACTCTTAAAACATGGAGTAATGACTCAAGACATGGAGTAATGACTCAAGACATGGAGTAATGACTCAAGACATGGAGTAATGACTCTCAAGACATGGAGTAAGTCACTCTGGCTGGTTGTCTTGGGTTATCCTGGCTTAACTATACTGTACATATATACTGTAATGTACTTTTTATGTGGTCCTAGCATCTGTAGTGCACTGAGGCTTCAGTGGTGCACTAATGCTTCTGTGGTGCACTAATGCTTCTGTGGTGCACTGATGCTTCTGTGGTGCACTGATGCTTCTGTGGTGCACTAATGCTTCTGTGGTGCACTGATGCTTCTGTGGTGCACTGATGCTTCTGTGGTGCACTGATGTTTCTGTGGTGCACTGATGCTTCTGTGGTGCACTAATGCTTCTGTGGTGCACTAATGCTTCTGTGGTGCACTGATGCTTCTGTGGTGCACTGATGCTTCTGTGGTGCACTGAGGCTTGTGGTGCACTGATGCTTTTATGGTGCACTGAGGATTCTGTGGTGCACTGAGGCTTTTGTGGACACAAGGAACTTTATCCATGGTAACAAAACAGGAAATGTAGAAGAATATAGCAGTAGCAACACTACTGTATGGGTGTGAATCATGGGTTTTAAACATTGCCACGTGAAGGAGGCTGGAGGCAGTAGTGATCTCATGTTAGAAGTCAATGTGTGGTGCAAATATTATGGAGAGAGTTAGGAGTTTATAGAATAGGTGATGGGAGGGGAAGAGGTTACCAAAAGCATTGATCAGAAGGCTGAGGAGGGATTTCTGAGGTGGGATGCTGAGGTAGGGTTGCTGAGGTTCGGATGCTGAGGTAGGGTTGCTGAGGTGGTTTCAACATTGAGAGAGGATGGAGAAAAACTGGATTACTAGAAATTTGAATAAATCTGAGGTGGAAAGAAAGAGGGGTGGAGGTTGTCCTAGGAAAAGTTGGAGGGAGAGGGTAATGGATGTTTTGAATACTAGAGGCTTGGACACCTAGTGAACAAGCTTGTGTGAGGATGTTAGATAAGGGAGACAAGTGTGTTTATGGCCTGATATGCTGTTGGAGCATAAAGAAAGTTACATTTATGAAAGGAGTCTGAGAAACAGGTTAGGCAGATTTGAGTGTTGGAGGTGAGTAGTAGAGAGCCTGTACTCTGGAGGAGTGGAGATGTTGCAATCAGGAAGGTCATCTGAACTGTGATGTCAGCACACTTCTGGCAAGTCAGTGATTAAATAAATGATGGTAAAAAAAGTTTTTGTCTTTGCCAAGTCACCCTACCTCAGTGACACACAACCAGTGTGTTAAAAACAAACCATGACCTTAAAACACTATATACAAAGAAGTCATATGATGTACCTGGAGTATACCTGGAGAGAGTTTTGGGGGTCAATGCCCCCATGGCCCAGACTGTGACCAGGCATGTTGGATAAGGGTCTGATCAACCAGGCTGTTACTGCTGGCTGCATGCAATCCAATGAATGAACCACAGCCCGGCTGGTCTGGTAATGACTTTAGGTGCCTGTCCAATGCCTGCGTAAAGACAGCCAGGGGTCTTTTGGTAATCCCGCTTATGTATGCTGGGAGGCAGTTGAACAGCCTTCACCCCGAACAGTTATTATGTTGTCTCTTATCGTGCTAGTGGTACCCCTGCTTTTCATCAAGGGGATGTTGCATTGTCTGCCCCGTCTTTTGCTTTCGTAGGGAATGATTTTCATGTGTAAGTTTGGTCCTAATCCCTCTAGAATTTTCCAAGTGTATACAATCATGTATCTCTCCCACCTGCATTCTAGGGAGTGCAGGTTGAGGAACTTCAAGCATTCCCAGTAACTGAGATGTTTTATCTCCGTTATGCGCACTCGTGAAGGCTCTCTGTACATTTTCTAGGTCAGCAATTTCACCTGCCTTGAAAGGTGCTGTTAGTGTGCAGCAATATTCCAGCCTAGATAGAACAAGCGACCTGAAGAGTGTCATCATGGGCTTGGCATCCCTAGTTTTGAAGGTTCTCAATATTCATCCTGTCATTCTCCTAGCAGATGCAATTGATACAATGTTATGGTCCTTGAAGGTGAGATGCTCTGACATGATCACTCCCAGGTCTTTGACATTAGTTTTTTGCTCTACTGTATGGCTGGAATTTGTTTTATACTCCAATGAAGTTTTAATTTCCTCACATTTTCCATATTGGAGTAATTGAAATTACTCATCATTGAACTTCATATTGTTTTCTTCAGCCCATTTAAAGATTTGGTTGATGTCTGCCTAGAGACTTGCAGTGTCTTCAATGGAGGACACTGTAATGCAAATTCAGGTGTCATCTGCAAAGGAAGACGTGGTGCTGTGGCTGACATTCTTGTCTATGTCAGATATGAGGATGAGAAACAAGATGGGAGTGAGTACAGTGCCTTGTGGAACAGAGCTTTTCATTGTAGCTGCCTCGGACTTCACTCTGTTGACTACTACTTTTTGTGTTTTATTTGTTAGGAAATTACAGATCCATCTACCAACTTTTCCTGTTACATGTATTTCTTTATCACGCATTTTGTGCACTATTACACCATGGTCACATTTATCAAAGGCTTTTGTAAAGTCTGTGTATATTACATCTGCATTCTGTTTGTCTTCTAGAGCATCCAGGACCTTGTCAAAGTGGTCCAGTAGTTGAGATAGACAGGAGCAACCTGCTCTAAACCCATGCTGCCCTGCGTTGTGTAACTGATGGGCATCTAGATGGGTGGTGATCTGGCTTCTCAGAACCTTTTTAAAGATTTTTATGATACAGGATGTCAGCGCTATTGGTCTGGAATTCTTTGCTATTGCTTTACTGCCCCTTTTCTGGGGTGAGACTATGTCTGTTGTTTTTAGTAACTGTGGGAAGATCCCAGTGTCCATGCTTCCTCTCCATAGGATGTTAAAAGCATGTGATAGGGGCTTCTTGCAATTCTTGATGAACACGGAGTTCCACGAGTCTGGGCCTATGGTAGAGTGCATGGGTATGTCATTTATCACCTGTTCGAAGTTACTGGGCATCAGGATAATATCAGATAGGTGTGTGTCTACCAAATTTTGTCTGTCTCTCATAAAAAATTCATTTAGGTCTTCGACTCTCAGACTTATTAGATACTCGCAAAACCGAGTCATAGTGGGACTTGAATAGCTCACTTATTTCCTTGCTGTCATCTGTGTACGACACATCCCATTTAAGTAGGGAGCCAATACTGGATGTTGGACTTGACTTTGATTTGAGATAGGAAAAGAAATACTTTGGGTTTCTTTCAATTTCATTTATGGTTTTTAGTTCCTCCCGCATTTCTTGACTCCTGTAACATTCCTTTAGCTTTAGTTCGATGCTTGCTATTTCTCTGACCAGTGTCTCCCTACGTATTACATACATATTGGCCTCTTGTAGCCACTCTGTTATTCTTTGCCTTCGCCTGTTTAGAGACCGCCTTTCTCTTTCTAGTTTATATCTTCTCCTCCTTTCCCTTAACCCTTTCAGGGTCCAGAGGCCAAATCTCTAAGTGTGCACCTGTGTCCAAGAATTTTGAAAAAATAATTTTGTTTTTTTTTCTTATGAAATGGTAGAGAATCTTTTTCTGAAGGTAATAAAACAAAAAGTACGAAATTTGATGGAAAATTATGCTCTCGTGAATTATGATGTGTCAGCGATATTTACGCATCGGCGGTTTTGCGGACTTTGACCCCCATTTTAGGCCAATTACATTATTCCAGTCGACCAAATTCTTAGCTATTTCACTAGTATTACTTCTATTCTATCGACTGAGCACAAGAATTCGCCAAGTCAACTGTTTCAGCTACAAAATAAAGTGATCGGAAACTGGTAATTTGGCCAATTTAACCCTTTGGGGGTTTCAGACGTACTAGTACGTCTTATGACCCAGGGTTTTTAACGTACTAGTACGCCTAAATTCTAGCGCCCTCAAATCTAGTGAGAGAAAGCTGGTAGGCCTACTTATGTAAGAATGGGTCTATGTGGTCAGTGTGCACAGTATAAAAAAAATCCTGCAGCACACAGTGCGTAATGAGAAAAAAAAACTTTGACTGTGTTTTTGGATTAAAACAGCGACTTTGCACTGTATTTTCGTATGGTATTTATTGTTGTATTCTAGTTTTCTTGGTCTCATTTTATAGAATGGAAGACATATTCGAGAAACTGAGATGATTTTGACTGGTTTTACAATGAAAAGTACCTTGAAATTGAGCTCCAAGTAGCAGAAATGTTCGATTTTTACCAAAGTTCAAAAGTAAACAAATCATGCCAAGCGTCCAATACACATCAACTGGTGAGTCTAATGTTCTTTCACATGTGTGCTGATATTATTTATACCATTTCTACACTAATGCAGTAGTCTGCATAACAGTAAATCTTATTATTTTTTTGCAAGAATAAAAATTCAAAGTGGAAAGCCAAAAAAATATAAGAAGGGCCTAGGGATGTGACTAACGAACAGAGAAAATGTTATTTTAGTGCCAGGAATGTCTTTCTTGTTTATTCTGGACCCTATTCAGAAATTGGCATCTTTTGAAATTTGTGTGAAAATGGCAAAATTGCTAATTTCTGACCGCTTTACTGGATAGTTGAAATCAGTAAATGGGTGGTTTCTTGTACTCATTCAATAGAAAAAAATGGAGTTCTAGCAAAATAGTTATGATTTTTGTCGACTAGTACACTGGAATTGGCCGAAAATAGGGCTCAAAGTGGGCAAAATCGCCGATGCGTAAACATCGTCGAGACCGCTAACTTCACGAGAGCATAATTCCGTAAGTTTTCCACCAAATTTCATACTTTTAGTGTCATTATGATCGGAAAAAGATTCTCTATCTTTCCATAAGAAAAAATAATTTTTTTTTTTTGTAATTTGGCAGACCCTGAGAACAAGTCTCTGAGAGGACCTGTCGACCCCCAAAGGGTTAATGCAAAGTTCAAAATACTCCAATTTCAAAATAGGGTCCAGAATAAACAATGCAGGCATTCCTGGTACTAACATTTCCTCTGTTCATTAGTTATGTTTTCAGGCTTTACTAATGAATTCCATTTTGATTTTTTATTCACATAATGAATTTTTATTCAAACCAAAAAATAGAAGATTTACTGTTATGCAATATTGTAATAATTGTATAAATAATATCAGCACATTTGTGAATGTATATCAGATCAATGAGCTAGCATGTATTAGACGTGTGAGGTCATTTGTTCACTCCTGAACATCGGCAAAAATTTAACATTTTCGCTACTTTGAGCTCAGTTTCAAGCCATTTCCAATATTAAAACCAATCAAAATCATCTCTATTTCTGTATTATGTCTTCCATGCTATCAAATGAGACCAAGAAATCGCAAATACAACTATAAAAAACATATGAAAAAACACTGCAAAGTCACTGTTTTAATCAAAAATTACGGTCTCAGTTTTTTTTCTCATTATACACTGTGTTCTGCAGGATTTGTTTTATGTGGTGCACACATACCACATAGATGTATTCTCTCATATCAAGGCCAAAATTTGCCACTCACAGCTTATCAGAGTAAGCTGAGCTCATGGCGTAGATCTACGGTTTCGACCCTCAACGTAAAGCCGTAGATCTATGGCATGGACCCTCAAAGGGTTAAGGGAATATGCCCTGTGCATACCTCAAGTGCCACAGAGTTAATTTGTTCAAGACATAGGTTATGATCCATATTGCTTAGTCAATCTTCCCAGTTTATATCATTTAGGACTTGGTTTACTTGGTCCCACCTTATGTTTTTGTTATTGAAGTTGAATTTGGTGAAGGTTCCCTCGTGACTGATCACATTTTGTCGGTCTGGGGCTCCACGCATACATGTCTGAACCTCTATTATGTTGTGATCTGAGTGTATTTTTTTGATATGATGACATTTCATATCAGATCATCATTGTTGGTGAAAATGAGGTCCAGCAAATTCTCCAGTCTTGTAGGCTCTATTATTTGCTGATTTAAGGTGAATTTGGTGCAGAGATTTAAAAGCTCGTGTGTGTGTGAGATACAGTAAACCCTCAATATAACAAACAAAAGTCTTTTAAAATAATGGACTAATTCTGTTTGCCAAACTGTACTTTTAATGCCTTTATTTTCAAGGTTAATTACATAAAACTGTAAACTGTGTGTACACTACTATATTTGGTGTACAATGGAGAACTTTAATACATTTATTTGTTATTCTTTAACATGCTGATTTAGTGGACACTCAGACAAGCCCCAAGTTAGTCCATTATATGAAGTGTTTACTGTACTTTTAAAAATATGGAAACAAGTCACATCTTGATCTTAGTAAATCCAGGATAAATACATATACATGTATATACTGTAATGAATTTCTGAGTGCCAATAATATGTGTATTCTCAAGAATATTGCCAAAAATTACATATACTATGTACACAAGCCTAGATGAAAACAGTGCAATTTACACAGACAGAGTAGCTTGTTACACACCTTGTGTGCATGTCCTCCTGAGTCACTCTCATTCATGATGCACCATATACAGCTGCCAAGCTGTCATACATTGTATAGAGCTGCCAGGCTGTCATACATTGTATAGAGCTGCCAGGCTGTCATACATTGTATAGAGCTGCCAGGCTGTCATACATTGTATAGAGCTGCCAGGCTGTCATACATTGTATAGAGCTGCCAGGCTGTCATACATTGTATAGAGCTGCCAGGCTGTCATACATTGTATAGAGCTGCCAGGCTGTCATACATTGTATAGAGCTGTCAGGCTGCTCTGCAATGCATACAGCTGCCAGGCTGCTGTACATTTCTTACAATGCTGTGACAAGATGTCATGATACCCAGACACTTGACCTGAAATATAAAATAATGGCTGGCAGCAAATGTGAGGCCTACAAACATTTACATAAAGATAAGCACAGTTAAAGGGGTAAAAAATTTTTAGTAGTAGAATAAAAAAATTAAATTGGATGAAAACTTGCTGATTTATGGAGTGTTGAAGTTGTAAAAAATTATCACTTATTGGCAACATCAGCATAAATGTACATATATATATGTTTCCAAATTTGCTTATGCTATATTAAACATTTTTAAAAAATTTTCAATGTCTATTACAATTTACAGAAGCACAGTAAGTCATAGCCCACCCCATTTGCAAGATTCACCATGAATTAGTGTATATAGTATATGCTTTAATTTCTATTGACTGGTTTTGTCCTCTAATAATAAATACACTGAAATCTTCATAATACAATTGTTTTAAAGGAAGATACTTGTAATATGGAAGCATGTCATATTGTCTAACT
This sequence comes from Cherax quadricarinatus, assembly GCF_026875155.1. Classification (NCBI taxonomy): domain Eukaryota; kingdom Metazoa; phylum Arthropoda; class Malacostraca; order Decapoda; family Parastacidae; genus Cherax; species Cherax quadricarinatus. The sequence goes on from NC_069441.1 coordinate 38,991,470, forward strand.
TTACTGGCATATGGCTTGGTTGATAGTATGGCTTGGTTGATAGTATGGCTTGGTTGATGGGGTCCTCAGCTTGCACAATGAAAGTCGGGGATCAATCCCTGGCATTGGGAAAATGTTGGCATGTTTCCTTACACCTGCTGCCTTAGTTCACCTAGTAGTGAATAACTACCAGGGTATTAGTAGACTGTTGTGGGGTTGCATCCTGGGGTATAAGATTAAACTAAGTTGCCGGAAATGCTCTACATAACCAGGGGCTGCCTAGTACATGTAATAGCAGAAATTGATACTATTATTATTATTATAATAAAAATAATATTTTAATTTCCTTTTTGACTGAATTTCATTATTATCATGAAATTATAATAAATATGAAACATATAAGGCATTTTCCTGGTAGTTCCACACCTCACATGCTGGTAGGTCAGGTAGGGATGGCAACACAGGTGCTGGTTAAATTGTTTACATGTGTGTATGAGGCAGTGTCCCTTCATGCTTCTGTATGAACCCACCTGGCATATTTTTTCCAGCACCTGGTAGATTTTTTTTGCAGCACACAGCAAATCTGAAGGTATACAACATTAAATGGTGTATAGCAGAGTTGTGAATCTAGTCCCCTGACTTACTGAATATGTCAGATGCGGTTTTAGGGTTAAAATGTGTCACAGGCAGCTAGATGCTACATGCCATACTGAGGGGCAGAGCCACCTGCAAGCAGGTAGAATGAATGAGGTATACAAACACTGAGTGTCAGTATTTCAGGCTCTCTATGAATTCTTGTCTTTTACTGATTAGTTTTTGTGAGACGCTCTTTACACACTCTTAACTCTGATAATGTCTCTTCTTTGTGAGTTTTTGTATGTCTTGCTAGATCACTCTGTCGTTTAAAATCTTTACCACACACTGAACAATGATGTGGCTTCTCTCTTGTATGTGTTATCATGTGAATTGCTAGATTATTTTTCTGTGAAAATTCTTTTAGACACACAGTACACTGATATGGTTTTGCTCCTGTATGGGTTCTCATGTGTATGTCAAGATTGTTTTTTTGGGAAAATTCTTTAAACACACTTCACACTGAAATGGTTTCTCACCAGTATGAATTCTCATGTGTTGAATTAGCTCATTTTTTTGTTTAAAATCTTTTGTACACACTGAGCACTGATATGGTTTCTCTCCAGTATGAATTCTCATATGTGTTACAAGAATAGATTTTTTAGAAAATCCCTTTGTACACTCTGTACACTGGTATGGTTTCTCTCCTGTGTGAGACCTCATGTGTATAATAAGATAATTTTTTTCTGTAAAATCCTTATGACACTCTGGACACTGATGTGGCCTCTCTCCTGTATGTATTTTCCTGTGTGTTATTAAATTACCTTGTTGTGCGAAGGTTTTCTGACACACTGAACATTGATATGGTTTCTCTCCTGTATGAGTTCTCATGTGAGTTACTAGATTACTTTTCTTTATAAAATCCTTTAGACATATTGAACAGTGAAATGGTTTCTTTTTTGTATGCGATTTCAAGTGTGTTTCTAGATTAGGTTTTTGTGTAAAATCTTTTAGACATATATTACACTGGTATCTTTTGTCTTCTTCATGAGATTTCATGTGATTTATTAAGTCATCTTCTTCTAAGAAACCTTTAACACACTCTAAACACTGATGTGGTTTCTGTCCTTTGTGTGTCCTCATGTGTGTTACAAGATCACATTGGTCAGAAAAATCTTTCAAACACTTTGGACACCTATAAGGTTTCTCACTTGTCTGAACACTCATTGTATTACTACACTAATTACTTGTAAACAAACACTAGTGTGGCTCCTGATCACACAACTAATTACAATATCTGTGATTAATTTTTACACAAGACCAATATTATTTATCGTCTATATGATAATTATTTTATTCTCTTTGTTAACTTTCAAGAGTTTTGAGATTCAGTATTAAGATTACCGATTATTTTAAAGGTAAAACTGTGTGTATTTTAAGAGTAAATATCTGTCCCGTCTTTAAGTTTCAAAAGACACAGTTTTTTTGAGAAAGTACATTGAATAAAATAATTTCTGCTACGATCTCTCAGTTATATTTTGTTTTGCAATGGTACATATATCTTTAAAATCTCTGGAATACTGATAATATATTTTAATTATTTCTAGCATGTACTCTTGATTTGATCTGATTTGATATTATTAAAAAATCATTCAAAAATAAAACCCACCAATGGATTCTTTCTGTAACAATTTGCTTATATTCTGCTAGATAATTATTGTATAAAAGTTAAAATAAACATGAATAATAATATGGTTTTTTCAGGACTCTAGCAGGATATATACATCTCTCTTGTTTTAATACATCAAATACGTACTTGACGAAATCTCGTGTATGTCTCCCCTTACTGTGTGTGTCTGTTTACCCAATAATTTGATTTTATGTGAACTTCATGTTCACCTGTCAAGAACAGATAAAATATTTAAATTAAAATTATTTCCTATATGGCATATATGAACATTCATAACAATAAGAACAGTTGCTTCTACAATGAATGAACACAGCACAAGAAAGCTCAAATTATATCTGGCAATGAGTAGTGAACTGGAACTTTCCTATAGTGTATTAATTTATTAAATGTATGTATTTATATTTAGTTTTGTGTAGAGGGTTCATATAATTACTGAAGATGTCATATTATTTTCAAATCATTATACCTTTATCATTATCAGTAACTGCTTAATAAACAAAGAATGATCAACAAGCACATGAGTTGTGAGTAATAAGTCAGACACAGTTGAGTATAAAAATTAAGTCATGAATATTATAGAGGACATATATGAATAATCATAAATAATATCCATAAGTGCAGTAAGTTGACCCAGGAATCTGCTAAACTCCAATATGGAAGCATCAAGCTAAGAATGATTCAGAAACAAAGATGCTACACTGTAACTATTAAAAACAAATGGCTGCTTTATACCACTTGTTTATTACATTATGGAAAAGTGTATGTGATACTATACACATACTATTACATCCGTTATTACTTTATTTCTGTACAATGGTTAGAAGACCACTGGCATTCAAAAATGTATACACATTACTATCAAACAAGTGAAATATACATGGGCAGTCTAAAAGTAAGCAATAATAAAAGCTTCAAAAATGCTCAATAAATTACTAAAATATTTAAATAAACAATACATGTGAATTTTTCTTTAATATCAAGGCGAGTTTCAGTGCAGCAAATGTTGACAATGCAATGTGGACTACTTCAGAAGTGTTGATAATGCAATGTGGACTATGACTGACTTGCATCCACAGAATGTTGTGTCAACCTTCAAGATTTGTAACACTTCATATACTGTCTCATACACCAGTGTGTCTCCTGACTAAGTGCTGACACTTATGTAGCACTTCCCAAATCAGTGCTGACATTTATGTAGCACTTCTCAACTCAAGTGCTGACACTTATGTAGAGCAAGAACAGTGCTTCTTGTGTCAGCAGCAGGAGCAGCAATGCTTCCTGTGTCAGCAGCAGCAGCAATGCTTCTTGTGTCAGCAGCAGCTGTAAGAACAGTCAATGGAACATTAACATTAATTGAAATAAATTTTAATGAAAAGATATGAAAACAGGTTATTCTCTTGCTATAAGTACAATGTTATTTTCAAAAAATCAGTTTCTTCTGCCTTTGCAATCATCGACAAACACCAGCACCCACAAGTTAAGGTAAGATATACTATTATTTCTGATGCATTTGTAGTATTAAGCAGTAAAAACAACATACAGTGGAACCTCAAAAATCGAATGTATCACATATCGAACGTTTCGAAAACAGGACCATTTTTTCGGACAAACTGTGTCCCTATTATCGAACGCGCCCCTATTTTTGGACCGCCGGGTACAGGACCTGTCTGCTGCCCGCTCTGTCCGCATCCCCGTGCAGGCAGTGTGAGCAGTCTAGCTTTGTTTATGCTTGAGTGAACACTAACCTGCGCTCTCATTCACGCATTTTACGATTATTTTGTTGTGTTTAGTGCTTGTGGGACTGTGAAATAAGCTGCCATGGGCCCAAAGAAACTTGCTAGTGGTACCCCTGTGGTAAAGAAAGTGAGAAACACCATAGATGTGAAGAAGGAAATAATACAGAAGTATGAGAGTGGTGTGAGACTTGTTGAGCTTGCCAGGTTGTATGGGAAAAACAAGTCGACCATCGGTTCTATCCTGTCAAAGAAAGAACAAATCAAGGAAGCTGATGTTGTGAAAGGTGTTAATATAGGGAGTGGATGAGGTGCCTTCTTCAAAGATTAAGGAGATTTGTGCCAAGTGGAATGATGTCCAAATGTTTGTGCAGAAGTACCACCCTGAGCAAGCTGAAACAAGCCATCTTTGCAACAAGTTCAGTGACAGAATCATGTCCCATTTTAGGGAAATGTTAAAGAGGCACCAGAAACAGAGGACTGTGGACAGTTATTTTGTGAGACAGGGGTCCAGTGACTCTCAAGCTGGTCCTAGTGGTATTAAAAGACAGAGAAGGGAAGTAACCCCAGAGAGGGCTATGCCAGAAGTCCTCATGGAGGGGGATTCTCCTTCCAAACACTAACCCCAACTCCCTCTCTCCTCCTCCCTATCTTCCAGATGCCATCACCAATCTTCAATAAAGGTAAGTAATGTTAGGTAAGACACATATGCAACAGTTAGGTATCTTTATTTCGAAACGTTTCGCCTACACAGTAGGCTCCTTCAGTCGAGTACAGAAAAGTTGATAGAAGCAGAAGATACTTGAAGACGATGTAATCAGTCCATCACCCTTAAAGTTTTGAGGTGGTCAGTCCCTCAGTCTGGAGAAGAGCATTGTTCCATTGTCTGAAACAATATGAAGTTGAAATGACAGGACGGAGCCTTATATAGTGCCAGGAGGTGAGACGTAGGTTGCTTTGGGAGGGCAGGTCCCTCTCAAACCCAGCCGTTCTCACTAGTAGAGGTTGTCGAAGTTGATGGTCTGTACCAAGATACCCTTGTGTTGCAGTGTCTGACAGAATGAACATTAAAATGGTATAAAATACCGACAGATTGTTAGGTAAGACACATATGCAACAGTTAGGTATCTTTATTTCGAAACGTTTCGCCTACACAGTAGGCTTCTTCAGTCGAGTACAGAAAAGTTGATAGAAGCAGAAAATACTTGAAGACGATGTAATCAGTCCATCACCCTTAAAGTTTTGAGGTGGTCAGTCCCTCAGTCTGGAGAAGAGCATTGTTCCGTTGTCTGAAACAATATGAAGTTGAAGTGACAGGACGGAACCTTATATAGTGCCAGGAGGTGAGACGTAGGTTGCTTTGGGAGGGCAGGTCCCTCTCAAACCCAGCCGTTCTCACTAGTAGAGGTTGTCGAAGTTGATGGTCTGTACCAAGATACCCTTGTGTTGCAGTGTCTGACAGAATGAACATTAAAATGGTATAAAATACCGACAGATTGTTAGGTAAGACACATATGCAACAGTTAGGTATCTTTATTTCGAAACGTTTCGCCTACACAGTAGGCTTCTTCAGTCGAGTACAGAAAAGTTGATAGAAGCAGAAAATACTTGAAGACGATGTAATCAGTCCATCACCCTTAAAGTTTTGAGGTGGTCAGTCCCTCAGTCTGGAGAAGAGCATTGTTCCGTTGTCTGAAACAATATGAAGTTGAAGTGACAGGACGGAACCTTATATAGTGCCAGGAGGTGAGACGTAGGTTGCTTTGGGAGGGCAGGTCCCTCTCAAACCCAGCCGTTCTCACTAGTAGAGGTTGTCGAAGTTGATGGTCTGTACCAAGATACCCTTGTGTTGCAGTGTCTGACAAGAATGAACATTAAAATGGTATAAAATACCGACAGATTGTTAGTAAGACATATGCAACAGTTAGGTATCTTTATTTCGAAACGTTTCGCCTACCCAGTAGGCTTCTTCAGTCGAGTACAGAAAAGTTGATAGAAGCAGAAGATACTTGAAGACGATGTAATCAGTCCATCACCCTTAAAGTTTTGAGGTGGTCAGTCCCTCAGTCTGGAGAAGAGCATTGTTCCGTTGTCTGAAACAATATGAAGTTGAAGTGACAGGACGGAGCCTTATATAGTGCCAGGAGGTGAGACGTAGTTGCTTTGGAAGGGCAGGTCCCTCTCAAACCCAGCCGTTCTCACTAGTAGAGGTTGTCGAAGTTGATGGTCTGTACCAAGATACCGTTTCGAAATAAAGATACCTAACTGTTGCATATGTGTCTTACCTAACAATCTGTCGGTATTTTATACCATTTTAATGTTCATTCTGTCAGACACTGCAACACAAGGGTATCTTGGTACAGACCATCAACTTCGACAACCTCTACTAGTGAGAACGGCTGGGTTTGAGAGGGACCTGCCCTCCCAAAGCAACCTACGTCTCACCTCCTGGCACTATATAAGGCTCCGTCCTGTCACTTCAACTTCATATTGTTTCAGACAACGGAACAATGCTCTTCTCCAGACTGAGGGACCTGACCACCTCAAAACTTTAAGGTGATGGACTGATACATCGTCTTCAAGTATCTTCTGCTTCTATCAACTTTTCTGTACTCGACTGAAGAAGCCTACTGTGTAGGCGAAACGTTTCGAAATAAAGATACCTAACAGTTGCATATGTGTCTTACCTAACAATCTGTAGGTATTTTATACCATTTTAATGTTCATTCTGTCAGACACTGCAACACAAGGGTATCTTGGTACAGACCATCAACTTCGACAACCTCTACTAGTGAGAACGGCTGGGTTTGAGAGGGACCTGCCCTCCCAAAGCAACCTACGTCTCACCTCCTGGCACTATATAAGGCTCCGTCCTGTCACTTCAACTTCATATTGTTTCAGACAACGGAACAATGCTCTTCTCCAGACTGAGGGACTGACCACCTCAAAACTTTAAGGGTGATGGACTGATTACATCGTCAAGTATCTTCTGCTTCTATCAACTTTTCTGTACTCGACTGAAGAAGCCTACTGTGTAGGCGAAACGTTTCGAAATAAAGATACCTAACTGTTGCATATGTGTCTTACCTAACAATCTGTCGGTATTTTATACCATTTTAATGTTCAAAGGTAAGTAATAATGTTATTTTATATGTAAAGTGGTCCCTCAATAATCGTCTGGCCTGAAAGTCGTCCATTTCGGAAATAGTCCTGTTTTTTCGTCAAAATATTGGCTCGCAAATGGTCCGGTAACTCGCTAATAGTCCTAACAGTCCTTCGTCCTAGACGCATACTTACGCTCTGAGCCGCCTCGGCCTTTCCTTCCCAGCCAGTGTGCCATTGTTTACCAGTGAGTGATGGTCCCCTCACATGCTCCTACGAAATATTTCATAATATTCCATTGATTTTAGTGCTTGCAAGTGCTAAATAAGCTACCATGGCTCCAAATAAAGCTTCTAGTGCCAGCCCTTTGGTAAAGAATGTGAGAAACACATAATTTATGAAAAAGTTTGTAGAAAAATACAAAGATGGTGGTGGTAGAGTGGAAGCAGTTGTGATAGTGGTTGATGAACTTAAGAACATAAGAAAGGAGGATCACTGCAGCAGGCCTGTTGGCCCATGCTCGGCAGGTCCTTTACAATTCATACCCACTAACGAACATTTCCCAACCCAGTCGTCAATGCTACCCAAGAAATAAGCTCTGATAACTCTATCCACTCATTTGGGACTTGCAAATGAGTGGATAGAGTTATCAGAGCTTATTTCTTGGGTAGCATTGAGGACTGGGTTGGAAAATGTTTCGTTAGTGGATGAATTGTAAAGGACCTGCCGAGCATGGGCCAACAGGCCTGCTGCAGTGATCCTCCTTTCTTATATTCATCAACCACTATCACAACTGCTTCCACTCTACCACCACCATCTTTGTATTTTTCTACAAACTTTTTCATAAATTATGTGTTTCTCACATTCTTTACCAAAGGGCTGGTACTAGAAGCTTTATTTGGTGGTAGTGATGGTGGTAGAAGGTAGTAGTGATGGTGGTAGAAGGTAGTAGTGATGGTGGTAGAAGGAAGTAGTGATGGTGGTAGAAGGAAGTAGTGATGGTGGTAGAAGGTAGTAGTGATGGTGGTAGAAGGTAGTAGTGATGGTGGTAGAAGGTAGTAGTGATGGTGGTAACAGTTGTAATAGTGGTAGAAGGTCGTAGTGATGGTGGTAGAGGGTTCCTTCTTCAGTGATTCAGCGATTCTACCAACTCCTCCAATGTTGTTGGAGTTATATAGGGCTACAAAAACCAACGCCATCTCACCACCATTATGGACGGCTTACACTCAGTGGCCCTTATACAGTGGACCCCCGCTTAACGATCACCTCCAAATGCGACCAATTATGTAAGTGTATTTATGTAAGTGCGTTTGTACGTGTATGTTTGGGGGTCTGAAATGGACTAATCTACTTCACAATATTCCTTATGGGAAAAAATTCGGTCAGTACTGGCACCTGAACATACTACTGGAATGAAAAAAGTTCGTTAACCGGGGGTCCACTGTATACCCAACAACAACACAACACAACACCTCTTGTGACATACGTAATGACTTATTTTATTCATTCTACAGTATATTCCATGTTTCTATGTTATTAATATTGTTTATTATGTCATATTAGTTGAATTGTGATAGATAAATAAGCCATAGAGTTGATATTAGTGTCATATTCTCCAACAATAAACTTGCCATCCCTCCCTCACACAAACAAATAGCCAGTAAGAACATAACAATGGAAGAACACTGCAGGTCTACTGGCCCATACAAGGCAGGTCCTTATCAAAATGACCTCCACCCAAAGCTACCCAAGAATTTACTCCCGTACCCAATGACACAAATCAAACTCAGCTCCTCCAACTTGTATATTTGTCCAATCTCTTCTTAAAGCTACCCAAGGTCCTAGCCTCGATCACCCTACTGGTAAGTGTGATGTTAAATAAGAACTTAAAAAAGTAGGAACGCTGCAACAGGCCTGCTGGCCATACTAGGCCAGTCCTTCACAAATCCAACCCACTAACAGAACAAATGCTACCCAAGCAATAAACTCAGGTGCAAGTCCGACTCAAATCCAACCCCTCTCACTCGTGTATTTATCCAACCTAAATTTGAAACTACCCAAGCCATAGCTTTTAGAACATTGGAAAGGAGGAACACTGCAATAAGCCTGTTGGCCCATACTAGGCCGGTCCTTCACAAATCCAACCCACTAACAGAACAAATGCTACCCATGCAATAAGCTCAGGTGCAAGTCCGACTCAATCCAACCCCTCTCACTCGTGTATTTATCCAACCTAAATTTGAAACTACCCAATGTTTTAGCTTCAATCACCCTACTAGGCAGACAGTTCCACTCATCAACTACCCCTATTTCCAATGTTCATTTATACATTTTATTAGTGCCCTAGAGTCCTTATGGAGGGGGATTCCCCTTCCAAATAACCTCTCTTCCCTCTCTCCTCCTCCCTGTCTTCCATTCATCAACAACAGCCTTCAATAAAGGTAACCGTCATGTTGAATGTTCATTCTTTTGCGCATGTAAATCTATCTTTTAGGTAAAAAAAAAAATTGTTGTTGATACTTCTGGGTGTCTGGAACGAATTAATTGGATTTACATTATTTCTTATGGGGAAAATTGATTTGAAAATCGTCCATATCGATAAGAGTCCCACTTCCAGGAACGGATTATGGACGATTATTGAGGGACCACTGTATTACTATACATAATTAAAAACTATAGTATTTGTTGTATGTAAAACTGTAATTAATCTCTATAAAATGTATTTTTTGTGTGAATATTTTTGGATTTCTGGAACAGATTAATTGTACTTCTATTATTTCTTACGGGAAATATTGCTTCAAATTTCAGACTTTTCGAATTTAGAACTAGCTCCTGGAACGAATTAAGTTCGATTTTTGAGGTTCCACTGTAATACATCACAACAGTGAACTACAATTACATATTCACTTTCATTTTTGTAAGATGTGGAGGAACATAACCCAATTTTTCCCATAGGTTCTTCAGTTTATCTAACACAGATTTACCTAACATAGCATTTTCAAGAACCTAACTCCCGTGTAACGTAACTGTACTGTATCTTAATTTTATGTTCTCCAGAGTTATTACTATAATATGAATTGGAGTAAAATTTTATGCATGAATTACTAATTACAAAGTGTTTTAGAGGAGAAATGTTAAGCTTATGAAAGGCAACTAATCAAAAATTTTAAATAACAGCATTTATATGAAAAGGAAGAAATAAGTTAATAATTAGCAGCCAGTTTTAATGAGAATAAAGAGTATTTTTGAAAGATATTAAGTTGCTTAAGTAGTAATTATCCTAGATTTCTATTTTAAGTCAAAGCATTGTAATGGGTTATTAAATTTTATTTGCCATTCCTCGAAAAGACAGATGTTGGAAAACCCACTGCAGGATTTAGCACAGGCTTTGAGTTTTAAATTGGGTAAAGTGCAAAGAAAAAGCAGCAATTTTTTTTTCCTTTTATATCAGGTGATACGATCCACAGATCTCAGTGATAAGAACTGCAAATACTCAAAAAGGCAACAGCTGCTAAAATAAAAATTTAAGTTTAAAGTTTTTAAGATTACTAATTCTTTACATTATAGTTATTTGTCACCATCCCTTCCTCTTCGATTCCTTGCACATTTTGTCTATTTTTCACTCCCTGGCTCTAACACACTCACACATTCACACCTTCAGCCTTTTCTAAGTGACTGACTACACCACCTTTCTTCTACAGATTTATGCACCTTACAAGCTATCCTGTTTCTTATCAGAATCTCTAAATATCCAAACCACCTCAACAAACCCTCCTCAGCAATCTAAATAATTCTGAGTAACGCTACACTTCTAATCCTGAAACTGCAAATTACATGCATAATATTCACATCATATCTTGCTCTTAGAGACGACATATCCATTGCCTTGCTGCAACATATACAACCCATCCTTTACACCCAAATAAGAGTGTTGGTACCACTATACCCTCATACATAACCCCTTTCATATTTTTTTTTTATTAAGACATCGGCCGTTTACTACCATGGCACAGTGGCTCGAAAAAGACAAATTTCCCTCATCATCCACTCATCACTGTCTTGCCAGAGATGCGCTCACATTACAGTTATAAAACTGAAACATTAACACCCCTCCTTCAGAGTTCAGGAACTGTACTTTCCCTCTCCAGGACTCAAGTCCAGCCTGCCGGTTTCCCTGAATCCCTTCGTAGATTAAACAATTTGTCTCCTTTTGCTCCTATCTAACACGTTTACGCATGCTTGCTAGAAGTCCAAGCCTCTCGCACACAAAACCTCCTTTACTCCCTCCCTCCAACCTTTCCTGGGCCAACTCCTACCCTGCCTTCCCTCCACTATAGATTTATACACTCTCGAAGTCATTCTATTTTGTTCCAACCTCTTTACATGGCCGAACCACCACAACAACCCTTCCTCAGCCCTCTGGATAACAGTTTTGGTAATCCCATACCTTCTCCTAATTTCCAAACGACAAATTCTCTGCATTATATTCACACCACACATTACCCTCAGACATGACATCTTCACTCCCTCCATCCTTCTCCATCTTGCAACATTCATAACTCATGTTTCACACCCCTCTTTGCTTCCACGGATAAAGTTCTTTGTCTCCATAGATTCCTCAGTGCACCACTCACCTTTTTCTCTTTGTAAATTCTATGATTCACCTCATCTTTCATAGACCCATCTGCTCACACATCCAGTCCCAAATATTCAAATACATTCACCTCTATACTCTCTCCAATCTGATATCCAATCTTTCATTACCTAATTTTTTGTTATCCTCATCACCTTACTCTTTTCTATATTCACTTTTAATTTCCTTCTTTTACATACCTTACCAAACTCATCCACCAACCTCTGCAACTTCTCTTCAAAATCTCCCAAAAGCACAGTGTCATCAGCAAAGAGCAGCTGTGACAACTCCCACTTTGTGTTAGATTCTTTATCTTTCAACCCCATACCTCTTGCCAACATTCGAACATTCACTTCTCTTACAACCCCATCTACATATTGAACAACCATGGGGACATCACACATCCTTGTCTAACCCTCTGACTGTTTCGGTCGTACATATACGTCTTATGAGCCACCGTGTTTGACGTATATATACTCATAAATTCTAGCGGCTTCAAATCAAGCAGGAGAAAGCTGGTAGGCCCACATGTGAGAGAATGGGTCTGTGTGGTCAGTGTGCACCATATAAAAAAATCCTGCAGCACGCGGTGCATAATGAGAAAAAAAAAAGCTCTGACCGTTTAAAATGCCGACTTTGTGGTCTATTTTCGTAGAGTATTTATGGTTTTATTCTCATTTTCTTGGTCTCAATTGATAGAATGAAAAATATATTATAGAAATAGAGATGATTTTGATTGGTTTTACTATGGAAAGAACCTGGAAAAGGAGCACATAGTAGGGGAAATGTTTGATTTTTGCCAATGTTCAAAAGTAAACAAATGATGTCATTGTCCAATAAATGTTCAACTAGCCATTCTAATATGCAGTTATGAATGGGTTGACATTATTTATACAATTATTACAATATTGCAGTAGTCTGCATAACAGTAAATCTTCTATTTTTCTGTTTGAATAAAAATTCAAAATATAAAGCAAGAGTAATATCAGAGGGACCTGGAGATGTAACTGATGAACAAAGAAAATTTTATTTTAGAGCCAGGAATGTCTGCATTGTTCATTCTAGACCCTATTTCGAAATTGTCATATTTTTTAATTTTCATGAAATTGGCCAAATTGCAAATTTCTGGCCATATTATTGGGTAGTTGAAATCGGTAAATGGGCAGTTTCTTGTACTCAATCGATAGAAAAACTGGAGTTCTAAAGAAATAGCTATGAGTTAGGTCGACCGGAACAACGGAATCAGCTGAAAATATGACTCAAAGTGGGCGAAATCGCCGATTCGTAAATATCACAGAGGTCGCTAACTTTGTGAGAGCGTAATTCTACCAGTTTTCCATCAAATTTTGTTCATTTGGTGTCATTACCACCAGGAAAAGATTCTCTATCATTTCATAAGCAAAAATCATTTTTTTTTTTCTTTCAAAAATTTTTCGACACCAGGAGACACCTCAGGATTTGGAGTTTCAACAGTCAAGGGGCTAAGGCCTACTTTTACTGGGAAATAATCTCCCTCTTTAAGACATACTTAACCTGAGCCTCACTATCCTTGTAAAAACTCTTCTCTGCTTTCAATAACCTACCTCCTATTCCATACATTTGCAACATCTGCCACATTGCCCCCCCTATCCACCCTATTAAAGACCTAAACCTACTCACTATACAAAACATCCACTCGTACTATTGTGCAAACTGCATATATGGAACAATCAATTCCAATATGAATCCTGACCTGAAGTGCTTTCTTGACAGTTGCAATAGGACCCATGGACACAATGCTAGACACAAAAATCTCTATGACATTCTCCATGTCAGGTTCAATCTTTTCAACAACTCAATGTACATAAAAGGACCCAAAATCTGGAACTCTCTGCCAAAAATCTCCAGAACCACTTACTCTGTTAGGATTTTTAAAGCTACAGTTAGAAAACACCTCATGTCCTTAACTTATCCTAGCCCATCATAAATAGAAACTATACGTGCATTTGCTCAATATCATGAACATAGGTAAATCATTATAATCAGTATATGCTTACTCTCAATATCTGTAATTATCTCAGATGTAGTGTTAATTGTTCCTAAGGTTAATAATCAAAACTGTAATTCTTCTCTACCAGATTATTAAAGCCATATAGCATGAACTAGCAGAATATTCAATTTCCTTGTATTCACTGTAATTCACCTAATGACCATATGTACAATTCTGCACTGCTATTGTCTTATTAATCTTAAGTTAGTCTTAAGTTTGCCTGAAATGCTCTGCATATAAAGAGGCATTTGGCATGTTTACCCAATTGTTATACTCCTTTGTACAAACATGAATCATGCTAAAATAAAAATCATCATTATTATTATCATATGCCTTTTCCAAACCCATAAATGCCACAAAAACCTCTTTACCCTTATCTAAGTGCTGTTCGGCTACATGTTTCACTGTAAATACTCGGTCTACACTCACCCCTTACCTTTCCTAAAGCCTCCTTGTTCGTTTGCTATCCTGTTCTCTGCCTTACTCTTAATTCTTTCAATAAGAAGTCTACCATACACTTTACCAGGTATACTCACCAGATTTATTCCCCTATAATTTTTACACTCTCTTTTGTCCCCTTTGACTTTATACAAAGGAACTATACATGCTCTCTGCCAATCCCTAGGTACCTTACCTTCTTCCATACATTAAATAAAAGCACTTACCACTCCAAAACTATATCCCCACCCACTTTTAACATTTCTATCTTTATGTCATCAATCCCAGTTGTTTTACCCCCTTTCATTCTACCCACTGCCTCACAAACTTCCCCTCACACTCACAATTGGCTCTTCCTCACTCCTACAAGATGTTATTCCTCCTTGCCCTATACAAGAAATCACAGCTTCCCTATCTTCATCAACATTTAACCCTTTCAGGGTCCGTCCCATAGATCTACGGCTTATGTTCAGGGTCCAAACCGTAGATCTACGCCATGAGCTCAGCTCACTCTGATAAACTGTGAGTGGTAAATTTGGGCCTAGATATGAGAGAATACATCTATGTGGTATGTGTGCACAACATAAAACAAATCCTACAGCACACTGTGTATAATGGGGTCCAGTGACTCTTAAGTTGTTCCCAGTGTCATTGGAAATATAAACACATATGCAGTATAATGTGATCCTTTATTGACAACATTTCGCCCACACAGTGGGCTTTTTCAAGTCACAAACAGATCTACCTGGGGTAGAAGGTACACGAGTATTTATAGTCAGGTTCAGAATGCTGAGGTCAGGTGGAGAATGCTGCATCTGATGATGTACTGAGTGGGGTTATAGAGTCTAAAATCTTGGGTAGCTTGGAAGGGAGATTGGATAAGTTTGTGAGCAGACCTTCTGCAGTGTTCTTCCATTCCTATGCTCTTATGTGGAATAGCAATGAAGAAGTTTCTTGGCAAGTGGTTCAGCTATGTTATAGAAGCCATTGTTCTGGTTGAAGTTGTCGGATATAGAGATAAGCAATGATTCCAGGATTCTTCGGTATTGAGTGTTGTCTTCTGTGGAGATAAGTCTTGAGTTTCTGTAGTTTATTAAATGGTTGTGCGAATTACGGTGTCGTATTCAGGCATTCCTTGTATCGTCAGACCTGTTTGCGTATTAGTGTTCTGAAATACGTGTTTGGAGGTCCCTTGATGTTTCACCCATGTATAATTTGCTGCAGTCATTACAAGGGATTATGTATACTCCTGCAGAGGATGGAAGCTTGTACTATCACTGGTAATGTCCTTGATGGTCGTGGTTGTGGAGGTAGATACTTTCAAATTCAAATTCAAAGTTTATTCTCTATAAGGATTACAATGCTGAGTTTACAGAATTTGGTTATTGTGTGGTTTACATGTAGTAAAATAATAATTACAGAGTGTACCACTAGAACACCTAGCATGGCTAGGCATTTCGGGCAGACTTAGATTAATTCTTAAATTTAAAATATTACAAATTATGAGTTAAGTTGGTATTATGGCTAAGTGACTAAATACTAGTTTGTGAGTTTAGCAATGTGAATGCTTTTGTTTTGGCACAATACATAGTTTCAGTATTGGAGTATCACAGGCCAACTTATGACTAGTTAGGATTCATTATTTTAAGATTGAGATTGATATTTTTGTTTATGGTCAAATGGGTGAGTGAGTGTGTGAACCACCAGGTGGTATTCGTGTAATTAGTTGATGGGGTGTATCAGGGAGATCAGATGTTTTCTAATGGTAGTTTAGAAGGTGATGAATGTGTCTGCCGTTCTAGAGTTTTCAGGTAGGGTGTTCCAGATTTTAGGGCCTTTGACATACATTGAATTTTTGTAAAGGTTTAGTCGGACACGGGGAATGTCATAGAGATGTTTGTGTCTGGTGTTATGCCTGTGGGCTCTGTCACAACTATCAAGAAACCGTTTTAGGTCAAGGTTAATATTGGAATTTAAGGTCCTGTAGATGTAGATTGCACAGTAGTAAGTGTGGATGTACTGAACAGGGAGTAAGTTTAGATCTATGAAGAGTGGGGGGATGTGTTGCCAGGGATGGGATTTAGTGATTATTCTCACTGCGGCTTTTTGTTGAGTTATTATTGGCTTTAGGTGTGTTGCTGCAGTTGAACCCCAAGCACAGATAGCATAGGTGAGGTATGGATAAATGAGTGAATGGTATAGTGTGAGAAGGGCATTTTGCAGCACGTAGCATCGGATCTTGGAGAGGATCCCAACTGTTTTGGATACTTTTTTTTATATGTGTTGGATATGGGTGCTGAAATTCAGGTTGTTGTTGAGGTATAGGCCTAGGAATTTGCCCTCATTATGTCTGGCAATTAGAGTGCTGTCAATCTTAATGTTTAGTTGTGCAGCACCTGCTCTGCTACCAAACATAATATATAGTAGGTTTTGTCTGTGTTAAGTGTAAGTTTATTGGCTGTCATCCAAGTTGATATTTTGAGCAGCTCTTCATAACAATGGTGTTGAGGGTGGTAAGATTAGAGTGAGAGATGACGTAAGTCATGTCGTCAGCAAAGAGAATGGGTTTCAGGTGTTGGGATATGTTTGGAAGATCATTGATGTAAATGAGGAAGAGCAGGGGTCCAAGGACACTTCCCTGCAGAACTCCAGTATCAAGTGGCCATGTTGATGAGGCTGTGTCTTTAATGGTGACATATTGATATCTATTAGCAAGGAAGGATTTGAAATATGCAAGCGCATGGCCTCTTATACCATAATGGTCAAGTTTGTGGAGCAGGATGCCGTGGTCTACTTTGTCAAAAGCATTTCTTAGGTCAATAAAAATTCCTAGCGGATATTCCTTATTTTCCAATGCTGTGTAAAGCAGATCTAGCATTTTTATGATTGCATCATTAGTGCTTTTATTTTTCCTGAAACCAAATTGGCAGGGGTTGAGTATGTTCTGTGCCTTTATAAATGAATACAGTCTCCTGTGCACGAGTTTCTTGAAGATTTTAGATAGCAATGGTAAGTTTGATATTGGCCTATAGTTGTTTACGTCTGTAGGGTCACCACCTTTATGTACTGGTGTAACTCTTGCTGTCTTGAGTAGTTTCGGGAAGGTGCTAGTTTCTAGTGACTTGTTAAAAAGTAATGAAATAGCATGCGAGAGGACATGGGCCGCTCGCTTGTACAATAATGGTGGGACATGAGACAGGTTCCCTGAATTATTTTTAAGTGACTTTAAAATCTCAGTGACTTCGGTGGGCTCAGTTGGTACAAGATAGAAGGAATTTGGGAAATTCCCATCTAGATAGTCCCCGGCATGGGCATTGGTACGTGGGATTTTACTGGCAAGATTAGATCCTATGGATGAGAAGAAGTCGTTTATCTTGTTAGCTGTGTCAGTGGGATGCAGTGATGTTTCGTTAGGTTTAGTTACGACAATATTCTTGTTTTTTTTCAGTTTATGGGTGCCCAGAATCTGAGAGAGTGTTTTCCAGGTCTTTTTTATATCTCCTCTTGAGTCAGTGAATCTGCTAGAGTAGTACAGTTGTTTGGCTTTCTTTATTACTTTGGTGAGAACTGATGAATAGTGTTTGAGAATATCTTTGTGTATTAAGCCCTGTCTATATTGCTTTTCATATTGGTGTTTCTTATCAATGGATTTCAGAATGTTGCTGGTTAGCCATGGGCAACCGAGCCATTTATTCATGATCTGTTTCGTTTTTATAGGACAATGTTTGTTGTATAGTCTAAGTAATTTGTTAAGAAAAATGTCTGTCCAATCATCAATACCATTGGCCTTGCAGAATTCTGTAGGCCAGTCAACAGTCTCTAGGTCTGCTGTGAACTTCCTTATTGAGGCCTCGTCATGGAGTCTAAATGAAACTTTGTTGTATTCCAGTGGTGGTTTACTAATGTTTGTTAAGAGGAAGGTAGGGTAGTGGTCTGTAGTGCTGTCTGTGATTATCCCTGATTTAAGGGGGCTAGTATATTGGTCTATATGTGGTCTATTATGGTTGCACTTGTCTCAGTGAGCCTGGTTGGTTTAGTTATTGTTGGTATGAGAATTGTGTTGTTCATATTGTTGATGAAATCAGTTACAGGCTGATCATCTAGTAGGCCAAGGTTGATGTTGAAGTCTCCAGCTAAGAGAAGGTGGTGCTTGTTCATTTGTCTGTTTGTTAGTGCCTTTAATTTCTCACTGAAATTTGGGATGTTTGTGTGGGGTATCTCGTAAATGGCACCGATTGTTATAGGCGTCTTAAGGTTTTTTAGAGTAAAATTAGCAAAAATGTATTCCCCATATTCATCACTAAAGCAAGTGGTGCTAATACAAGATAGTTGGTTGGAGTAATAGATTGCAGTACCACCCCCAACTTGGTATGGTCTGCAGTTGTGGAAAGGAAAGGAAAAAGAAAGGAAGAGTGTTGTCGACTTCTTCTTCAAGTGTGAACTGGATTGAAGGCTCAACCTGGTTGAGCTTGTCTTGGAGAGCTTGAACGTTGAAGCGTCTAGGTGTTGTGAGGGGAATGTCGTCAACATAACGGAGCCAGGTGACAGACAAAGGAATAATGGTAGAGAAATGCTCGGCTTCTAGATGTTCCATGTATAGGTTCACCAGGACCTATACATGGAACTATACTCAGAATCTGTAGCAATGAGTTTCCTGTGGAAGAATGCACTATAATTGAACAAGTATTTTCTAAACTCCACTATCCTCATCACTTCATCAGAGACTGCAGACGATGAGCATTAAACATCTTCAACACACCCAGAGAAGACACTGCCGAGAAGAGATACATAGTCCTCCCCACCAACTCCACTGCCAAACACGTTTCCAACATCTTTTCCAATACCTCATTCCAAGTATCTTCCTCTACAACCACGACCATCAAGGACATTACCAGTGATAGTACAAGCTTCCATCCTCTGCAGGAGTATACATAATCCCTTGTAATGACTGCAGCAAATTATACATGGGTGAAACATCAAGGGACCTCCAAACACGTATTTCAGAACACTAATACGCAAACAGGTCTGACGATACAAGGAATGCCTGAGTACGACACCGTAATTCACACAACCATTTAATAAACTACAGAAACTCAAGACTTATCACCACAGAAGACAACACTCAATACTGAAGAATCCTGGAATCATCGCTTATCTCTATATCCGACAACTTCAACCAGAATAATGGCTTCTATAACATAAGCTGAACCACTTGCCAAGAAACTTCTTCATCGCTATCCCACATAAGAGCATAGGAATGGAAGAACACTGCAGAAGGTCTGCTCACAAACTTATCCAATCTCCCTTCCAAGCTACCCAAGATTTTAGACTCTATAACCCCACTCAGTACATCATCAGATGCAGCATTCTCCACCTGACCTCAGCATTCTGAACCTGACTATAAATACTCACATACCTTCCACCCAGGTAGATCTGTTTGTGATTTGAAAAAGCCTACTGAGTGGGCGAAATGTTGTCAATAAAGGATCACATTATACTGCATATGTGTTTATATTTCCAATGACACTGGGAACAACTTGAGGGTCACTGGACCCCTGTCGCACAAAATATCTGTCCAGAGAGCTCTTCTGGCATTTCTTTAAGATTTTTCTGAAGTGGGATACAACACTGTCATTGTACATGTTGCCAATACGGCCTGCAACAGCTTTGTCAGGGTGAAGTTCATCCATAAATAACTGCACTTCAGTCCACTTTGCACAAATGTCCTTAATCTTTGAAGAAGGCACCTTCCTCCATCTCTCTTCCTCCTCCTCTGCAGTAATTTCCTGAGCTGTGGTCTGTTGGTATTGCAGATGAAGCTCTTGCAGCAAATGCAGCTCTTGTTGGGGTTTAAATTCTCCAGTGTGCATGTACCCCTTAAATTCCTGTAGAAACTTCTCAGCCACTTTTTTGTCAGAACTGGCAGCCTCACCATGCCTTACCACACTGTGTATGCCACCATGCTTCTTAAATCTCTCAAGCCAACCTTTGCTGGCCTTAAAATCACAAGTATCACCACTCTTTGCAGGCATTTTCTTTACGAGAACATCATGCAACTGCCTTGCCTTTTCACATATCATCGGCTGCATAATACTATCTCCTGCTAACTGTTTTTGGGTAATCCACACCAACAATAACCCTTCCACTTCTTCGAGGGTTTGCTATCTCTTTTTTGTCAGCATATCTACCCCTTTTGCAACAACAGCACACTTTATTTCCTTTCCCTTCGCCACGATCGAAGTGATGGTTGAATGGGGTTTGCCATACATCCTGACAACTTCTGTAACAAGCACTCCACTCTCATATTTTTCAATGATTTCCTTCTTGAATTCAATCATGTTCATCACTTTCTTTACCAAAGGGCTGGCACTAGCTTTCCTTGGGCCCATGGTGACTTATTTAGCAGTTGCAAGCACAAAAAACAATGGATTATTATGAAATGTATTGTATGAACCCACAGGGTGATGGTCACGCGCTGGTAAACAATGGGACACTAAGTGTGAATGGTGCGGGAAACTGGCTTTGTGCATGCGGTGCCGGGCGGACGCGCACCAGACGGTCACCGAATCACGAGTCCAATCACGAACCGCGAAGCTAAATTTTGCCAAAAAACTTAATAAAAGTCAGATTTCACGAAAGCCACGGCCGCCAAACGGTGGGCGTCCACTGTATTTGTCATTGTTTCCTGTATGTATACACAGAAAACAATGACAAATAAATGCATCTATATTTAATCTTTAAAAAAAAATATTTCTGTTAATACTTCTGGCTGTTTGAAACAGATTAATTGGATTTCCATTATTTCTTATGGGGAAAATTAATTCAGATAACGTACAAATCTCCACGAATGGTTGACTTGAGTATACTCCACCGATGCGTTGAAGCAGAGAAAAAATTAAAGAGTGCTTGTAAAAGTCCAAAAAATGAAAGCTCTCTGGAACGGATCAATGCCTTTAACTGAGGGTCCACTGTATATTTTTGAATAGTTTTTTATGGTTGTATTCTCGCTTTTTTTGGTCTCATTTGAGAGAATGGAAGATATATTACAGAAATAGACATGAATTTGATTGCTTTCACAAGGAAAAGCACCTTGAAATTAAACTCAAAGTAGCGGAAATGTTTGATTTTTGCCGATGATGTCACCGTCCAATGTGTGTGTCCACCAGGCCAGTCTCATACGCAGCCATGAATGGGTTGACATTATTTATATAATTATTACAATAATGCAGTAGTCTGCATAATAGTAAATCTTCTATTTTTTGTTTGAATAAAAATTAAAAATTCCAAATGGTAACCAAGAGTAATATAAGAGGGTCCTGGAGCCATGACTAATGAACAGAGAAAATGTTATTTTAGTGCCAGGAATGTCTGCATTGTTTATTCTGGACCCTGTTTTGAAATTATCATCTTTTGAAATTTGTATAAAATTGGCCAAATTGCCAATTTCTGACCACTTTATTGGGTAGTTGAAATAGGTAAATGGGCGGTTTCTTGTACTCAGTCGACAGAATAGAAATAAGTTTTTTCAGGTATACACAAACACAGTTACAGTGGTCCCTCGTTTATCGTAATTAATCCATTCCTGGAAGTGTTACTATTATCGAAATTTATGATTTTCGAATCAATTTTCCCCATAAGAGATAATGTAAATACAATTAATCCGTTCCTGACACCCAGAAGTACTAAAACAAAAAAAAATTTTACATGAAATATAAATGTAGTACATAAACAATACAATGGGAAATGATGAATGAAACATTAACAGCATAACACTTACCTTTATTGGCGATTCTTCTTAGTGTATGGAAGACTGAAGGAGGAGAGAGATTGGATTATTTACAGTTTGGTGTAGTGTCTGATATGTGGAAGATGGCTAATGTAATTCCTATTTTTAAAACAGGGGACAAGTCGTTACCATCAAATTACCGCCCAATAAGCCTGACCTCAATTGTAGGCAAATTACTAGAGTCAATTATAGCTCAGATTATAAGAAGCCATCTCGATAAGCATAGCTTGATTAATGATACTCAGCATGGATTCACAAGAGGCCGGTCTTGTCTAACTAATTCATTAACTTTCTTCAGTAAAGCTTTTGAGGCTGTTGACCACGATAAAGAATTTGATATTATTTACTTAGATTTTAGTAAGGCTTTTGATAGAGTTCCGCACCAAAGACTGTTAAAGAAAGTGGCAGCTCATGGCATTGGGGGAAAAGTGCTCTCATGGATCGAGTCATGGCTCACAGACAGGAAGCAGAGAGTGTCCATAAATGGGGTTAAATCCGAGTGGGGATCTGTAACAAGTGGCGTTCCACAGGGATCAGTCTTGGGCCCGTTGTTTATAATATATATCAATGACCTTGATGAGGGAATTACTAGTGATATGAGCAAATTCGCCGATGACACAAAGATAGGTAGGATAACTGATTCAAACGTAGACGTTAGGGAAGTGGCAGATGCAGTTCAATGTAGATAAATGCAAGGTTCTGAAGCTCGGGAGTGTCCATAACCCTAGCACTTATAAGTTAAATGATGTAGAACTTAGCCATACAGATTGCGAAAAGGACTTGGGGGTTATGGTGAGCAGCAACCTTAAACCAAGACAGCAATGCCTAAGCGTACGTAATAAGGCAAATAGATTACTGGGATTTATATCAAGAAGTGTAAGCAACAGAAGTCCAGAGGTCATACTGCAGCTTTATACATCATTAGTAAGGCCTCACCTAGATTATGCAGCTCAATTCTGGTCTCCATATTACAGAATGGACATAAATTTGTTAGAAAACATTCAGCGTAGGATGACTAAATTAATACATAGCATTAGAAATCTTCCTTATGAAGAAAGATTGAAGACTCTTAAATTACATTCACTTGTTAGACGAAGAATGAGGGGAGACCTGATCGAAGTGTATAAGTGGAAGATAGGTATTAATAAAGGGGATATTAATAAGGTCTTGAGGATATCTCTCCAAGAGAGAACCTGCAGTAATGGATTCAAATTAGATAAGTTTAGATTTAGAAAGAACACAGGAAAGTATTGGTTTGGAAATAGGGTAGTTGATGAGTGGAACAGTCTACCTAGTTGGGTTATTGAGGCTAGGACTTTGGGTAGTTTCAAATTTAGGTTAGATAAGTACATGAGTGGGAGGGTTGGATTTGAGTGGGACTTGCACATCAGAGCTTATTTCTTGGGTAGCATAGAAAATTGGGTTGGGCAAATGTTTTGTTAGTGGGATGAATTGTAAAGGACCTGCCTAGTATGGGCCAACAGGCCTGCTGCAGTGTTCCTCCTTTCTTATGTTCTTATGAATCCCCTTCCATCAACACCTCAGGTACCAATTGCTTTTCTGGGATTACTTCTCTTCTCTGTTTCTTAATGCCACTAGGACCACCTTGAGAGTCATTGGAGTCCTGTCTAGCAAAATATCTGAACAGAGAGCTCTGTTTCTGGCATCTCTTTAACACCTCCCTAAAATGGGCCAAGACTTTGTCACTGTACATGTTGCCAACATGGCTTGCAACAGCTTCGCCAGGGTGATGTTTCTCCATAAATCTTTCCATCTTACCCCACATTTCAAAAATCTCCTTAATTTCTGAAGAAGGAACCTTCTTCCATCTCTCTTCCTCCTCCTCTGCAGCAAGATGCTGAGCTGCGATCTGTTGTTCTTCCTGCTGAAGCTCTTGCAGCTCCTCAGTGGTGAGCTTTTCGTTGTGGTCTTCCGCCAACTCTTCCACGTCCTCTAAACTCACATCCAACCCCATGGAACTCCCCAGTGCCACAATTGATTTAACAACTGACACAGGCTCATCAGGGTCAGCCCCAAACCCTTCAAAATCCCTCTTGTGGACACAATTTGGCCACAATTTTCTCCAAGCAGAGTTCAAAGTCCTGGTAGTCACTCCCTCCCAAGCCTCACCTATAAGGCTTATGCAATGGAGGATGCTGAAGTGTTCTCTTCAAAAATCTCTTAGGGCCAAGTGAGTGTCTGAGGTCACATTCAAGCAGCTTTGAAACATTGCTTTGGTGTAGAGTTTTTTAAAGTTTGCAATGACCTGCTGCAATGGGCTGGAGGAGAGGAGTGGTATTTGGGGGCAAGAACTCTACTGTGATGAACCCAAACTCCTCCAAAATTAGGTCATCCAAGTTTGGAGGATGAGCAGGTGCACTGTCCATTACAAGGAGGCACTTGAGATCCAATTTCTTTTCCAGGAGGTAATTCTTCACACTAGGGCCAAACACTTCATTGAACCACTCGACGAAAATTTCCCTCGTGACCCATACTTTACTATTAGATTTCCAAAACACACACAATTTACTCTTCATAACATTGTTTTTCCTGAACACTCTGGGATTTTCAGAATGGTACATTAGTAACGGCTTCACTCTGAAATCCCCACTAGCATTAGCACAGAACATGAGCATCAGCCTGTCTTTCATAGGCTTGTGTCTTGGCAGTCCCTTTTCCTCCTGAGTAATGTAGGTCCTCTTTGGCATTTTCTTCCAAAAGAGGCCTGTTTCGTCACAATTGAACACTTGTTCAGGTTTCAGTCCTTCAGCCTCTATGTACTCCTTGAATTCATGCACATATTTTTCAGTCGCTTTTTGGTCTGAACTGGCAGCCTCACCATGCCTTACCACACTGTGTATGCCACTACAGTTCTTAAATCTCTCAAACCAACCTTTGCTGGCCTTAAATTCACTCACATCACCACTAGTTGCAGGCAATTTCTTTACCAGATCGTCGTGCAACTGCCTAGCCTTTTCACAAATAATCGACGTCATAAGACTATCTCCTGCTAATTGTTTCTCGTTTATCCGCACCAATAATAACAACTTCTCAACCTCTTCGAGCACTGGTGATCTCATTTTTGTCAGCATATTTACCCCCTTTGCAACAACAGCATCCTTGATTTCCTTTTTCTTGGCCACAATGGAAGCTATGGTTGTATGGGGTTTGTTATACATCCTGGCCAGTTCAGCCATACGTATGCCACTTTCATATTGTTCAATGATGTTTTTCTTAAATTCAATCGTATTTCTCAACTTCTTTACCAAAGGCTTGGCACTAGGAGCTTTCTTTGGAGCCATGGTAGCATATTTAGTAGTTGCAAGCACTAAAATGAATGGAACATTGTGAAATATTTCGCATGAGCATGTGGGGGGACCGTCGCTCACTGGTAAACAATGCCACACTGGCTGGGAAGGGAGGCTGGGGCGGCTCAGAGCGTGAGTACACGTCCCGGACGAATGACTATTCATGAGTCAATCTACGATTAGCGAGCCAATGTTTTTACAAAAATATCATTACGATTTCCGAAAATTACGACTATCAAGCCCTACGATTATCGTGGGACCACTGTACATAGATTATCATACATAGCAGCATATGTATAGAGAACTGAGGATAACCCAAAAAAGTCAGACAAGTGATTTATTTCCAGAACAGTGGACCCCCGACCTACGATGTCCTCGACCTACGTAAAAACCGACCTACGATGCTCCTCAGCGTAAAAATTTGACACCGACTTACGTTGAAAAACTCGACTTACAGCATTCGTCCTGTACACGTCCACGTCTCTGTCTGGCCTGAGCACACTTCAGGTGGCCTGCCTTCAGTTAGTGTGCCAATGTTTACAAGCCAGTGCAGTCGCTTCCACGCATACATTTGGAATATATTGTAGTACAGTGGACTCCCGCATACCATTGGCATCACATAACGTTAAATCCGCATACCGATACGTTTTATCGCTAAGATTTTGCCTCGCATACCGCTAAAAAACCCGCTCAACACTACTCGTCTGAGACGCGTCTAATGTGCGGCCTGAGCCAGCCTCACATGTTCCGCCGGTGGCATTGTTTACAAGCCAGCCTCCGCGGTAACATCCAAGCATACAATCGAAACATTTCGTATTATTACAGTGTTTTTGGTGATTTTATCTGCAAAATAAGTGACCATGGGCCCCAAGAAAGCTTCTAGTGCCAACCCTATGGTAAAAAGGGTGAGAAATATTATCGAAATACTGTGGTACCATGGTCAACTGCTGCTGCTGCTGCTGCTGTAGCACTGTCAGCTGCTGCTGCTGCTGTAGCACCGTCAGCTGCTGCTGCTGCTGTACCACCGTCAGCTGCTGCTGCTGCTGCTGCTGCTGTAGTACCGTCTGCTGCTGCTGTAGCATCATCTGCTGCTGCTGTAGCACTGTCAGCTGCTGCTGCTGCACTGTCAGCTGCTGCTGCTGCTGTAGTACTGTCAGCTGCTGCTGCTGCTGTAGCACCATCAGCTGCTGCTGCTGCTGTACCACCGTCAGCTGCTGCTGCTGCTGTAGTACCGTCTGCTGCTGCTGCTGCTGCTGCTGCTGCTGCTGCTGCTGCTGTAGTACTGTCTGCTGCTGCTGTAGCATTGTCTGCTGCTGCTGCTGACAATGCGTCTGCTGCTGCTGTAGCATCGTCTGCTGCTGCTGCTGCTGCTGCTGTAGCACCGTTGTTGGTGTGGCTTATTGAGAATACCAAGAAACAATTAACCCCAGAGGGTTAGCCACCCAGGATAACCCAAAAAAGTCAGTGTCATCGAAGACTGTCTAACTTATTTCCATTGGGGTCCTTAATCTTGTCTCCCAGGATGCAACCCACACCAGTCGACTAACACCCAAGTGAACAGGGAAAAACGCCTGGAACTAGTGC
The DNA here is from genome assembly GCF_026875155.1 of Cherax quadricarinatus. Lineage (NCBI taxonomy): Eukaryota > Metazoa > Arthropoda > Malacostraca > Decapoda > Parastacidae > Cherax > Cherax quadricarinatus. Next base: position 39,018,325 of record NC_069441.1, read on the forward strand.
TCATATTGGTGAATTTAAAGCCAGCAAAGGTTGGTTTGAGAGATTTAAGAATCGTAGTGGCATACACAGTGTGATAAGGCCTGTTCTGGAAGAAAATGTCAAACAGAACCTACAGTACTCAGGAGGAAAAGGCACTCCCAGGACACAGTGTCTCATCAGTCATTGCTGCATCTTCAATAAAGGTAAGTGTCATTTATTCTTCATTTAGTAGAGTAGTACATGCACAATATATACTGTGCATGTACTACTCTACTATTGTGCATGTATCCTTCTCGTTGTGTGTAGGAAAATGTATATTTCATGTGGTAAAATTTTTTCTTTCATACTTTTGGGTGTCTTACACGGATTAATTTGATTTCCATTATTTCTTATAGGGAAAATTCATTCGCATAACGATAATTTCGCATAACAATGAGCTCTCATGAACGGATTAATATCGTTATGCGGGGGTCCACTGTATTCCAGTGTTTTTAGTGCTTCTAACTGCTAAATAAGCCAACATCAGCCCAAAGAAAGCTTCTAGTGCCAACCCTGTGGTAAAAATGGTGAAAATTACTATTGAAATGAAGATGGAGATAATTAATAATTATGAAAGTGGAGTGCATGCCTCTGAGCTAGCCAGATTGTACAACACACCGCAGTCAAGCATCGCTACTATCCTGGCCAACAAAAAGGCAATCAAGGAAGCTGTTGTTGCAAAAGGTGCAAGTATCTTTATGAAACACGGATCGCAAGTGCTCGAAAATGTTGAGAGACTGTTATTGGTGTGGATAAATGAAAAACAGACATCAGGAGATAGCATCTTTCAAGCGATCATATGTGAAAAGGCAAGGCAGTTGCATAATGATTTAATTAAAAAAATGCCTGCAACTAGTGGTCTGGTGAGTGAATTTAAGGCCAGCAAAGGTTGGTTTGAGAGATTTAAGAATCGTAGAGACATGTATAGTGGCATGCCAGTTTGGACCAAAAAGCGGCTGAAAAATATGTACAGGAATTCAAGGAGTACATAGAAGCTGAAGGATTGCAACCCCAACAAGTGTTTAACCCCTTCAGGGTCCAAGGCCAAAATCTGAAGTGGTGCTCCAGTGTCCAAGAAATTTTGAAAAAAAAAAAATTATTTTTCTTACAGAATTAAAGAATATATTTTTGTGAAGGTAATAAGACAAAAAAAAAATTTCTGATCAGTACTTACCGAGATACAGTGCCGGGAAGTTGACCCCAAATGACGTGGTGGCGGCAACATCGACGATTTCCACATACTGTTTTTTGTAGTTTTTTCTTTTCTTTTCTAATTTTTTTTCTTTTCCTACAAACATTTGGGGCCTGAGAGACCAATACTGTATATAATGTATATATATAAACTCACTGTATTGAACACAATAACCACACTAAAGTTATTATCATATTATTGTTTACCACTGTTGTTTATTACAATAAACATGCACAAATCTTGTATAATACTAATGTTCTATCATATATTTACATATTTACAATCACTGGACATGGTTTTAGAACTGCTGGAGCTTGTGGAACTCCTTGAAACAAGGCACCATGCACAGAGGCACCTTACATTCCTCACACATAAACCGAGTGTCTTTGCATCTTTGTTGCCATTGTTTTGTTTGTGCACAGACGATGCATCTCTTCTGAGCAAATTTCTTCTGAGTTGAAGGAAGCTGTATTATGAAATAATCACCTTCCCTCCTCAAACGCTTGGGTATATCCTGAGGAGTTCGAGGACCTTGTTGTATAGCAGGTGTTGCTACCTGACTTCATTATGAGTTGTCCGACAACAGACAAACAAAATTCACCATACGGTGGTCTGTTGCCAGTCTTCATTTGGTACATATTATATGCATTGAGCATTGAAATGTCCATGAGATGGAAGAAAAGTTTCATGTACCACTTGTAACTTTTACGAACACAATCAACAAAGCCAATCTGCATGTCACATTTGTCAACCAAGCGCATGTTTTGTGTATAATCAATCAGTGTCACTGGTTTTCGAATACGTTCATTAGTCACTCGATCAACTTTGCCACTGTCTTGCATTTCGTTATGGTGAATGGTTGTCAATAATGTGACATCTCGTTTGTCATGCCACCGTAATGCCATGATGTCACTGGCAGTAAACACCTGCACGTCATCACCACGAGCACCTGCGTTGAGCCTGGCCATATGTTTACGATTACAACGCACTGTGCCACACACATTTTGTTCACTCGCAAGAAATCACTGAGTAATGGGCTTGTATACCAGTTATCGGTACATAATGTATGCCCCTTACCAAGATAAGGTGCCATCATGCTTCTCACTACGTCACCTGAGATACCCAATAACATCTTGGTATCTTTCAATGTTTTACTTCGCATGTATACAACAATATCCAATACCAGGCCACTGTCACAGTCACAGAGTACAAACAGTTTTATACCAAAGCTTTTCCTCTTGCTCGGTATATACTGCTTGAATGACAGCCTACATTGGAATAAAATCAAAGACTCGTCAATTACAAGATTCTTGAACGGATAAAAGTACATGCTGAACTTTAGTTTGAGATACATAAAAACATTTCTAATCTTATATAACCTGTCACTTCTGTCAGGCCTGGTTTTGTCAGAGAAGTGCAACATATGTAACAGTAAGATAAACCTGTTCACTGGGATGATTTCACTGAAGACCAGGGTAGAAATTAGCCGATCTGTTGACCAGTATGCTTTTATATTATGCTTATAGACATGAGGCATAAGCATTATTGTTGAAAAAAGCAAATACATTTCTGCAACAGTCGTCTGTTTCCACCGGTGTAGTCTTGACTGTGGTGATATGATCGTATTTGCCATGGTGTACTCAAAATACTTGTTACTTTCCCTGACAATAGTTTCCATCAATGGCTGGTCAAAGAATAATTCAAAGAATTCCAGTTCATTGGCCGTGGTTCCAAGGGGACAAGTAGGTAGAATTCCACTTTGAGAGTCATCAAAGTGGTGAGGCTTGGGAACAAAATTGGGATTTTGCTGCCAATCCCAGATGGGTTTGCTGGTTGTGCGGGTAGTTGTGGTTGTGGTGGGCTGGTGGCTGACGCTCCGCTTTGTCCTTGAACTGCGGAGTCAGCAGCGTGGGCCCCAGCCTGGGCTGGTGAGTCACGCATGGTCGTGGCACTACCATCACCACTACCACCATGTACTGATGCCTGTGGTCTATCCATGCCAAGTGTATCCACATCATCCTCACTATCACTATCTATACCCGGTGTAGGGCCACAGGATGTACTCCAGGATGTATTCCATCCCCTGGGCACGGCATAGGTTACACTACCCGAGCGCATGCGATGGCGTACATACCGACGCTTCACTGGTGAATATGTTTCCTCACTATCACTACTCGAATGATCATCAAGAGCAATAAAATCACAATCCACGTCACTATCATCATCATTACTGAAGTCAGAGGCCTGGACACGCGAAAATAATAGTTTTCTCTTGCGTTGAGGTACAACCGACCATGACTGACGAGTGCCCACACCAGAGGTAGAAGGTTGAGGATCGTCAGGGTTTTCTGCACTATTATCGATATCCTGGTCGTTCCTTTCGGTCACTAACTGATCAAAGCCAAACAATTCATCTTCATTTCCACTTCCATCACTGTCAGAACTATCAGATAGGAACAGGAGAGTCCCAATTTTCCTAGGAGTGAGAGCTGCCTTGCGATGAGGCATGGTGACTCAAGGGTAACTGAGCCAGCATTCCCACAATGCTATGCGGGTGCCTAGATTTTTTGTTTATGGCGCACACCCACCACGCAGACCCGTTCTCTCACATGTAGGCCTATGAGCATTTTTGTGCTAAATTTGACGGCGCTAGAATTTTGGTGTAGATTTACGGTTTGGACACTCAACATGAAGCCACAGATCTATGGGACGGACCCTGAAAGGGTTGTGATGAAACAGGCCTGTTTTGGAAGAAAATGCCAAACAGGACCTACATTACACAGGAGGAAAAAGCACTCCCAGGACACAAGCCTATGAAAGACAGGCATACTCTTTTGTTGTGTAGTAATGCTAGTGGTAATACACGTGTATCACTCTGAAACTCCCAGAGTGTTCAGGAGAAACAATGTCCTCAAGGCTAATTTGTGTGTGATATGGAAGGCAAACAGTAAGGCATGGGTCACTAGGGACTTTTTCTATGACTGGTTTTGTCATGTGTTTGGCCCCACTGTGAAAAACTACCTCCTGGAAAATAAATTGGACCTTAAGTGCCTCCTGGTATTAGACAATGCTCCTGGTCATCCTTCAGACTTGGCAGAGCGAATTTCGGGGGAGTTGAGCTTCATTAAAATTAAACTTTTGCCTCCTAATACCACTCTCCTCCAGCCCATGTACCAGCAGATCATTTCAAGTTGCAAAGAACTGTACACCAAAGCAATGTTTCAAAAGTGCTTTGAAGTGACCTCAGTTACTCGATTGACCATAAGAGAATTCTGGAAAGATCACTTTAGTATCCTCAGTTGCATAAACTTTACAGGTAAGGCTTGGGAGGGAGTGACTAAGAGGACCTTGAACTCTACTTGGAGGAAATTGTGGCCACAATGTGTAGAAGAGAGGGATTTTGAAGGGTTTGGGGCTAACCCTGAGGAGCTATGCCAGTTCTGGAATCTATTGTGGCACTGGGGAAGTCCTTGGGTTGGAGGTAGTGGCAAGGATGTGGAAGAGTTGGTGGAGGACAACGATGAAGAACTAACCACTGATGAGCTGCAAGAACATCTGCAACAGCAAGAGGCCAGGCCTGAGGAAATTGCTTCAGAGGAGGGGAGAGAGAAATTGAGGAAGTTGCCTTCTTCAAAGATTAAGGAAATGTGTGCAAAGTGGATTGAACTGCAAACCTATATGGAAGAAAATCACCCTGACACAGTTATTGCAAGCCATGCTGGTGACTATTACAATGACAATGTTGTGAACCACTTTAGAAAAATCTTAAAAGAACTCAAGGTACAGAGCTCTATGGAAAGATTTTTGGTGCGACAGAGATCCAGTGACTCTCAAGTTGTTCCCAGTGGCATTAAAAGAAGAAGGGAAGTAACCCCAGAAAAGGACTTGCTACCTAAAGTCATTATGGAAGGGGATTCCCCTTCCAAAAAATAATAACCTCCATCATCTTCCCTCCTCCCATCCCATCACTCATCACAAGATCTTCAATAAAGGTAAGTGCCATTTATTCTTCATTACACAATATATATATTGTGCATGTCTCCTTCTTTTTGTGTGTAGGAAAATGTATATTTCATGTGGCAAAAATATTTTTTTTTCATACTTGGGGTTGTCTGAAACGGATTAATTTGATTTCCATTAATAACAAAAAGGCACAATACCGTGACTGGAACGATACACAAATAACCCGCACATAAAAGACAGAAGCTTACGACGACGTTTCGGTCCGACTTGGACCATTGACAAAGTCACACTAACAGAGGAGGAGCAGAACGGCTATATATAGGCAGGAAGAGGTAGAGGTAGTAGTAGTGGTAGTAGTAGTGGTAGTAGTAGTACAAGAATTGTATATAATACCGACAGGATGAAATGACACATGCACAACACCCGGGCATCCCCACCGTAGACGCTTCGCCATCAGGCCAGCCACTGGATGGCGAAACGTCCACAATAAAGACAACCAGACGCCGCACATGTGTCTAATTTCATCAGTAGATGTAGTAGAAGAAGAAGAGGTAGTGGTAGTGGTAGTGGTAGAAGTGGGAAATAAGGAAGACGAGCCAGTCAAATACAAAGGAAGGGGAGCACTGCAAGAGAGCTAGAAACCCACAGAGGGAGAGCAAGCGCACCGAGGTGCGTGAAAGGGGAAGTGGTGAAATAAAATAAAGAAGGAACAGAAACACGAGACAGGAGAGAGAAAGACAACCCAGAGGAGAAAAGGAGAGAGGAAAGGGGGAAGAGGAAGAAGAAAAAGAAAAAGAAGAAGAAGAAAAAATGAGGATTCAGGTTAAGTCACGGGTGTTCTGAAGTTTGGAGCATTTTACAATGTAGTGGGAGAGGAAGGCATCTACAGAGACGAAGCCAGGACTAAGGTTCATACAAGGAAAGTTGTGTATAAGAGAGGATTCAACTAAACGGCGACTGTTCGAGTTGGAAGTAGGGAAGACAGTTTTAGCAGAAGACCAGTCAATAGGATGGCTATGATCTCTGACGTGACAGAAAAGAGCATTGTTAGTGTCGGCAAGCCTAACACTATTTTTGTGCTCCCTAAGTCTGTCAGAAAGAGATCGACCAGTTTTCTCCAAAGTATTGAAGAGGACAGGAGGAGCAAGAAATAGAGTAGACACCAGGAACATCTGTAGAGGGAGGAGAGGTATGAACGAGATTAGTGCGAAGAGTGTTAGTCTGGCGGAAGGTAAGCTTGATGTCTAAGGGACGGAGAGAATTGTTGAGATTAGAAAGACCGGAAATGTAGGGAAGGCAGAGGATAGAAGAGTTCCCATGAGTAGAGAGTTTGGGAGAGAAGAAATTGCGTTTAGCACGTGAGAGGGCAGAGTCTATGAAATGGGAAGGGTAGCCAAGACGGGAGAACGAATTATAAAGAGTGGAAATTTCTGCTGGAAGGAACTGAGGATCACAGATGCGGAGGGCACGGAGAAAGAGGGAGATAAGAACACTTCCCCTTTCACGCACCTCGGTGCGCTTGCTCTCCCTCTGTGGGTTTCTAGCTCTCTTGCAGTGCTCCCCTTCCTTTGTATTTGACTGGCTCGTCTTCCTTATTTCCCACTTCTACCACTACCACTACCACTACCTCTTCTTCTTCTACTACATCTACTGATGAAATTAGACACATGTGCGGCGTCTGGTTGTCTTTATTGTGGACGTTTCGCCATCCAGTGGCTGGCCTGATGGCGAAGCGTCTACGGTGGGGATGCCCGGGTGTTGTGCATGTGTCATTTCATCCTGTCGGTATTATATACAATTCTTGTACTACTACTACCACTACTACTACCACTACTACTACCTCTACCTCTTCCTGCCTATATATAGCCGTTCTGCTCCTCCTCTGTTAGTGTGACTTTGTCAATGGTCCAAGTCGGACCGAAACGTCGTCGTAAGCTTCTGTCTTTTATGTGCGGGTTATTTGTGTATTGATTTCCATTATTTCTCATGGAGAAAATTAATTCAAATTATGATCATTTCGTTTTACGATGGGCTCTCAGGAACAGATTAATATCGTAAGTCGGGGGTCCACTGTACTTGGCTTTGGCTTGCCATGTACAATTTCTGGTAAATATTTTTTCTCAGTTGTTGGTTGGGCTATCTTATTGAAACTTTAGCAATGTATGGTGAAAATATGCTTCTTAATGTACACCAAAATTGAAAGAAATCGGACCATAAATAACGGAGTTCACTTTTCAGCCATTAGCCGCCCTTTAGCGGTATATTTTCATATGTTTTTGTGGTTGTATTCTTGTTTTTTTGGTCTCATTTGATAGAATGGAAGATATATTACAGAAATAGATACAATTTTGATTGGTTTCATGTACCTTGAAATTGAGCTCAAAGTAGCAGTAATGTTTGATTCTTTGGTGATGTTCAAGAGTAAACAAATGAAATGGCATCACCGTCCAAGTTTTCCAGTGGGCAACAGAGAACAATATGATGTTCAATGAAGACAAATTCCAACTACTCCGTTATGGAAAACTGGAGGAAATAATAACTAGAACTGAGTATACTACAAACTCCAATCACACAATAGAGAGGAAAAGTAATGTGAAGGACCTAGGTGTGGTAATGTCCGAAAACCTCACCTTCAAGGACCACAACAATGCCACTATCACATCTGCTAGGAAACTGATAGGATGGATAATGAGAACATTCAAGACAAGAGATGCTAAGCCAATGATGATCCTTTTTAAATCACTTATTCTTTCTAGGCTGGAATACTGCTGTACATTAACATCCCCAATCAAGGCAGGTGAAATTGCAGAGCTAGAAAATGTACAGAGAACCTTTACTGTACATATAAGTTCCATCAAACACCTTAACTACTGGGAGCGCCTGGAAGCACTTGACTTGTACTCACTAGAGCGCAGGCGAGAGAGATATATCGTAATCTACACCTGGAAGATTCTGGAGGGACTGGTCCCTAATATGCACACAGCAATCACTCCATACAAAAGCAAAAGACTTGGCAGGCAATGCAACATACCCCCAGTGAAAAGTAGGGGCGTCACTGGTACACTAAAACACAATAAGTGTCCGGGGCCCAAGACTGTTCAACAGCCTCCCACCAGCAATAAGGGGCATTACGGGAAGACCCCTGGTTGTCTTCAAGAGGGAGCTGGACAGATACCTAAAGACGGTGCCGGATCAGCCGGGCTGTGGTTCGTATGTTGGATTACGTGCGGCCAGCAGTAACAGCCTCGTTGATCAGGCCCTTTTCCACCAGGAGGCCTGGTCGTGGACTGGGCCGCGGGGATGTTGATCCCCGGAATGCACTCCAGGTAGACTCCAGGTAATACCTGTCCGACTGGCCATTCCAATAAGCAGTCATGAATGGGTTGACATTATTTATACAATTATTACAATAAGGTAACAGTCTGCATAATAGTAAATCTTCTATTTTTTGTGTGAATAAAAATTCCCCCCAAAAATTATTGTTATACATACATGTATAATAATTAAAATGTACTATAATAATAATTATAATAATAGACGGCTTCGAAAGGCCATCACTAGATAGCAGTGAATACCACAACAATGCGGGAGCAGTTATGGCTGCCTCCACCTTTCACATAATGATATATTTTATTCATTCTAGAATATATATATCAGGTTTCTATGTTATTTATATTGTTTATTATGTCATATTAGATAATTTTGATAGGTAAATAAGCTGTAGAGTTGATATTAGGAAAATATTGAAGTATTTTGTTGTGCCTGGAATTCCACTGGAATGGATTAATTCCATTTCAATTAATTTAAATGAGGAAAATTGATTCAACAAACGAGTAAATCGAGATGTTAGCAAGGTCACGGAACGGATTAAATTCGTAAGTACAGGTTCCACTGTACTTACAGACACAATGGAATGATCAACATTTGAGAGGATTACAGATATTGCAAGTATGTATACTATATTGATTATAATGTTATAATAATAATAATAATAATAATATTAATAATAATATCATTATTTCTACAAGTGCACATACAGTGGACCCTCAGTTATCAGCTGTAATCTGTTCCAGAAGGTCGGACTAAGACCAAAATAGCCAAAAACCAAAATAATATTTCCCATAAGAATTAATGTAAATCCAATTAATCTGTTTCAGACAAAAAAAATACATTGTTTAAAGATAAACTATAGTTTTACATACACAAAACAATGAGAACTAAATAAAATGACTAATGAAATGGATAAATGAACATGTAAATCACTTTTACCTTCACTGAAGTCTTGATGGCGTATGTAAAACGTCAAGGAACGGAGAAGGAAGCAAGTTTATTGTTTGGAGACAGGACAAAATGCTTAAATATGATGCTATTATCAATTATACGGCTTATTTATCTATCACATATTCATCTAATATGACATGATAAACAATATTAATAACATAGAAACATGATATATACTCTAGAATGAATAACATATGTCATTACGTATGTATGGTTGGTCTTGGTGTTTGTTGTTGGTTGTTGGGTTCATAAAGTGGCCACTGAGAGCATATATCATACATATTATTGGTAAGGGAGTGGCAGCAGAAGCCACCACCACTATTCACAAAAAAATGTACGTAATTATAAATAAGGAAATATTTACACTTTATAAATAAGAAATAATTTACCACTTAGATTACCTTGGAGGAGAAGCTGGCCATTGGTTTAGGGTGGTGGAGGATATGGCAGGGCAAGTGTAACATTGTCAGTTAGCCCTAATATACCTCCAAAAGCAATGGAGGAGATCGAGCTTCGTGTCGCGTCCTTTTTTCTATCCTTAATCACTTAAATTACTTGCTACACTGGTAATGCTACACTTTATCACTGCTGGCACTATTGGCCTTTATTGACTCCTGCTGCTTTAGATAGTATCAGTGGGTCCCCCCAACCTAACATTGGCATCACATAACGTTAAATCCGCGGTACGATCATCTTATCGGCTAAAATTTTGCCTCACATAGCCGCTAAAAAACTCGCTTCAAAGCGCGATTCGTCCGAGATACGTCCTATGAGCGTCCTGAGCGCGAGCCTCACTTTTGTTCCGGCAGGTTGGCATTGCTTACAACCAGCCTCCGCGGTAAACAGCCATGCATACAATCGGAACATTTCCATATTAATACGAGAATTTTTAGTGAATTTCACCTGCAAAATAATGACCCATGGGCCCCAAGAAAGCTTCTAGTGCACGACTACAGGAATAGGTGAAATTCCTAATGGAGGATAAGAAAGAGGATCATTGCTAAGATATGAAAGTGGAGTGGGTTGTCTCCGAGCTGGCCAGGTTGGTATAGTAAACCCCAATCAACCAACGCTACTATAGTGTCCCAAGTGAAAAACGGCAGTCAGGAAGCTGTTCATGCAAAGGTGTCAACCTATGGTTATAACATGGTTTTCGAAACAGAGAATCGCATGTGATAGAAGATGTTGAAAGACTGTTTATAGGTGTGGATAAACGAAAAACATATAGCAGGAGATAGCATCTCTCAGCGATCATAAGTGGAAAGGCAAGGAATTTTGGCATGAGGATTAATTAGAAAAATGCCTGCAACTAGTGATGATTTGAGTGAATTTAAGGCCATCAAAGGTTGGTTTGAGAGATTTAAGAAGCGTAGTGGCATACATTAGTGTGATAAGGCATAGTGAGCTGCCAGTTTAGACCACAAACAGCTGAAAAATATGTGCAGGAATTCAAGAGTACATAGACAGTGAAGTACTGAAACCTGAATCAAGTGGTTTATTTGTGACGAAAACAGGCCTGTTTTGGAAGAAAAACCAAGCAGGAGCCTACATTACTCAGGAGGGAAAAGGCACTCCCCAGACATAAGCCTATGAAAGACAGGCTTACACTTTTAGGTGTGCAACGCTAAGTGGTGATGCAAAGTGAAGCCCTTTATTAATTGTTATCCACTCTGAAACTCCCAGAGCGATCATGCAAAAGAATATCCTCAAAGGCTAAATTGGTGTTTCTGTGGAGGGCAAACAGTAAGGCATGGGTCACAAGGGACTTTTTCATGACTGGTTACACCAAGCATTTGCCCCCACTGTGAAAAAATTAACCTAATTGAAAAGAAATAGACCTTAATTTGCCTCCTGGTGTTAGACAATGCCCCTGGTCATTCCTACAGACTAGCAGAGCGACTTTGTGGGGACCAAACATCATTAAGGATGAAGTTTTTGCCTCCTAATACCACTCCTCTACCTGCGGGGCCCATGGACCCAGCCGTTTATTGCAAACTTCAAAAAAACTGTATCACAAAAGCAGTGTTTGAAAGGTTGCTGCTTTGGTAGTGACCTCAGAAACCTCAATTGACCTTAAGAAATTTTGGAGAGGATCACTTTAAATAATCCTCAATTTGTTTAAACATTATGGTAAGGGCTTGGGAGGAGTGACTAAGAGTACCCTTGAAATCTGCATGGAAGAAACAGTGCCAGAATGTGTAGACCAAAGGTATTTTTGAAGGATTTGAGGCTAACCCTGAGAGGTCTATGCCCAGTTGAGGAATTCAATGTGTAGGCATTGGGGAAGTCCTTGGGGTTGGAGGATTAGTGGAGAGGATGTTGAAGAGTTGGTGGAGACAATGAAGAACTTACCACTGATGACCTGCTAAGATCATCGTTCACCAGCAAGAGGCCACACCTTATGAAACTGCTACGGAGAGGGAGATAGAAATTGAAGAAGTTGCCCCTACTTCAAAGATTAAGGAAATCTGTGCAATTGGCTTAACGTGCAAACCTTTATGGAAGAAAATCACCCTCAGGACAGCTGTTTGCAACTGCCGATGGCAATCCTGCACACTGACAGTGTTTGTGACACACTTTAGGAAAGTCAGAAAGGAACGAGAGGTACAGGCCCCTCATGGACGCGGAGTATATGATTTTTGTGCGACAGAAGTCCAGTGACTCTGAAGGCTGGTCCTAGGGGCATTAGAAAGAAGAAGGGAAGTAACCCCAGAAAAAGGACTTGACATCTCGAGTCCTAATGGAAGGGGATTCCCCCTTCTAAACACTAAGAACACAACACTCTCCACCCTCCTCCCATTCCCATCAATTATCAACCACATCTTCAATAAAGGGTAAAGTGTCAGGTAACTGTGCTGTCTTTCTTCAGTTTGTGTGTATTAAAATTAGATATTTTCATGTTGTAAAAAAAAATAATTATTCATACTTTTGGGTGTCCATGCACATTAATTTGATTTTCCTTATTTCTTATTGGGAAAATTAATTCGCATAACGATAATTTTCAGCCTAACATTGAGCCTCACAGGAACGGATTAATAGCGTTCTGCGATGGGTTCACTGTCGCATATCGTAGAATCATTGAATCACTGAAGAAGGCACATCTCCCCCCTCTCTTCCTCCCTTCACTCTCAACTTGTCAACAACTGTCTTTCTTAAATTCCATTGTGTTTCTTCTGTCTCACCTTCTTTATCAAAGGAAACTTTTACTAGGAACTTTTTTGGGCCAATGTTTGCTTATTTCACAGTTTGGCGCGCGTAAATCAATAAACCACAAAAAACAATTGGATTACAAGAGAAAAAATTTAGAATGAAATGAGCAGAAGTTTTCCTCACGGTTCGCCCATAGACCAACAGCCCAGACTGCTGGACTTATGAATGCACAATGGCTGGCAGGGCGGCAAGTGGACGCATCCAATAAGCAAAATAACAGCAAATAACTGGAATAAAATTTCGGCCAAAAAAACTGGGCGATAACCGAGTTGGCCGATAACCGAGTTGGCCGATATCCGGAAGAGGCCGATAACCGAGTGTCCAATGTACAAGGTATTACAGTCCTAGCTAACAACAAATGACATACATACTATTAGAAATGTCACTTATTGCAGAGCAATTTGGGCAAATTAGGTCAATTTTTGGTCCCAGGTTGTGAACCCACACCAGTTTAAACTAAGACCCAGGACCCATTATAACTGATGGGTGAACAAGGACAGCAGGTGCCTCCAGGAAACACGTACCTAATTGTTTCCTTAACCCTTCAGGGTCCTCAGGCCCTCGTCAGAGACTTGACTCTCAGGGTCCGGCCAAAATTTCAAAAAAAAAGAAATTAAATTTTTTCTTATGAAAAGATAGAGAATCTTTTCCCCCCCGATCATAATGAACACCATAAGTTTAAAATTTGATGTAAAACTTACGGAATTATGCTCATCGGCAAAAACGTTAGCTGGTCTCAACGATGTTCCACTGCATTGGCGATTTTGCCCACTTGAGCCCATTTTTCCGGCCAATTAACAGTGTACTAGTTGACAAAAGATCATAACTAATATGCCTAGAATAGAACTATACCATTTATTTCCTATGGAATATTACAAGAAACCACCTCTTTATCGATTTCAACTATACATATAGTGGTCAGAATTAAGCAATTTTGGCCAATTTCGACACAAATTTCAATTGATGCCAATTTCCGAATAGGGTCCAGAATAAGCAGAAAGACATTCCTGGCACTAATAACATTTCCTCTGTTTTCCATTAGTCACGTCCCCCACGCCCCTCTTATTATTCTTTAGCATTCAACGTTATGAAGCTTATTCTAAACAAAAAAAAAAGAAATTTAATGTTATGCAGACTACAGCATTAATGTAGAAATGGTAATAAATAATATCAGTTCACTTTGAAATGAATATAGACCACACCAGTTTGAGGTTTATTGGAAAGCTTAGCATGATTCTTTTACATTTGAACTTTGCAAAAAATTTCTGACATTTCTGCTACTTTAGCACAATTTTCAAGGTAGTTTTTCTTTGTTACAACCAGTACCAAAATCATCTAAAATTCTGTAATAAATGTCTTCCATTCTATAAATGAGACCAGGAAAACTAGAAACAACAAGCAATAAATACCATACGAAAATACAGTGCAAAGGTCGCTGTTTTAATCTAAAAACACTGTAAAAAGTTTTTTCTTTTATTTTTTTTTCTCATTACCACTGTGTGCTGCAGGATTTTTTTTATACTACGCACACTTACCACATAGACCCATTCTTATCATATGTATCCTGACCAGCTTTCTCTCACTAATTTGAGGGCGCTAGATATTAGGCGTACTAGTTACGTCAAAAACCCTGGTGCTTAAGCCGTACTAGTACGCCGAAACCCTGAAAGGGTTAAGAGACACATGCTGTCCCTGTTTCACCTCCATCAGTAATTATAATGGTACCTGGATGTTAGCTGACTGTGTGGGTCGCAACTTGTGGTACCAAAACTGACCAAAATTTTACTCTTTCATAATATTGATTCAATCATGGACCCCTGTTTTGGCGATGCCATCGTTATCTCCGATAAATCCGGTATTCAAGCATTTGTATTGTGCAAAAATTTTGCCGGTCGTTTCCTGTTATAAAACCACCCCCGTTAATTTTTGCGATTCGTCCAGTCCGTAGACTTGTCCACATATGGCCTGTAACTGCCCCCATGTGGCCAGTGTTTACAAGCCAGCCATTTGGGTGCTCGCATCAAAGGATACATTCGGTACAGGGGTTACAGTATTAGGGGTTCACAGTGTAGTTTTTGGTGCTTGTTTCTGCAAAATAAGTCACCATGGGCCCCAAAAAAGCTTCTAGTGCCAACCCTTCGAGAAAAAGGGTGCTAATGACTATTGAAATGAAGAAAGAGATAATTGCAAAGTACGAAAGGGAGTGCGTGTGTCGGAGCTGGCCAAGTTGTATACAAAACCCCAATCAACCATCTCTATATAGTGACAAGGAAAACAGCAATCAAGGAAGCTGTTGTTGCAAAAGGTGCAACTGTGATTACGAAACAGCGACCGAAAGTATAGAGATTGGAAAAGACTGTTATTGGTGGGGATAAATGAAAAACAGATAGCAGGAGATAGCCTCTCTCAAAGCGATCATTTGTGAAAAGGCTGGGCAGTTGCATGACAATTTGGGTAAAGAAATGCCTGCAACTAGTGGTGATGTGAGTGAAATTTAAGGCCAGCAAAGGTTGGTTTGAAAAATTTAAAAATCGAAAGTGGCATACATAGTGTGATTAGGCATGGTGAGGCTGCCAGTTCGGACCAAAAAGCAGCTGAAAAATATGTGAAGGAATTCAAGGATTACATAGAGAGTGAAGAATTTAAACCTGAACAAGTGTTTAATTGCGACGAAACAGGCCTGTTTTGGAAGAAATTGCCAAGCAGGACCTACATTACTCAGGAGGAAAAGGCACTCCCAGGACATAAGCCTATGAAAGATCTTCATTAAAGCTAAGTGTCATGTATTCTAATGTTAGTAGAGTACATACTACAAACTGTGCATGTCTTCTTCAGTTTGTGTGCATTAAACTTAATATTTCATGTGGTAAAAATTTTTTTTTCATACTTTTGGGTGTCTTGCACGGATTAATTTGATTTCCATTATTTCTTATAGGGAAAATTGATTCGCTTTCCGATAATTTTGGTTTGCAATGAGCTCTCAGGAACGGATTAATATCACAAACTGGGGGTCCACTGTACATGTACAGTGGACCTTCAGTTAATGACGTCAACGTCATCGGATAACGTAAAAATCGGATAACAACGTTTTTGCGTCAAAATACTGGCTCAGTTAATGGCAGTAAACTGAGCCAGTTAACTCGGTTAAAAGCATCCATCCCGAACATGTCTGCATGGCTTGAGAGGCCCAGCCACTCCATGTACAGGCAGTGTGCCATTTTTTACAAGCTTCTAGTGTCAGTCATGTGGTTAAGAGGGTGAGAAATACTGTTGAATTGAAGAAAGTGGAGTGCGTGTCTCTGAGCTAGCCAGGTTGTACAACAAACCCCATACAACCATCGCTACTATCTTGGCCAACAAAAAGGCAATCAAGGAAGCTGTTGTTGCGAAAGGTGCAAATGTCCTTACAAAACAGAGATCGCAAATACTCGAAGATGTGGAGAGACTGTTGTTGGTGTGGATCAATGAGAAACAATTATCAGAAGATAGTGTTTCACAGTCAGTTATATGCGAAAAAGCAAGGCAGTTGCATGATGATCTAATTAAGAAAATGCCTGCAACTAGCACTGATATTGGTGAATTTAAGCCAGCAAAGGTTGATTTGAGAGATTTAAGAATAGTAGTGGCATACACAGTTTGATAACGCATGGTGAGGCTGCCAGTTCTGACAAAAAAGCAGCTGAAAAATATGTGCAGGACTTTAACCCTTTCAGGGTCCGTCCCGTAGATCTACGGCTTTACGTTCAGGGTTCAAACCGTAGATCTACACCATGAGCTCAGCTCACTCTGATAAGCTGTGAATGGTAAATTGGGCCTAGATATGATAGAATACATCTATGTGGTATGTGTGCACCACATAAAACAAATCCTGCAGCACACAGTGTATAATGAGAGAAAAAAAACTGAGACCGTGATTTCCGATTAAAACAGCGACTTTGCAGTGTTTTTTCGTATGTTTTTTATAGATGTATTTGAGATTTCTTGGTCTCATTTGATAGAATGGAAAATATATTACAGAAGTAGAAATGATTTTGATTGGCTTTAGTACTGGAAATGGCTTGAAACTGAGCTCAAAGTAGCGGAAATGTTAAATGTTTGTCGATGTTCAAGAGTAAACAAACGACCTCACACGTCTAATACATGACAGCTGGTGGGTCTAATATACATTCACAAATGTGATGATGATATTTATACAATTATTACAATATTGCATAACAGTAAATGATCTATTTTTTGGTTTGAATAAAAATACACTATGTGAATAAAAAATAAAAAAAAAAATAAAAATGGAATTCATTTGTAAAGCCTGAAAACATAACTAATGAGCAGAAGAAATGTTAGTTTAGTGCCAGGAATGCCTGCATTGTTTATTCTGGACCCTATTTTGAAATTGGAATATTTTGAACTTTGTGTTAAATTGGCCAAACTACTAATTTCCGATCACTTTATTTTGTAATTGAAACAGTTGACTGGGCAATTTCTTGTGCTCAGTCGATAAAATAGAAGTAATACTAGTGAAAGAGCTAAGAATTTGTTGACTGGAATAATGTAATTGGCCTAAAATTGGAGTCAAAGTCAGCAAAATCGCCGATCGTAAATATCGCTGACACATCAAAATTTACGAGAGCATAATTTCGTCAATTTTCCATCAAATTTCGCACTTTTTGTTTTATTACCTTCAGAAAAAGATTCTCTACCATTTCATAAGAAAAAATAACAAAATGTTTTTTTGAAAATTCTTGGACACTGGTGCACCCTTTGAAATTTGGCCTCTGGACCCTGAAAGGGTTAAGGGGTACATAGAGGATGAACAATTAAAACCCCAACAAGTGTTCAATTGTGATGAAACAGGCCTGTTTTGGAAGAAATTGCCAAACAGGACCTACATTACTCAGGAGAAAATGCACTCCCAGGACACAAGTCTATGAAAGACAGGCTAACTCTCATGTTTTGTAGTAATGCTAGTAGGTATTGCAAAGTGAAGCCTTTACTTGTGTATCACTCTGAAACTCCCAGTGTGTTCAAGAAAAACAGTGTTGTCAAGCCTAAATTGTGTGTGATGAGGAGAGCAGACAGTAAGGCATGGGTCACTAGGGACATTTTCCTCGATTGGTTCTGTCACGTGTTTGACCCCACTGTGAAAATATATCTCCTGGAAAATAAAGTGCCACTCCAGTGCCTCCTGTTAATGGACAATGCTCCTGCTCATCCTCAAGACTTGGAAGAGTGAATTGTGGGGGAGTTTAGTTTTATCAAAGTCAAATTTTTGCCTCCTAACACCACTCCTCTCCTCCAGCCCATGGACCAGCAGGTCATTTCAAATTTCAAAAAACTGTACACCAAAACAGTGTTTCAAAAGTGCTTTGAAGTGACCTCAGACACTGAATTGACCCTAAGAGAGTTCTGGAAAGATCACATCAGTATCCTCAGTTGTAATAAAGTTGGTAGAATTACCAACAATAAACAGTAAACCCTGTCATTACATAGTCTCTCCTGTTCATACTACACAAGCACATTACAGAGAATGAACATTGAAACAGGCTGCCTCTATCCAGCCTCCAATAGAAATATTTGTCTAACCTATTTTTATGTTGCCCAAGTAATAGCTTTCATATCCTTTTACTCATGTGTAAGTTATTTGTTCTAACATATTGTATTATTACTACTACTACTACAACTTATATCACTACAGCTACTACTACCACTAGTACTGCACCTCACTCTGAGCCTATATATACCCTCTGTGTCCATGTACTGTTTGTAACGGCTTGACAAAGCTCCTGGAGAGCGAAACACTGCCACAATTAAAATGTCACATTAGTTGCACTTGTATCCTCAGTTGCATAAACCTTATAGGTAAGGCTTGGGAGGGAGTGACTTGCAGGACTTTGAACTCCGTTTGGATAAAACTGTGGCCATAATGTGCACAAGAGAGGGATTTTTAAGGGTTTGGGGCTAACCCTGAGGAGCTATGCCAGTTGTGGAATCTATTGTGGCATTGGGGAAGTCCATGGGGTTGGAGGTTAGTGGCAAGGATATGGAAGAGTTGGTGGAGGACAACGATGAAGAGCTAACCACTACAGAGCTGCAAGAGTTTGAGGTGCAACAGCAACAGACCACAGCTCAGGAATTTCCTTCAGAGGAGGAGGGGCAAGAGAGATGGAGGAAGCTGCCTTCTTCAAAGATTAAGGAAATTTGTGCAAAGTGGATTAATGTGCAAACCTTTATGGATGAACATCACCCTGACACAGCTGTTGCAAGCCGTGTTGGCAACAACTACAATGACAATGTTGTGTCCCATTTTAGGGAAATCTTAAAGAGACGCCAGAAACAGAGCTCTCTGGACAGATTTTTGGTGTGAAAGGGGTCCAGTGACTCTCAAGCTGGTCCTAGTGGCATTAAAAACACAGAAGGGAGGTAACCCCAGAAAAGGATTTGCTACCTAAAATCCTTATGGAAGGGGATTCCCCTTCCAAACAATTGTAAACTCCTCCATCCTCTGCCCTCCTCCCATCTTATCACTCATCAAATATGTCTTCAATAAAAGTAAGTGTCATTTTATTAACCCTTTCAGGGTCCACAGGCCCTCTCAGAGACTTGTTCTCAGGGTCCCCCAAATTTCAAAAAAAAAAATTATGAAAAGATAATCTTTTCCCGATCATAGTGACACTAAAAGTATGAAATTTGATGGAAAACTTACGGAATTATGCTCTTGCGAAATTAGCAGTCTCGACGATGTTTACACATCAGCGATTTTGCCCACTTTGAGCCCTATTTTCAGCCAATTCCAATGTACTAGTCGACAAAAATCATAACTATTTCGCTATAACTCCATTTTTTCTATCGAGTGAGTACAAGAAACCACCAATTTACCAAATTCAACTATCCAATACAGTGGTCAGAATTTAGCAATTTTGCCAATTTCCACAAAAATTTCAAAAGATGCCAATTTCCAAATAGGGTCCAGAATAAACAAGAAAGACATTCCTGGCACTAAACTAACATTTCCTCTGTTCGTTAGTCACGTCCCCCCCACGCCCCTCTTACATTCTTTTGCTTTCCACTTTGAATTTTTATTCACACAAAAAAAATAAGATTTACTGTTATGCAGACTACTGCATTAGTGTAGAAATGGTATAAATAATATCAGCGCACTTGTGAAAGAATATTAGACTCACCAGTTGACGTGTATTGGATGCTTAGCATGATTTGTTTACTTTGAACTTTGGTAAAAATCATACATTTCTGCTACTTTGAGCTCAATTTCAAGGTACTTTTCATTGTAAAACCAGTCAAAATCATCTCAATTTTTGTAATATGTCTCCCATTCTATAAAATGAGACCAGGAAAACTAGAATACAACAATAAATACCATACGAAAATATAGTGCAAAGTCACTGTTTTAATTCAAAAACATGGTCAAAGTTTTTTTTTTTCTCATTACGCACTGTGTGCTGCAGGATTTTTTTATACTACGCACACTGACCACATAGACCCATTCTTTCATATGTAGGCCTACCAGCTTTCTCTCACTAGATTTGCAGGCGCTAGAATTTATGGATACTAGTACGTCATGGACACTTCTGCGTAAGCCGTACTAGTATGGCCGAAACCCTGAAAGGGTTAACTATCAATGTATTTATTCTGCATGTCTCATTGTTTTCTGTGTAGGGAAATGTATATTTCATGTAGAAGAATTATTTTGTTTAATACTTTTGGGTGTCTGGAACGGATTAATTGGATTTCCATTATTTCTTATGGGGGAAAATTAATTCAGATAACGACAGAATCGGTTAAAGACACACTCTCTGGAACGGATTAATGTCTTTAACTGAGGGTCCACTGTATAGTTTTTACACATATATTTATGATGGGCTGGGGTTGGTTAAGGAAATAAAGTGTTTTTAACTGTAGTTTAACCCTTTGACTGTCGCGGCCGTATACTATATACGTCTTACGAGGTACCGTGTTTGATGTATATATACTCATAAATTCTAGCGGCTTCAAATCGAGAAGGAGAAAGCTGGTAGGCCCACATGTGAGAGAATGGGTCTGTGTGGTCAGTGTGCACCATATAAAAAAATCCTGGAGCACGCAGTGCATAATGAGAAAAAAAAAAACTCTGACCATTTTTTTTAATTAAAATGCCGACTTTATGGTCTATTTTCGTATAGTATTTATGGTTGTATTCTCGTTTTCTTAGTCTCATTTGATAGAATAGAAAATATATTATAGAAATAGAGGTAATTTTGATTGATTTTACTATAAAACGAACCTGGAAATGGAGCTCAAACTAGGGGAAATGTTTGATTTTTGCCGATGTTCAAAAGTAAACAAATGATGTCATTGTCCAATAAATGTCCAAATAGCCATTCTAATATGCAGTCATGAATGGGTTGATGTTATTTATACAATTATTACAGTATTGCAGTAGTCTGCATAATAGTAAATCTTCTATTTTTTGTTTGAATAAAAATTCAAAATAGAAAGCAAGAGTAATATCAGAGGGGCCTGGAGACATGACTGATGAACAAAGAAATGTTATTTTAGAGCCAGGAATGTCTGCATTGTTCATTCTGAACCTTATTTTGAAATTGTCATATTTTTTAATTTTCGTGAAATTGGCCAAATTGCAAATTTCTGACCATGTTATTGGGTAGTTGAAATTGGTAAATAGGCAGTTTCTTGTACTCAATTGATAGAAAAAACGGAGTTTTAAAGAAATAGCTATGAATTTGGTCGACTGAAACAATGGAATTAGCCGAATATAGGGATCAAAGTGGGCGAAATCGCCGATTTGTAAATATCACCAAGGTCGCTAAATTTGCGAGAGCGTAATTCCGTCAGTTTTCCATCAAATTTCGTTTTTTTTTTGCATTATTACAATCGGAAAAAGATTCTCTATCATTTCATAAGAAAAAATAATTTTTTTTTTTTTTAAATTTTGCAAACCAGGAGACACCTCAGGAGGGGGGGTTGCACAGTCAAGGGGGTTAAAAACAAGTTGAGTCATGGTTCTGGAATTTCGGTAGGTGTTTTCCAATTTGGGGCCCTCTTATAAAACATTCGTTTAAAAAAAGATTAGCCTGACAGGGGGAAGTCATAGATATTTTTTGTGCCATTTTGTCCACTGTTTCTATTGCAACGTTGGTGGGATTTATATTAGAATTTTTTTCCTGTAATGTACATGGCTCAGAAATAGAGTGAATGTTTTGTATTGTGATAGGTTTAGGTTTTTGAAGACTGAGGGGAAGGGGGGTTGTCTAGCTGTGGATTGTGTGATATTATTTGCAGTTTTTTTAATGGCTATTTTGGGCTTCAGGTAACTTTTGTTGTGGAGCCCCGGGGAACAAAAGCAAGGTGAAGTAAGGGTAGATCTGGAAATGTATAGTGTAAGAAAAGGGTGTTTGTGGTACATAGTAACCATCTTTTGAGAGGAGACAACTTTTTAGAGACTTTTTTGTTATGTGTTGGATATGGGTTGATATTCAGGTTGCTGTCAAGATGCACAACACAGAAATTTCCCTCTTTAAATTTTAGAAATAAGGTGTTGTTAAGAAAAATGTTTATCAACCTAACATGGGAGGGTGACGATGTGGGAGGTGGTAATGATTGGGAGACTGTACTGAGTAGGAGACGTACTGATGTGGAGATGTACGATGTGGGAAAACTGTACTGATGGGGGAAATTTTACAAAAAAGATTTTAAAAGTGGTTATTTCTCTTTTTGTAATAAAGAGTTCGGGAAAACATAAACCCATTAAAAAAATTTAAAAATATACATACATTTTTACAATAATAAATTATAATTAGCATTTTCTAAAATAATAAACAATTTCTACTCTACACGGGGTACAACTTTTTCTGACACTACTGTGTCAACATATATCATGCTAAAAAAATTTATAAATAACATTTGTACAATAAAAAATTTGCAGTAAACTCCGTGTCTCACGACACCCTAATGACGCTCCTGTCACACGCACTATTCGTGTAATGAGTCTATCTCAACGTGTCCCTTGACACCCTTTTTCCTACGTAATGACCTCCTACTCCTTTGTCACACGCACCCTTTTCCCTGCGTCAACACTACTGTGTCCCCCTTGACCCCCCAGCGACACACACAGCGTCTTTCTCGAGGCCAGTCACATGAACTATTCAATGTACACTACAACCGAACTTCTTTAGTGCCCACAAAACACCCTTTTTTTCTCATGTTCCACTACGGTCCTATAGCATATATCGGGTTTTTTACACCCACTACTTGCTTAAGTGTCACACTACGGTCCTAGCCCAGTTCAGTGTAACACCCAACCTTTTTCACGTATGTCCCACTAAAACAGCATCCGATGACCCAGCCCACATTTGACTAGCATAGGGGTGAGTCCCAACACACCTGGTAACCAAAAATACCTCTAAGGCCGGCAGAACACACCATAAGATGGTCTGGTGAGTACTATCTACTGCCTTCAAACCAGCTGACACACCGCAAGGGGGTCCGTTAAATTTACAGCAGAACACCAGCGCGAGCTCACTAAATGCGGCCGTCAAGTAACTAGCCAACAGACCAATAAGGGCGGGGGCACTTCCCTAACGCCAGTAAATACCACAAATGGGCGGGAGAAACCCTCTACGCCAGTAGATCATACCGAAAGGTGTTCTGGTAATTCCCCGCTTGGTGCTACCGTAGTGTTCTGGTACTTACTGTTTCTAAACCAAAAAGAAGTGTACTGTGAGGTTCGGTAGTTACCTTGCCTCTAAAGCCAGTAATGTGACGTGAGGTGTTAGGTACTTACGCTTATAAAGCCGGCTCAGCAGTCCCCACAGGTTTGATGATGTACCCAGTGGTACGGGGGGCGGGGAGGTTAAAACCCAAATTAAACCCCTATTTGGTAGGGGGGGCCCCAAAGGGAGACTGACGAGGGTAGGAGTCGATTGGGGGGCAGTACGATGAAGAGGCATACGATTGGGGACTGTACTGATTGGGAGGCATACCAATTTGGGGGACGTACTGATTGGGGGGGCAGTAATGATGTGGGAGACGTACTGATGTGGGGGGCAGACTGAAGGGAGGATTCTGAGGGGAGGGAGTACGATTTTGAGGCAGTACTGAGTCGGAGGCAGTATTAGTGGGGTGCAGTTATAAATTTGGGGCGTACCAATTGAGGCAAAATTGATTGGGAGGGAGTACTGATGTTTTAGGCAGTACCAATGGGAGGCAGTATTGATGTGGGAGGGAGTACTGATGAGGAGGCTTACTGATGTGGGAGGAGTACTGAGTGGAGGCAGTACTGATGTTGGAGGCAGTATTTTATGTGGGAGGCAGTACAATGGGAGGTAGTATTGAATGGAGGGAACTGATGTGGATGCAGTATTGTGTGGGGGGCAGTTTGATGTGGGAGGCAGTACTGATGTTGGAGGGAGTACGATTGGGAGGCAGTACTGTGTGGGGGGCAGTTTTAATGTGGGAATCAGTTTTGATGTGTGAGGTATACGAGGTTTTGGGGGCATATTGCTGTTTTTGGCAGTTTTTATGTGGGAGGAGTACAGGTCCTCCATCACAAATCCGGCATCATTTCGACCCGTATGTGCCGGATTACGGGGTTTGCCAATTTTCAAGTGGGTTTGGTTAGAATACACTTTAAAAAAATTTTCCCCAAATTGACTTCACAAAGTTCATTGAAAATCGGGAAAAATCGAAAATTTCCGTACTTTGAGCTCAATTTTTAAGGGACTTTTCATCAGAAAAACAAACAAAAAACATTCTATTTCTGTAAATACTTCCATTCTACAAAAAGGGTTTCCAAAAAAAAAAAGAATAAAACAAAAAAAACCAACAAAAATATACTGCAAAAGGTGTTAATGCTGAGAATGAACTCCTTTATTTTTCGTATTCTTTTTTAAAATTTTTTTGAACGTTTAAGGAAACATCTTTCCACATTTACTGCCAAGTTTTAATGAGATAGCCCACAAACAACCGAAAAAAAAAATATTTACCAAAAAACATATATGGCAAGCCCAAACCCGGTACTGGAAAAATCCCCTTTTTCTGACTTTTTCTGGGTTTATCCGTTCTCTATACATACACTGCTATGATATAATCTAGTAAATGTTTTGTTAAACCCGAATAAATTTTTTTTTTCTTCTAGTCGTCAACTGATACAAGAAAAACCCCCATTCACTTTTTTCAACACCCAATAAAGTGGTCAGGAAAAATTGGGAATTTGGGCCATTTTACACAAATTTCAAAAGATCCATTTTTAAAATAGGGCCAAATAAACAAGCAACATTCCTGGCACTAAAATAACATTTTCCCCGTTCATTAGTCATGGCTCCTGGGCCCCCCTTTTATTTCTCTTTCTTACCCTTTTTGGGAAATTTTTATTCACAAAACAAAAAATAGAAGATTTTCTGTTTTGCAACGCTGCATTATTGTAAAAAATTTATATACAGGGCCCCCCCAAACGAACCTCCGAATGCACCAATTTTTGTAATGATTTATGAATGGGGTTTGTACGTAGTTTTGGGGGCTGAAATGGACTAACTACTTCACAAATTCCCTTTGGGGAAAAAATTCGGTCATCGGCACCGAAAAATCTGAGTGAAAAAATATCGTTAACCGGGGGCCACTGTATAATGTCAACCCATTCTTGACTACGTATTGGAATTTTGACTGGCAGGCGGACAGGTATTGAACGGTGACGTCATTTGTTTACTCTTGAGCTTCGCTAAGAACAGAACATTTTCGCTACTCTGAGCACAATTTCAAGGTACTTTTCATCATGAAAGCAATCAAAATTATATCTATTTCTGTAATATATCTTTCATTCTATCAAATGAGACCGAAAAAATGAGAATATAACCATAAAAAACATACAAAAATATACCGCTAAGCGGCCGCTAATGGCTGAGAAGTGAATTCTGCTATTTATGGTCTGATTTCTTTCATTTTTGGTGTACGTTAAGAAGTATCTTTCCATCATACATTGCCCAAGTTTGAATAAGATAACCCAACAAACAACTGAGAAAATAATAACATAATAATAATAATAATAATTTTATTTACTACACATACATGTACATGGGATACAGACATAGCTGACATCAGTGACATACTACTGTATAGAAAGCCGCTTGTTATGCAGAGTATTTCAAGAAAATTAGGTCAGTGTCCCAGGATAACACTCACACCAGTCAACTAACACCCAGGTACCCATTTACTGATGGGTAAAGATAGACAACAGGTGTAAAGAAACACGCCTAATGTTTCTCCTCAGGCTAGGAATCGAATATTTACCAAAAATCATACATGGCTAACCCAAGCCAGGTACCAAAAATAAGCCACGTTGACTTTTTTGGGTTATCCTAGGTTCTCTACACATATGCTGCTATGTGTGATAATCTATATAGAGAAAATAACTTTTTGTTTCAGGTTTATGGTAGGAGTACGAGTGTATACCACAGTTAGCCCTGTGCTACACTCCGTTTTCTCTAATATAAGCCCCCAAGACAGGGATAAGAGAATGGTATTTGTTTACCATATCGAACTGCTTGGTGTTATGCCAAATATTATTCATTCTGGAGTATTTAACATGTTTTATGTTATTTATATTGTTTCTTATGTCATATTAGATCAATTGTGATAGGCAAATAAGCTGTAGTGTTCATATTAGCGTAACAATAAAGCATATTCTCCTGCTTCATGAGACTGAGTTCATGACAACCGACAGTGGCTTCAAAGCCATCTTATCTTTAATGGATACTGTACTGTGTCGGTGCTTTACATAATGAGAAGCATTTCTTTTATTTATTGGAACCATGGCTAGGGTTAAAAGTAAGCAGGTTAAAACAATAAATGGAGAAAAAGAAATTGGAATGACTTAGGCAGCAATGGGGCCACCAAAACAGTACCAGCGGGTTGGTGTGGCAACCCTAGAAATTTAAAATTATCTACCCAAAACTGTGCCGAATAACTGAAGGAACTGAATAACGTTGTAGGTTTTGTGATGGGGACTGACTGATTTTGGAAAGGCAGTACTGATGTGGGAGGCGTATTGATGTGGGAGGCGTTTTGATGTGGAGGCAGTATTGATGGGGGAACAGACTGATGTGGGGCAGTACTGTTTGGGGGAGGCAGTACTGATGTGGAGGCAGTACTGAGTGGGGGGTAGTACTGTGTGGGGGGCAGCACTATGGGAGGCAGTTTTGATGTGGGAGTAAGTATGGGGAGGCATACTGTTTGGGGAGGCAGTATAATGTAGGACATACTATGTGGAGGCAAAATTGATATGGGAGGTAGATGATTGGGGCATATTGATGGGGGAGGCATACTGATGTGGAGGAAAGTATTGACATGGGGGGTATACTGCGTGGAGGCAGTATTGATAGGGAGTATACTGAGTGGGGGGCAGCTTTGATGTAGGGGTAGATTCATGTGGGAGGTAGTACTGATGGGGGGGCAGACGATGTGGAGGTAGTTTTGATGTGGGGAGGCATTTTTTGTCTGGGGGTAGTATCACTGGAGGTATACTAAATTTAGGGCAGTTTGATGGGGGAGGTAGTACAGTGGGAGTAGTTTTAAATGTGGGGGGCTTTGATGTGGGGGGCAGTACTGATGTGGAGGCATATTGATATGGGAGGTTACTGATGGGGAAGGGCATTTTTGATGGGGGAGGTAGTATTGAAAGGAGGCAGTTTTGAAGGGGAGGAAAGTTTTGAGGGGGAGGTAGTTTTGATGGGGGAGGCAGTACTGATGTGGGGGGCTTTACTAAAATTTGGGGAGGCAGATTATGGGGGGGCAGCATTGATTGGGGGGTAGTATTGACGGGAGGTAGTATTGATTGGGGGGCAGTATATGTGGGAGGAAAGTACTATGTGGGGGGCAGTACTTTTTGGGGGGCATCTGATTTGGGGGGCTTACTGATGTGGGAGGCATACTGATTTGGAGGCGTACTGTTTGGGGAGGCAGTACGATGGGGGGGCAGTACTGATGTGGGAGGCAGACTGATTGGGAGGCATACTGTTTGGGGGGGCAGAAAACTGATGTGGGGGGCAGTACTGATGGGGGAGGCATACTGATGGGAGGCAGTACTGATGTGGGAGACAGTATGATTGGGGAGGCAGATAGATGGGGAGCAGTACTGAGTGGAGGCAGTACCAATGTGGGAGGAAAAAGATGAGGGAGGAATACTGAGGGGAGGAAAGTACTGATGTGGGAGGCAGTACTGATGGGGGAGGCATATAGTTTGGGGGGCAGTCTGATCTGGGCAGTATTGATGTGGGAGGCAGTTTTGATAGGGGAGGCAGTATTGATTGGGAGGCTACTGAGGGGGAGGTAAATTGATATGGAGGTAATACTAAAGTGGGAGGCAGTTTTGATGTGGGAGGCAGTATTGATGGGGAGCAGTATTGATGGGGAGGTAGTATTGACATGGGAGGAAAATACGATGGGGGAGGCAGTAGTGATGGGGGGGCTTTTTTTGATGTGGGAACAGTACTGATTTTGGGGGCGTACGATGCGGGAGGCATATTAAATGTGGGGGGCGTTTTGATGGGAGGCATTTTTGTGTGGGGCAGTATTGATGTGGGAGGCAGTTTTGATGGGGAGGCAGTTTGATTGGGGGGTAAAAACGATGGGGGAGGTATACTGAGTGGAGCAGTACTGAGTGGGGGGCAAAATTGATGGGGGGGCAGTATTGATGTGAGAGACAGTATTGATGTGCGGGCAGTAGAGTGGGAGGTAGTACTGATGGGGGAGGTATTACTGATTGGGAGCAGACTGATGTGGAGGAGTATTGATTTTGGGAGTGTCATGTGGGTTTTCGATACGTGGAAGGGTAAGAATCCCAAAACGTAGGCTGGAGTACGATAAATATAACGGGAAGTATGGAAAGCGCCAACACCGTCCTCCCCTCTCTGCTCCCTACCTGACGACCCCCCAGTGCCTTTTGTAGGGTTTTGAAACCTCTAGGTCGCAGCATATGAATACAGTCAATGATTCACACAGACGGTTGGGAGTGAGTCATCTACTGGACACTGGTTACTGGTAACTGGTTTTCTAAGAACTGTACTACAGAGACTCGGCGACGCTAACGTTGTCGCCCGACATACAACTAAAACAAACAGACGGCAGGTGTAAAGGGTTGGGCTGATTCTATCAAAAGTCAAAGTACACAAAAATTGAACATTATAACATACATAAAGAATATTTGGGAAAGGAAGCTTTTCATAATGAACTGTAAAGCAATACAGGGACCCCCCATAGCAAAGCCTTGCATAGGAACAAAACCGCATAGCGACGCTTTGTTCGCTAAAATTTTTGGGGCCCCCCATGGGGACAAAAAAACCCCTCTGCGGCTTCGTCCGAGACGCGCCAAAGTGCGCCCTCAGCCCGCCCCACATGTGCCGCCTGTGCCATTGTTTTTTCCCACCCTCCCCGGGAAAATTCAAGCAACCTCCCGGAAAAATTTCGTATTATTACAGTGTTTTTGTGGGGTTTCGGAAAATAAGTGACCATAGGCCCCAAGAAAGCTTTTTAGTTCCCAAACCCTAACAGCAATAAGGGTTAGGTTTCCTATTGAAAAAAAGAAAGAGATCATTGTTTAAAAGGTATGAAATGGAGTACGTATCACCGCCCTGGTCGGGTTTTGGAAAAGAAACCAAAATCAAACCTCTCTTATTGGGGCAAAAAAACGGCAATCAAGGAAGCGTTGTTCCCAAAAGGTTTAACGTTTTTTTCGAAAAAAAAGATCGAAAGTGATGGAAGATGGGAAGACCCTTATTGTGTGGAAAAAATAAAAAAACAGCTAGCAGGAGATAGCGTCTCTAAAGGAAATCAAATTTTAAAAGCTGGGAAATTTTTGCATGACGTTTTAAATTAAAAAAATCCTGCAACTAGTGATGATGGGGAGTAAATTTTAAGGGCCCAAAGAAAAGGGTTGGGTTTTTGAGAAATTTAAGAAGCGTAGTGGCACCATAGTGTGATACGGAAAGGTGAGGCTTTTTTTTCCGGACCACAAAGCGCTGAAAAATATGTGCAGAATTCAAGGGGGGTACATGAAACGGGAAGGATTAAAACCCCTAACAAGGGGTTTAATTTGTGATAAACAGGCCTGTTCGGGAAGAAAATCCCCAAGCAGGCCCTACATTACTCAGGAGGAAAAGGCCACTCCCAAAGGACAAAAGCCATAAAAGCAGGTTTATTTTGTTGATGTGTCCCCAATGCTAGGGGTGATTGAAAAGTTAACCCTTTTTATTATGTATCACTCGAAACCCCCAAGCTTTCAGGCAAAAAAATTTCCCTCAAGGAAAATTTTTGTGTGTGCTGTGGGGAAAACCCAGTAAGGCATGGGTCACTAGGGAATTTTTCTAAAAAGGTTTTACACCATGAAATTTCCCCCCCAAATTTGAAAGATTACCTAACTGAAAAAAAAATTTAGACCTTAATTGCCTCCTGGTTTTTTTTTTTTAGACAATCCCCCTGGTCATCCTCAGACGTGGCAGAGCGACTTTATGGGGACATGAGCTTCTTTAAAGGGTAAAGTTTTTCCCTCCTAATACCACCCCTCCCTGCAGCCCATGGCCACAGGTCTTTTCCAACTTCAAGAAACTGTACAAAAAAAACCTGTTTCAAAAGTGTTTTAAAATTTTGACCACAGACACTCGTTTGACTCTAAAAGATTTTGGGAAGGGAAACCCTTTTAAAATACCCTCAATTGTGAAAACCCTTATAGGAAAGGGGCCTTGGGGAAAGGGAGTGACTAAGAAACCCTTTAAACTCGTTTGGGAAGAAACTGTGGCCAGAATGTTTTGAAAAAAGGGGATTTTAAAGGGGTTTTTGAGGCTAACCCGGGAGATTTTAGCCATTTTGGGGAAATAAATTTTGGGGGGTTTTGGGGGAAGCCCTTTTGGGGTTGGGGGTTAGTGGGGAGGATTTTGGAAAAAGTTTTTGGAGGAGGACAAAAAAACAAAACCCACTGATGACTGTAGATCAACTTCAAGAGCAAGAGGCCAGACCTGGGAAACTGGTTCCAAAGGGGGGGAGAGAGAAAAATTTAAGGAAAATTTCCTACTTCAAAGATTAAGGGAAAAGTGTGCAAAATGGCTTTAAGTGCAAACCTTTTTTTTATGAAAATCACCCTCCCCACAGCAAATTTCAAGCCGTGCTGGGGCCCGTTACCAAAGACACTGTTGGAACCACTTTAGACAAAAAACATAAAGGAACGAGGGGGTAAAGGCCACTATGGGCAGAATGTTGTGCGAAAAAATCCCGTGACTCTGAAGCTGGTCCTAAATGGCATTAAAAAAAAAGGAATAACCCCAGAAAAGGACTTTTCTACCTCAAGTCCTAAAAGGAAGGGGATTCCCCTTCTAAACACTAACACCCCCTCTCTCCCCCCTCCTCCCATCCCATCAACATCAAACCCGATCTTTAATAAAAATAAAGGGGCTGTAAATTTTGCATGCCTTTTTTTTAAATTTTTTGTGTACTAAAATTAAAAATTTTTTTGTGGTAAAAAAAAAAATTTTTTTTTATACTTTTGGGGTCTGCACGGATTAATTTTTTTTTCCCTTTTTTTCTTATGGGGAAAATTCATTCGCATCGCGAACAAATTTTGCATAAAAGCCAGCCCTCTTGCACGGATTAAGTTCGCTATGCGGGGGTCCACTGTACAAGGTATAATATAGCACAACTCATCGAATGAAACTCAACGTTGAGATTACACAATAGAAGTTATAAAAAAAATTTGATCGATCGATCTGTATTCATGTGATCTACGGATTCTGAGGAAGGAATATATACAAAGAAAGAAGTGTTTAACAGAAAGGCAGATTCGGTGCACTCAAATCTAGACTGTTAACTCTCAGAATTCGGAGAGAAAGTGAACACAAAAAAAAAAATCTTGAATACTGATAAGTTGATACTGTAATTATTCATCTATACAGGTTATTTACATTTAACCCCAACTCTGCTAGGGTGAGATTGATATATGCAGAATGGGTGTCATCTCTGGGAGGATTAAACTCTGTTGCACTGGCTAACTCATGCTGTATTTGAGGCAAATCTGAATTGGAAGTAACAAATGATACTTGAGGATTTCTCAATACCTGTCGTGTACGTAGGGAATAACGACATTCAGGTTGATTGTCTGACTGAGTATCAGAGGAAGAGAGTACAGGATCAGGAGGATTGTCAGAGTCTGTCACATTAGTCTGGGTTGAACATCATTATCATCACATACTAACTTCATATGATCTAAATGCGATTCTTTATACTGACCAGTACTAATTTCTCTAACCTTATATTTATTACCAGTGATATGTTCAACTACTCGATAAGGACCAACAAACTTTTGATCAAGCTTAGGCATTGCAGACGTTTTGTTAAAGTTAGTCAGCATAACTCTCGAACCTACTTTGATTTTGGATGGCTTTGCTCGAGTGTTTGCGACTCTTGTAAATTCTGCTGTTGATTTATGAAGTGTTTCATGGATTCTTCTAAAAACACTTTGAGCTAAGCTGGTACGAGTTGCTATGAAATCATCAGGGTTGTAATTTGGTTTTGGATTAGAATATAACAACTCATAAGGCAAACGTTTATCTACACCATACAATGCATAATGTGGAGTGTCACCTATGGAAACATTGTAAGCAGAATTTATAGCACACTGCACATCAGGTATAACTTCATCCCAAGTTTCACTGTTGGGATTGATAGTGGCTCTCAAGACATCAAGTACTTTCTTATTGGTACGTTCCGCTAACCCATTGCTGGCAGGATGATGAGGAACAATGGTGGATTTAGAGATCTTGTACAAGGTACACAAATTTTCAAGAATCTCATTACAGAATTCACCTCCATTATCTGTTACTAGGGACTTAGGGATGGTATGCCTGCAGATAATGCGTTCTTTAAACGCTTTAGCTACTGTCTCGGCAGTCTTATCTGCAATAGGAACTAATCACAATATCTGGTGAAATGGTCTACCATAACACATAGATGTTTGTTGCCCTGGAGGGAACATTGGAAATTAGTTAACAAATCTAGCGTACTGATGTAGGAGGCAGTACTGATGTGGGAGACAGTACATATGTGGGAGTCAGTACTGATGTGGGAATCAGTACTGATGTGGGAGGCAGTACTGATGTGGGAGACAGTACTGATGTGGGAGACAGTACTGATGTGGGAGTCAGTAGTGATGTGGGAGGCAGTACTGATGTGGGAGGCAGTACTGATGTGGGAGACAGTACTGATGTGGGAGACAGTACTGATGTGGGAGGCAGTACTGATGTGGGAGACAGTACTGATGTGGGAGACAGTACTGATGTGGGAGTCAGTACTGATGTGGGAGGCAGTACTGATGTGGGAGGCAGTACTGATGTGGGAGGCAGTACTGATGTGGGAGGCAGTACTGATGTGGGGGGCAGTACTGATGTGGGAGGCAGTACTGATGTGGGAGGCAGTACTGATGTGGGAGTCAGTACTGATGTGGAGGCAGTACTGATGTGGAGGCAGTACTGATGTGGGAGGCAGTACTGATGTGGGAGGCAGTACTGATGTGGGAGGCAGTACTGATGTGGGAGGCAGTACTGATGTGGGAGTCAGTACTGATGTGGGAGGCAGTACTGATGTGGGAGGCAGTACTGATGTGGGAGGCAGTACTGATGTGGGAGACAGTACTGATGTGGGAGACAGTACTGATGTGGGAGGCAGTACTGATGTGGGAGACAGTACTGATGTGGGAGACAGTACTGATGTGGGAGTCAGTACTAAATTGGGAGGCAGTACTGATGTGGGAGGCAGTACTGATGTGGGAGGCAGTACTGATGTGGGAGGCAGTACTGATGTGGGGGGCAGTACTGATGGGGGGGGAGGCAGTACGATGGGGGGAGAAAGTACTGATGTGGGAGTCCAGAAACTGATGTGGGAGGCAGTACTGATGTGGGAGGCAGTACTGATGTGGGAGGCAGTACTGATGTGGGAGGCAGTACTGATGTGGGAGGCAGTACTGATGTGGGAGGCAGTACTGATGTGGGAGTCAGTACTGATGTGGAGCAGTACTATGTGGGAGGCAGTACTGATGTGGGAGGCAGTACTGATGTGGGGGGGCAGTACTGATTTTGGAGGCAGTACTGATGTGGGAGTCAGTACTGATGTGGGAGACAGTACTGATGTGGGAGGCAGTACTGATGTGGGAGTCAGTACTGATGTGGGAGTCAGTACTGATGTGGGAGTCATCGTCATTATTCTACAGATTATACGGCTATACAATAAGACATCATAATAATAATCATTATATACCTTCCTCTATGTCCTCAACATCATTATAAGACATCATAATAATTATAAGACATCATCATAATAATCATTATAAGACATAATAATCATTATAAGACATCATCATAATAATCATTATAAGACATCATCATCATAATCATTATAAGACATCATCATAATAATCATTATAAGACATCATAATAATCATTATAAGACATCATTATAAGACATCATCATAATAATCATTATAAGACATCATCATAATAATCATTATAAGACATCATCATATTAATCATTATAAGACATCATAATAATCATTATAAGACATCATAATAATCATTATAAGACATCATAATAATCATTATAAGACATCATAATAATCATTATAAGACATCATAATCATTATAAGACATCATAATAATTATAAGACATCATCATAATAATCATTATAAGACATCATAATAATTATAAGACATCATAATAATCATTATAAGACATCATAATAATCATTATAAGACAATCATTATAAGACATCATAATAATCATTATAAGACATCATAATAATCATTATAAGACATCATAATAATCATTATAAGACATCATAATAATCATTATAAGACATCATAATAATCATTATAAGACAGCATAATAATCATTATAAGACATCATAATAATCATTATAAGACATCATCATAATAATCATTATAAGACAGCATAATAATCATTATAAGACATCATAATAATCATTATAAGACATCATCATAATAATCATTATAAGACATCATCATAATAATCATTATAAGACATCATCATAATAATCATTATAAGACAGCATAATAATCATTATAAGACATAATAATCATTATAAGACATCATCATAATAATCATTATATACCTTCCTCTATGTCTTCATCAATATAAAAACTTATCTTCTCAATTTCTAAAATAAATTTAACAGAACAAACCTAAAACTGACACAGACGCCTCAACACAGACAAAAAAAAAAAATGATCAATATTTTCACAGTTTAAGGAGGTTATTATGATGAAATTATAGATATAATGAATGTTGTTAGAGTGACTTACTCCATGATGAAGCTTGACAGGGTGAAGCTTGACAGGGTTGTGGCAGGGAAGACGTTGTGTGCAGCTTGGGATAACCTGGTTTCCTGTTGTTGTTGTGCAGGATTGTGAGGGCCACCAACACTGAGCCGTGCTGGAGCAGCCGGCCAGCCTGGGTCCCTCCTACTGCCTGGGTCCCTCCTGCTGCCTGGGTCCCTCCTGCTGCCTGGGTCCCTCCTGCTGCCTGGGTCCCTCCTGCTGCCTGGGTCCCTCCTGCTGCCTGGTCCCTCCGCTGCCTGGGTCCCTCCTGCTGCCTGGGTCCCTCCTGCTGCCTGGGTCCCTCCTGCTGCCTGGGTCCCTCCTGCTAGTAAGTAAGTAAGTAAGTAAATTTATTCAGGTATACACAATACAGTTACATAGAATTATCATACATAGCAGCATATGTGTAGAGAACCTGGGATAACCCAAAAAAGTCAGACAGAGTGACTTATTTCCATTGGGGTCCTTTTACCTTATTATTATAATATAAAGGTTTAATATTTTCTTATTATTCTATAATGAAGATAACATCTTATTATCATACTAAAAAGACTATCTACTACACGAGGGTCATTAAGACTATCTACAATACGAGGGTCATTAAGACTATCTACTCCCCGGGGGTCATTACGACTATCTACAATACGAGGGTCATTACTGGGTAAGGTAAAATTACACGTATTTTAGCTAAAAAATAGAAAACTTTTCCCCCCCCTTTCTGTTGCTTCATTCACAGACACTTTTTGGCAGTCTTTTAAATTTTTTTTCAAGCTTTTGGGGGCCCTTTGACATTCGGGTAGTGTTTTCCATTCCTTATTGCTGTACAAAAAAAGGGTTTTTTTAAGCCTGCCACTGATGTGGTACTACAAAGTTGTGCTCTCCCCCCCTAGTCATGATTCTTTGGTTCCAACCTTGAAAAAATTGACCAAGATTTTCGGGACACTGTTCGTGACAATTTTATAAACATGATTTACTTCAGTTGTTTTACTCTGTCTTCAACATTCAGCAACCCAAAACTGCTGAAATTTCACCGGGCCCCTACATGTTCTCTTGGTCCCACCCCCCAGGATGAATCTTCGATTTTTTTTGGGGTGATTTGCAGTCTACCTTTCATTTTTTTTTGTCAAGGCAATACAAAAGACAAGCGAATCCATAGGAATTGTAAAAGGGGCTGACATAGGGCCGCGACCCCAAATGGTAGACACTGTGTTGTCTTACGGGAAATTTCAGCCTGGCATTCGCTTTTTTTACTACACTTTCCCCTTTTCAATTCTCCTGACATGCTGGGTCAAAGGGGATTCCCCAGATTTTAAAACTGAGAAACCAAAGTGATGGATCCCCATTACCTGGAGTTTCCCCTGGAGGAGTTTCGGGGGTCAATCCCCCGCGGCCCCGGTCTGTGACCAGGCCTCCTGGTGGATCACGCCTTTACAACCAGGCTGTTGCTGCTGGCTGCACGCAAACCAACGTACGAGCCCAGCCCGCTGATCGGAACTGACTTTGGGGCTTTTCCAGTGCAGCTTGAAACGCCAGGGGTCTGTTGGGAATCCCCCTTTTGTAGCTGGGAGGCAGTTTTAACATCTCGGGCCCCTGACACTTATTGTATGGTTCTTAACGTGCAGTACACCCCTGCTTTTCATTGGGGGGGATGGTGCATCGTCGCCAATCTTTTGCTTTCGATGAGTATTTTCTGTGCAAGTTCGGTACAGTCCCCTAGATTTTCCCGGTTATTAATCATGTATCTCTCCTCCTGCGTTCCAGGGAATAAGGTTTTAGAAACCCCCAAGCGCTCCCGTAATTAGGGGTTTTATCCCGTTATGCGCGCCGTGAAAGTTCTCTGTACATTTTCTAGTCGGGAAATTTTTCCCGCTTGAAAGGGGCTGTTTGAGTCGCAATATTCCAGCCCAGATAGAAACAAGTGCCTGAAGATGCATCATGGGGTTTTCCTCCCTATTTTTAAGGTTCCATTATCCCTCCCGTCTTTTTCAGCAATGCGATTGTACAATGTTATGGGCCTTGAAGGTGAGATCCTCCGACATAATCACTCCAAGGTCTTTGACGTTGGTGTTTCGCTCTGTTTTGGGGCCCAGAATTTGTTTTGTACTCTGATGAAGATTTAAATTTTCCCCATGTTTACCATATCTGGTAATTGAAATTTCTCATCGTTGAACTTCATATTGTTTTCTGCAGCCCACTGAAAGATTTGGTTGATGTCCGCCCCGGAGCCTTTCAGTGTCTGCAATGGAAGACACTGTCATGCAGATTCGGGTGTCATCTGCAAAGGAAGACACGGTGCTGTGGCTGACATCCTTGTCTATGTCGGATATGAGGATGAGGAACAAGATGGGAGCTAGTACTGTGCCTTGTGGAACAGAGCTTTTCACCGTAGCTGCCTCGGACTTTACTCTGTTGACGACTACTCTTTTGTTCTGTTAGTGAGGAAATTATAGATCCATCGACCGACTTTTCCTGTTATTTTCCCTTTAGCGCGCATTTTGTGCGCTATTACGCCATGGTCACACTTGTCGAAGGCTTTTGCAAAAGTCTGTATATTTTAAACTCTGCATTCTTTTTGTCTTCTAGTGCATTTAGGACCTGTCGTAGTGTTTCCAGTAGTTGAGACAGACAGGAGCGACCTGTTCTAAACCCATGTTGCCCTGGGTTGTGTAAACGATGGGTTTCTAGATGGGTGGTGATCTTGCTTCTTAGGACCCTTTCAAAGATTTTTACGATATGGGATGTTAGTGCTATTGGTCTGTAGTTCTTTGCTGTTGCTTTACTGCCCCCTTTGTGGAGTGGGGCTATGTCTGTTGTTTTTATTTAACTGAGGGACGACCCCCGTTTTCCATGCTCCCTCTCCATAGGATGGAAAAGGCTCGTGATAGGGGCTTCTTGCAGTTCTTGATGAACACAGAGTTCCATGAGTCTGGCCCTGGGGCAGAGTGCATGGGCATGTCATTTATCGCCTGTTCGAAGTCATTTGGCGTCAGGATAACATCGGATAGGCTTGGGGTTAATCAAATTTTGTGGCTCTCTCATAAAAAATTCATTTTGATCTTCGACTCTCAGTCGGGTTTAGCGGCTTGCTAAAAACTGAGTCAATTGGGACTTGAGTAGCTCACTCATTTCCTTGCTGTCATCTGTGTAGGACCCATCTTGTTTAAGTAGGTGCCCAATACTGGGCGTTGTTCTCGATTTTCATTTGGCATAGGAGAAAAATTTACTTTGGGTTTCTTTCGATTTCATTTATAGCTTTTAGTTTTCCCGCGATTCCTGACTCCTAAAGGATTCTTTTAGCTTAAGTTCGATGCTTGCTTTTTTCTCTGACCAGTGTCTCCCTGCGCATTTCAGATATATTGACCTCTTTAGCCGCTCTGTTTATTCTTTTCCGTCGCCTGTAAAGGGAGCGCCTGTCTCTTTCTATTTTTACATTACTCCCTCCTTTTTCTTAGAGGAATAAGCCTTGTGCATACTTTCGAGTGCCACCGAGTTAATCTGTTCTAGGCATAAGTTTGGGTCTGTGTTGCTTGTATATCTTCCCAGCTTATATCGGTTAGGACTTGGTTTACTTGGTCCCACTTTATTTTTTTTTGTTATTGAAGTTGAATTTGGTGAATGCTCCCTCGTGAACTAGTCTCATTTTGTCGGTCGGGGGCTCCTCGCATAAATGTCTGAACCTCAATTATGTTGTGATCTGAGTATATTGTTTTTGATATGGTGACATTTCTTATCAGATCATCATTGTTAGTGATATGAGGTCTAGTGTATTCTCCAGTCTAGTAGGCTCTATTTTTTGCTGGGTTTTAAAATTTAAATTTTTTGCAGAGATTTAAAAGCTCGTGTGAGTGTGAGTTTTCATCAGAGCTGCCTCCTGGTGTTATTACTGCAACAATATATTTTGCTATATTCCCCATTTAGGTGCCTTAAGTGAAATCCCCCAGGAGCAAGATGTTGGGTGCAGGAGCTGGAAGATTTTCCAGACAGTGGTCAATTTTAACAGCTGTTCTGGAAAATTTCTGGGATGTTGCATCCGGAGGCTTGTAGAAATACCACAATGACTAGGTTTTGGTTCTCGACCTTTACTGCTAAAAACTTCCACTACGTCATTTTAGGCATTAAGCAGTTCTGTGCAAACAAGTGACTCTGCAATGTACAGGCCAAACCCCCCCCTTTTGCCTGTTCACTCTGTCACATCTGTATAGGTTGTAACCTGGGATCCATATTTCATTGTCCAAGTGATTTCCCTTTATGTGGGTCTCAGTGAAAGCCGCGAACATTGCCTTTTCCTCTGCAAGCAGTCACGGATGAAAGTATTTTGTTGTTTGTTGCGGCTTTAGACTCTGTATATTTGCAAAGAAGAAAGTTATCGGACTGGTGGTATTGTTGGTACTGGGGGGATTTTTTTTTCGGCATTAGTATCTGTATCTGTTGGTTTGGAGTGGAGGCCATCGACTGTGGGTTTCCCCTCCAGGAATGACTGGATTTGGTGTACGATTTCTGCCATTTCCTGCCAGTTTTTTTTCCTTCCTGGCACTAAAAAACCTCTCCCTCTTGAGTGGCTGTGGCTACCCCGGTTTTCCTGGCCTGGATGTTTTGTATCTTTTTGTCCCCTTTTGATTTTATGCTGGCAATTTAAGTTATAGCACAGTCTTTCCTGTACTGAAGAGGGACACATTCAGGTGAAAAAGCTTACAGGAAGGGGAGTTAGCATTTTCCTGTTGTCATATGGGCATGGCATTTTCTAGGGTGGTCATAGTTGCACGTCCCATCTGTTTTTCCAGATTTTCCCATTTCCAGCAGATACCAGTGCATAGTATGTGCACAGGCTTGGTTTCCGCTTGCCTTGGGTTTTTCTGTGACTGTATTCCCTGTTGGTGCATGTTTCCCTGTCTTACTTCTATCCTCCCTAGCACAAAAAATGGAGCTCCCACCCGTTGTTTTTGGTAATTTATCCTCACTATTGCTATTGAGTCCTCTTGTTTGCTATTTCCTGCGGAAATTTCTAGTTTGCAATATTGGTTTTTTTTTTATCTTTACTTACTTGTTTCCCCTACTATGGCCCTTTGCCCCCTTTTGGAGGTCATTTTTTGTTTTTCCCTTTCCCCTGCTTAAAATTTCCCCGGATACCTGGAAAAAATCTCCAGCTTCACCATTACTGCCCCCCCGGCAGTTTTCCGCTTCACCATTTCTGTCTCCCAGGACAGCACCTCCAGCTTCCCCTTACTGTTTTTCCCAGGACAGACCTCCAGCTTTACTTTTACTGTCTCCCAGGACATCACCCCCAGCCTTACATTTTGTGACTACATGGCCATTTATAAAGGGCCCAGTCCCCATTCAGCCCAAAATTTTTTTGTTCCCAATCTTTTTTGTAGAAAGCTTCCAGGTTTTCATGAAAAGCACCCTTTGATTTTGGTCCTTTTTTAAACCCCTTTTGGGGGTCGACAGGCCCTCTCCAAAACTGGGTTTCGGGGTGGCCCCCAAATTTTAAAAAAAAAAAAAAATTTTTTTTTTTATAAAAAAATAGGGGTTTTTTTTTTTAAACATTATAGGATAAAAAAAAAAAATTTTTTCCAAAATACTTCGGAGAAAGGGATGCATAAAAGTTTGCAAAAAAAGGGAGCCGCGTAGGGCAACAGGGGGGAAAATCCCGGGCCTAAACCCGGAAAAATTTTGATTTATTTTGTTTTTAAAGGGTTTGGGGTTGTTTTTTTCCAAATTTTATTTTTTTCACATAACTTATGGGGGCCTATGGGACCACAGAAAGGGTGCAATTTTACATATATACACTCGTTGTTACAACAAATAAGCACAAAAACTTTAATTATAAATTTATTGTTTACAAAACTTGTTTACAAAAACAAAACAATCCCAAAACATTGTTTATTATTATTGTTCTATAATATATATACCCAATATACGTCACTGAACATATTCCTATTAGTTCTGCAGCTTGTGGAACTCTAAAACATGGTGCCCATCCCAATGGTGTTTTTTTTTTTCTCCCTCTTTTCTATTCTTTAAATTTCTGTCTCTCTCTTTCTATCTGTCTGTCTATCTCTGTCTCCCCGGGATACACAAAAAATACAATTTTAACTGGGTATAAATTTCCCTAGGATAACCCAAAAAAAACCCGCCCAAAGTGCTTTTCCCTCTGTTGAAAAATGTGAGTAAAAGTGATGAGGGCAGCCCTTGTGGCTCTCGGGGGGACAGAGAAGTAGATGGATGACAGGGAGTTTGCCAGAAAGGAAAATTTAGACGGGAAGAAATGTTAGTATACCAGCAAAAAAAAAAGGGGGGGGTGATTTTCCCCAACTCATTTTTTGGGCCCTCGGCTTACCCTAAATTTCCCCTCATAAAAATTTTCCGGCACTTTCGGGATTTTATCTCCCCTTATTTTGGGTTATGTCATGGGGTGAACTTTTATTATTACATATTATTATTTTTCCCTATTATTATTATGTATTATTATTATTATGTTTTATTATTTGTTTTTTTTGTTTTCATTACTTTATTTTTCTTCTTCTTCCTCCCTTTTCCCTCCCCTTCTTCCTCCTCCTCCCCCCCTCCCTCTTCTTTTCCCTCCTCCCCCTTTCCCCCCTTTTTTTTTTCTTCTTCCTCCCCCTCCTCCTCCCCCTTTTGCCTCCTCCTCCTCTTGCCCCTCCCCCCCCTTGCCTCCTCCTTTTCCCTCCCCCTCCTCTCCCTTTCCTCCTCCCTCCTCCATTTTTGGGAACAATTTTTGAAGAGCTTGTGGGTTAAAATTTACTACCCATTATCATCACCAATGCTCACTTCTGGTTTGGGGTTTTTGGAAAATGGGGTTTTTCTCTTTATTCGGGTTTAAAAACTAAAAGCCCGGCCCCCCGGGCCCCGAGGTGGAAAGGCTGGGGGGTTGTCGGGGGTTTTTTCCTCACTATTCCCCTATTTTGGTCTTTTGTTTCGGTAAAAAACCTCACCAGAACCTTGAAAACTATCTTCACTGTCACTTCCATCTGTTTTAGAACTGTACGGGGGGAACAAAAAGTGCCCCAATTCCCCGAGGAGTGAGG
The DNA here is from genome assembly GCF_026875155.1 of Cherax quadricarinatus. Classification (NCBI taxonomy): domain Eukaryota; kingdom Metazoa; phylum Arthropoda; class Malacostraca; order Decapoda; family Parastacidae; genus Cherax; species Cherax quadricarinatus. The sequence goes on from NC_069441.1 coordinate 39,060,411, forward strand.
AACTTCTTACCCCCAGGGAAACGTGGAAATTTGGGTACTAAAAGGGCCCTTTCCCAAACAAGGCCCACTGGGTCCCAGTTTTTTTTCCTACTGCGCACACTCACCACCAGACCCATTCTCTCACATCTAGGCTTATCAGCCTTTTCCTGCGAGTTTTGAGGCGCTGGGAATTTATGCGTACTAGTACTTTCAAAAACCCCTTTCGCTTTAAGGGACGTACTAGTACGCCCAAAAAACCCTAAAAGGGGGTTAATACCCTTTTTTTTTTTAGTCCAAAAATTTTCCTCTTTTGGGGCCCAAAACCCAGAAACCTTTCTTTTTTAAATTACTGCTTTTTGCTAGTTCGGGGGATATCTGAAAAGGGGGGCCCCGGACCCCAAATTTTCCAAAAAAAATGACAGTTTATCCAGGGGGAAAAGCCCGTTTGTTTGATGACCACGGGTTTAAAAACAAGCTTCATAATGATTTGAAGGGTTTTTGATTTACTCCCAATTCTACTACCCCAACCTTTTGGGAATATTATTTTAAAAACCCTTTAAAATGAAGCCTAGCTATTTGTATTTCTGTTTCTAACTTTTTTGGTTTTTTTGGACAGTTTTACCGTCACGTTCCTGTTTTTTAATGTTTGTTTTTTATAAGGGGCCTAAAACCCCAAATCCGTTTCCCGTCTGCTTTTTTGCCCAACAAAAACTTTTTTTAAAACCCAGCCCCGGGTTGGGACCAGTCAATTTTTTGGACCAGTAAAAGGGTCCGGACCGGCGATCTGCCCTGATCAGTGGGTCATTTTTAAAAAACTTTACGGGTCGGTTGTTTTAGCAAAAACCATGAAGGATCTACGGGAAAAATTATCTCCCCGAGAAATTTATGTGATTTGACTGATACAACGGGTTTTAATTTGGTGTAAAGGGACCCGGTATTTTGGGAAAAGCTCCTACAATAAAGAACGGTCACCTCCTTGTTTACCCAATCGGTATCGGGCCCTTTTCTTTTTTTTTTTTCCGTCCCCCACCACAATAAATGCAAATTTTAAATCACTATATTTGGGACGGGGAAAAAATTTTTTGGAGGAAGGAGTTTTTTCTGTAGTAAAAATTGTTTCTGTTGTGTATTATTGGACCGTTTGGTTTTAATACAGGTTATATAAAAATTCACAGTATCCCGTCTCTATTTCAAAAAAAAGAAAAAAATTTAAAAAAGTCTCCACTCCACAAAAGTCCCAATTAAAATTTACTGGTTAGTTGTTTACTAAAACCCACTGTATTTGCTATTCATTGGTTTCACTAGTTTTATATGCGAGTACCTAGCGGGCCCGTAAGTTATTAAAAACGCGGGAACCTGTGGAAAGGTTTCGGGGCGATTCGGGCACCTTCCTCTAGGCTTTACTTCATTTAAAAAATTCACCTGTTTTTCAATGACCCCTTTAGCCTTTATCATAAATATACTAGGGAGCCACTGTAGTTTACACTATACACTATGTATACTCAATGTTATCAGGGGGGCTTTTTTTCCCTCTGAATAAAAAAGTTCAATTATTATTTTTTTTTTCCCACACGGGCCCCGGCCTATGTTTCCCCTCGGGCAGTAAACTCTGCTCCCGCAGTGCACACTAATTCTCCTTTTTTAAATCAGTATATAAGGTTTTCCCCCCCAAGATTGGTTCCAGGCGCTGGGAGGGAAAAAAGTATAGGTTTGATGAAAAAAAAATTTTAAAGTTCTAGCAGTAAGAGCAAACCGTGAAACACGAGAAAACCCCGGGAGCAAAACCCGAGGCACCCCCTGACAGGGCTGGCACGCTAGCGCCCTTCTCGTTTATGTTTCGTTCCAAAGAAAATTTGGCTTTTTTTTCCCAGGGGTAATGATAGTTTTTTTTCTACTAACCATTTGCTGCGGAAACCCCAGTTCCAGGGGTTAAAACATTAGCAATATCTTGTGGGTTTTTCCCTGCCTAACAGAGAAATGTCACGGGAAATACGTAGGAGTTTGCATTTTGACATGATAGGCATTTTCATTGACAAAACATAAGAATAGAAAGGGGGACCCAAAAATACTACCTTGGGGGAACCCACATGTTATGGGGCGGGGTTTTTCTGATTCCGTTTTGTTGATTTTAAATATTTGTCCCTTTTGAAAGGGTTTAGGATTAAAACCCAGTCTACAAAAAACCTATACCATAGCTTGAAGTTTCTTACAAAATAAAATTGGGGTTTGGGAAAAGTATCGAAGGCCTTTTCCCAGGTCAAAGGTTACCAGGGCCAAATGGGGTTTCCCCTTTTTGGACTTTTTCAGTTTCGGGTTAATCCATCGATTAATAAGGGGGGGTTACCCGGTTTTGGATTTAGGATTTCTAAACCCCGATTGATAGCTATGGAGAATGCTGTTTTTCATTAAGGTCCCTTAACTACGGAAAATACCCCGGGCCCTCCCCCAGAATTTTAGATATTATATGAGTTTACTAACGGGTCTATAGTTGCTTACATCAGACCTAATATTTTTTTGAAGATAGGAGTAATTTGGGCCTCCTTGAAACCCCCCCGGTACGGTATTAGTGGTGTTTTTGATAGATTATTATGTGAGCAAAAAGGGATTGAAGTTCAAAAGAACCTTTCTTTTAGGAACTTAGACAGGATGTTATCAGGGCCTGTGCTCTTAGTTGGGTTTAACCTGCTTGGGTTCTTTTTAAATTTGAAGTCATGAGAAAACACTTACTATTTGAAAAAAGTTTGGGGTTACCTTTATTGGTTATAGTATTTTTGAAATTACCCAGGGGGCCCCTGTTTTAAAAGGTTTTTGATGCAGCTGGTTTTTATTTTATAGTGTTGAGCAACAGATGGTAGTAGGAATTAAAGAAAATTTGCCCCCTTAGATGTTTCGTGGATACCCTTTATCGATAGTGAGAACTATGTTAGACCTATCTACTGGTTTATGGCTCATCCCCCCCCAACTGTTTTAGTTGTTGCCAGGCTTTCGGGGGTTATGTTTATATTCTTCAATTTTTGAGAAATAGTGCTTTGCCTTTGCCCCTTTTAAAAGGGCCTTTTTGTACTCGGTTCCTCCCCCGGGGGAAATTTCTTTTAAAGTGCTGAAATTTATCCTGTCTGTTTCCCCTTTAAATCTTTTTAGCAGCTGGTTTTCTAAATTTTTCATATTTTTAAATTATCTCAGTAGTCAAAAGGGTTCAGTTCTTCTTTTTAACCCTAACCTTTTTAAAACTGGTGCAATATTATAAAGGATGGTAGTGAACTTTGTTTTAAATTTTTTCCCGGGCCCATCGTTTACGTCCGTGCAATTGTTTTTCTCTGTCCAGTCACCCAAATTTTGTTTGCCTATTTACCGTGTTTTTTACTGTTTTTTCTAGTTTACCCCCCATTTTTTTTTGTTTCCCGTGTAAAGGCCCCATCCTAACCCTAGTGTTTTTTCCCGGGCAGTTTTAAAAGATGAAATGATCACTTAAAACTGTGGTAATGGGCGCTGAAAGACTAATGTTTTTCAGCGCGGTTTTCGAAGGGATGTGGTCAAAAGGGGGGGGCTGAGGAAAAATTTGTGATCCGGGTTGGTTTATTAATTAGTTTTGGGTTTTAGCTATTTAATCCTAGAATTTTCTTATAACCCCTTTTGGGATAAACCCCTTATTTTGTTTCCCGAAAACAGGGTATTGAGTCGCCCCCGTAATTTATTGTTTCGCAATTTCTTTTAACTCCGGGAAAAACTCTGGAAAAAACTTCTAAGAATGGTCCCGGGTAGGAGGGGGGTAACTAGTTCCTACTAAGATGGGTTTGGTCTTAGGAACAGCACTTCAAACCATAGAATCTCCCGTTTTGGTTTTTTAAACAGGGCTTGGGTTGTAAGCTTTTTCATTTTAAAGGGGGCAAAATACTCCACCGCCCCTTTTTGTTCCTATCTAAGCGTTTTATATTGTTTAACCCTTTTATTTTGACCTCGTCGTCAGTCACCCTATCATCCCAAAAACCCAAAATTCGAGGGTGGTTTTTTAAAATGCCGCCCTAATTTTGTTAGCTAGAATCCTAACTCTGCCAAATTTTGGGGAAAAAGTTTATCCCTTTCATTTACATGAATTTAAAATGGGAAAGGGCCCGTTTTATAAAAAAAATCATAATCATCAAAATATGGGGAATGGGGCATTTGTATTAAAATTAAGGTTAAAAAAATGTCATCACTGCTAAAGGGGAACTGGCCAAAGTGCATTTGTTACACACAAATGAATTCTGGCCCCCGTTTTCCCATAAAATTTTTACTACATCCATCATTTCACCCACCCCCTTCACCATTTTACTAAGGTTTCCTTTTTTGTTTTTCATGGTACTTTAGTAAAAGTTTTTTGCTTTTGGTTTGGGAGTGGTTTTAGATAATTTAAAGGGCCCGTATTGTCTCACATTGACCTATGTAAGCATTACATATGGAGTTAAGGTTTTTATCCTAAACTACTAGACCGTCATTATAGCCCTCATTTATCTGTCTGTTTTGCCTCCCCCCCCGAACAATATTTGGGGTCCTGGATTAATTGGATATCACCCCCTTAAGAGGTACAAAAAGAGCTTTTGTGCCCTTGTTTTTGGTTTGGGGGATGCGGGGGTTGGCCCCTACCTTGCGGCGATAGTGAGGTTTTTTTTTCTGGTAGGGGTGGAAAAATGTTGGGCTTTTACGCCAGGGCGCTGTTTTCTCCATTCACCTTTTCCCCCAACCCCCCTTACTGATTTTTCTTTTTTCATGGAAATTTAAGAAAAAAATATAAATTAAACTTTTGGCAGCCTGTACCCCTTAAGCCTGCCCCTTTTTCCCCTCTTCGCTCTTTTAAATAAAATACAATATTTATTTCTCTTTTCCCGTCCCTATACACTTATTTTTGCCCTTTTTTACACGAATTACTAGTTTAAAATTTCCTCTTCAAAACCCCCTTCATGCTCACTTTTCCCCTTTAAATTCACAACACCCCCCTTTAAATTTTAAACCCCCTTTTTCACCCTCCCCTACCCCCCTCACTTAAAAGGGCTGGCTTCCAAAATTTAAATTCTAACTCCTTTCCATTCGGGGAGGGCCAAAAAAAGGTTTAATTTAATGGGTTTTTTTCCCTTTCCAAAAACCCCCCCAAATTTCCCTTTATCGGGGGTTGTGTCGTGTTGTTGTCTCCTGACCTGTTTTTCTTTACTCAGCCATTTTTTAAAAAAACTGAGGGGAGTAAACCCCCACCCGACTTTCCTTGGGGTTTTAGATATATTTGGCTTTTTCTGCTTTAATTCTCTCAATGTAAAATGGTCAGCCCGAAAAAATAGGTCAGCTACTAAAAAAATTAACCTTGACTATTTAATATTCATTTTTTTCCCAAAGACTGGGACTGAGGGATAACCGTCCCAAAACCTTGGGTTTTGTACTGTTGATTTGCGATGGGCTCCTGTGTTTCCCTTTGTTGCATGGGACAGGTGTTTTGATGGTGGTTTCAGTATGTGCTAATTTTCAAAAAGGAAAGAACGTCGTAAAGATGAGAATTTTTAATTCGCTAGTTGTACGTTTGGCAGTAGCTGCTGTTTGAATTTCCCCGGGCAGCCTGTTTAAAAGGGGCCAAAACTTTTCCCCCGTTTGGGACGGGCGAAAAAAAATTTCCCACGGGCTGGCATTTCCTTTTGGAGAAATTTTGTTGTCAGGATTTTGCCTTTTTGTCTTCCCCTTTTTAAACACGGTTTCGTTGATATGGAGGTCAGTTATTTTTTTTAGTGGAAAAAAGTCTTTTTTGTCTTTGGGCAAAGTCTGGCAGCAGGTCTGGGGCTTGGAAAGCCCGGGCCCCCTTTTTTGTCCCTATTTAGTCCATTTTTGTTGTGTCACGTCAGTTTTTATGTAAAAATATAGTTAACTTGCATTTTGTTGCAGCTTTTTCTTGCAAAAATTTTGGGGCCCTCATGGAGTTCGGATAGGCCCAGGGGGGGGGCAAAATATAGGAGCAGCCTTGTTGCTGCTTGCTTTGGGGTGCAGCTGAGGGGGCCCCGCCCGGGACCCTGCCTGCTGCCCCGGGTTTCTACCTGCTGGGTTTGGGGCCCTGCCTGGGTGCCTGGGACCCCACCTGCTGTCTGGGACCCCGCCTGTGCCTGGGGGCCCTACCCGCTGCCTGGGGGGCCCTGCCCCGCTGCCTTTGGGCCCCCCGCTGCCTGGGTCCCCCCGCTGCCTTGGTCCCCACCCGCGGGCCCGGGTCCCCCCTGCTTTCCCGGGGGCCCTTTCCCGCCCGCCTGGGGCCCCACCTGCTGCCTGGGGCCCCGCCTGCTGCCTGGGTCTCTACCCGCTGTCTGGGACCCTGCCTGCTGCCCGGGACCCCACCTGCTGCCTGGGACCTGCCTGCTGGCCCGGGGCCCCCCCTGCTGCCTGGGTCCCCCATGCGGCCCCGGTCCCCACCTGCTTGGGCCCGGGTCCCTCCTGTGCCTGGGTCCCCCTGCTGCCTGGGGGACTAAATTTCTGCCCCCGGGTCCCTCCTGCTGCCTGGGTCCCTACTGCTGCCCCGGGTCCCTCCTGCTGCCTGGGTCCCTACCTGCTGCCTGGGGGCCCCCCTGCTGCCCCGGGTCCCCCACCCGCTGCCCGGGTCCCCAACCCGCTGCCTGGGACCCTAAACCCGCTGCCTGGGGGCCCTCCCTGTGTCTAGGACCTTGGGCTGCTGCCTTGGGGCCCCCAAATGCTTCCTGGGTCCCCACCTGCTGCCCCGGAAAACCCCGCCCGGGAACCCCGCCCGCTGCCTGGGGACCCTGTCTGCCCGGGCCCGGTTCCCCGCCTTTCTGCTTTGGGGCCCTGCCCGTGCCTGGGACCCTGGGCCCGCTTCCGGGGCCCCGCCCGCCTTTCCTGGGGGCCCTGCAGCTGCCTGGGACCCTGTCTGCTCCTAGAACCTTGCCGGGGCCCTCCAGGAAATCTGCAGGCCTCCCCGCTTGGGACCCCGCCTGCGGGACTCTGCTTGCCCGGCCCGGGAAACCCCGCCTGCCTTCCCGGGACCCAACCCGCCCGTCAGGGGCACTGCCTGCCAGGGGGCCCGGGTTTCCCCCCAGGGACCCTGCCTTTCAGCAAAGGGCCCCTGCTGCCGCCAGGGGTCCTGCCCACTCGTCAGGGGACCCTTTCTGCCCGCTAGGGACCCTGCCTGGGGCCCGGGACCCTTTCCCGCCCCCCCGGGATCCTGCCCGCCCCGGGCAGGAAAACCCGGCCTCCCCGCCCCGGGACCCCCACCTGCCCGGCCCGGGCCTTGCCCCGCCCTCAAGGACACTTTCCCGCCCGGGACCCTGCTTGCCCCCCCGGGACTCGCCTGCCGCCCGGGGGCCGTGCCCACCGCCCAGGGGAAATGCTGCCCGCCAGGGATCCTGCCCACTCGAAAGGGGGCCCCCTCTGCCCCCCTAGGGCCCCATGCCGGTCAGGGACCCTGCCCCGCCCCCCCGGGATCCCTGGGCCCGCCCGTCAGGGAAACCCCCCCTGCCCCCAGGGGAAACCCCGCCCGCCCCCCCCGGGACCCTGCCTGCCGCCCCGGGACCCCGTCTGCCCCCCAGGGGCCCTGCCTGCCGCCCCGGGAAACCCTTTTGCCCCCCCGGGACCCTGCCTGCCCCCCAGGGTCCTGCCGCCCCTCCCGGGGGGCCCGCCCGCCCCCAGGGACCCTGCCTGCCGCCCAGGGACTTGACTGCCCCCCCGGGGGCCTGCCTGCCCCGAAGGGGGGCTCTGCCTGCCGCCCAGGAAAAAAAAAAAAAACCCGTTTTCCCACCAGGGACCCTGTCTGCCCCCCAGGGAAACCCCCCCCGCCTGCCCCGGGACCCTGTTTGCCCCCCCCCCGGGGCCCCGCCTACGCCTAGGGGGCCCTGCTGCCCCCCAGGGAACCCCGCCCCCCCAAACCCCAAAATTTCCATCATTTTTTGATTTACCTCAAAAAATTTCTAATCTTGGTTCTATGTATTTAAAAAAACACTTCCCATTTAAATTCTTGCACTTTAAAAGAAAAGAGGGGCTACAATTCCCGGGTTTTTAGGATTTATATAGGGAAATCTGCTTCAAAAATATTTAAATTGTACGGCCCCTTTCTGTAAGTTTTAAATTTCTTTGGGGCTCCCCCAAATTTGTGCTCAGTCTGAGCCAACTCTTTTATTGGCCCCATTCCCCTGTGAGACACAAAAGCAAATTTGGAAAATACAGTTTGGGAATGTAAAGGTTAAACAAAAATGTTGTTTACCTTAAAAAAGTCATGTTTAAAGTGCAAATTTTAGGTGACCCTTTAAACCCCCACATATTATGGAAGTGTCCTTGATCTGTGTCTTGGCTTCCAAAATTTAAATTCTGCCAAACTGTGAGTCTTATTGTAACAGATATAGCGTCTGATCATTTCCCTAGGCTAACCTCACTTCCTGGTGGGATATTCAAACGGAAACGTTTTAATGTTCCCACTGATCAACATGATGACTTTGTTGCACATGTCACTGACTGGTATAATTCCTATGAGTGTTCCTCTTTTGAGACCTTTAACAATGACCTTGTGAACAGTATTCAGAACTACTTAGAGCCGCCACTGAAACCTTTTGGTACTCTAAACCCAACAAACTTCCATAATCATACCTCCTTTAAAAACCATACTTATTACAATGATTCTAAACTTCGTACACTGAAACGTACTGCTCGCAGACTAGGCCTAGCTTATAGAAAACATCGTACCCCTGGAATGCTGAGGCTCTTCCAAACTAATTTGTTCATGACTGTAACCATGTATAGGAGTGAGACTGATTCATTACCTTTGTAACTTGCCATGACTGTGACCAGATCTACCTGGAGTTCATTACCTTTGTAACTAGTTCAGCTATCATAACTTTGGGGTCCAGTCCCTGGTGCCAAAACAAAAGCATTTACACTGCTAAACTCACAAACTAGTATTTAGTCACTTAGCCATAATACCAACTTACCTCATAATTTGTAATATTTTACAATTAAGAATAAAACTAAGTCTGCCCGAAATGCCTAGCCATGCTAAGCGTTCTAGTGGTACACTCTGTAATCACTATTTTACTACATGTAAACCACACAATAACCAAATTTCTGTAAACTCAGCATTGTAATCCTTATAGAGAATAAACTTTGAATTATGTACCTTTGTAATCTTTTGACTACCGCCCACAGGATGGGTATGGGGTACATAATAAAGATATTAAACTAACTCTTCCAAACTGCCCTTGCTGCTGCCAGAGAGCGTATGACAGAACTGCGGCAACAGGCTGGGAAAATTTTGGCAATGGTCTTAATGCTCACATCCCACTTAGCCGGGCATGGAGGGGCATAAATAGAATTAAGGGTAACCGAACTGGGCAGATCGCACACCCTCATCCCTTACAAAGGGCGAATGAGTTAGTCAGTGCTTGGGCTGCTACATCTAGCTATGACAATCTTCCCAGTACCACACAGGCAAAATTAAATGACAAATATGATGCAAGGGAGAGACTTGTTTGCTTTATGCTCAGCAAGGCAGATGACTGCAACATTCCTTTCACTAATTATGAACTTGATGCAGCACTAAGGGCAACTCCACGTCGCCTGGTGAGGATGGTATTACTTACAATATACTCAGATTGATATGTTGAGTACCAGGTAATCCATTACTTGAATTATATAACATGACTAGTGCTATTTTTAATTTGTATTTTTATATTATTAGATTAAACCTATTGTACTATAGCTTATTCTAGCTCAAAACAATTAGACCTTAGTGCAATACAAGTGAGAGTCTTGTTCTATTTTTAATTTGTATTTTTATATTACTAGTTTATACCTAGTTGTACTTTAGTTCATTCCAGCACAACACATAGACAACATCAACTTCAGTTTTAGTTAGTTTAATATGTTTATTATGCACCCCATACCCATCCTGTGGGCGGTAGTCAAAAGATTACAGAGGTACATAATTGGTCCAGGGACTGGACTCCAAAGTTTTGATAGCTGAGCAAGTTACAGAGGTAATGAACTCACAACTTCATTATGTGTAGTAGTGACTATACCCTACATGACCAAATACTCTACCTATATACTTGTCCAAACTTCCTACCACTACAGATATCAGTAGTAGAACTCAACACACAAACTCAGGATATAAAACCATAATTTAAACCTAGAAGATGATTGATCACGTTGACCCTGATCTAAACCTCCATAATCTAAAAACAATAAAAACCTATTGGAAAGTAAAACGCCTTTTTACACAGCATCACAAACCACCACTATCCTAAAAATGATAAAAGTCATCAGTACTTTAAAAACAACATCAGGTCCTTTAAACAAACACTATGAGACCCCCTAGTACTCCTTGAATCACAAAGAAAACCCTTTCTCCCGCATTATTCTTTTGAGACCTGGCTTAAAAAAAGGAACAATAAATTACCCCTCCCGGATACCAAAAAATTCACAATGCAGACCCAAAACCAAATTGGGGGGTGGTATTGCAATCATTACTTAACCAATTATCTTGTATTTGCACACTTGCTTTTGATGAATTGGGGAATACATTTTTTTTAATTTTACTGTAAAAAACCTTAAACGCCTATAACAATCGGTGCCATTTTTCCGGTTTTCCCCACACAACATCCCCAAAAATTTAGTGGAAAATTAAAGTCACTAAAACAAAAGACAAATGAACAAACACCACCTTTTCTTACTGGGGACTTCAACATCAACCTTGGGTTCTAGATGACAGCCTGTAACTGATTTCATCAAAAAAATGAACAAACAATTTTCCTAAACCAACAATAACTAAACCCAACCGGCTCACTGAACAATGCAACCATAATAAACCACATATGGGCCAATATACAGCCCCCCTTAAATCAGGGATAATCCAGATAGCACTAAAACCACTACCCTACCTTCCTCCTAAAAACAAAAAGAAACCCACCACTTGAATACAACAAAGTCTCTTTTAGACTCCATGACGAGGCCTCAGAAAGGGAATTAAGTACCTAGAGACTGTTGATTGGCCTACAGAATTCTTAAGGCCAATGGTATTGATGATGGACAGAATTTTCTTAACAATTACTTAGACTATAAAAAAAAACATTGCCTAAAAAAAAAAACAGATAAAAACAAACGGCGGTTCCCCAGGGCTAACCAGCACCTTTCTAAATCCTTGACAAAAACACCATATGAAAAGCAATATGACGGGCTTAATAAAAAAGATTTTCTTAAACATTTTCATCAGTTTCCACCAAAGTAATAAGAAAGCCAAACAACAACTACTCCAGTAGATTCAAGACACAGAGGAGATATAAAAAAGACCTGGAAAACACTCCTCGATTCTAGGGCCCCACAAACTGAGAAAACCAAGAATTTTGTCCAAAATAAACTATAAACACCACACTCCCACTGACACAGCTAAAAAGATAAACAACTTCTTCCAACCTAGGATCTAATCTCGCCAGAAAAACCCAATACCAATGCCCATCCCGGGGGACTACCTAGGGGGGAATTTCCCCAAATTTCCTTCAAAACTTCCACCAACTGAGCCAGGGAAGCCCCTAAAATTTTATGTCATTAAAAATAACTCAGGGAATCTGCGACATGCCCAACATTACTGTAAAAGCAGGGGCCCCAGCCTTTCCAGCTTTTTCATTATTTTTTAAACAAGTCACTAGAGACTAGCACCTTCCCGAAATACTCAAGAGGAGGGTTACACCAATAATAAAGGTGGTGACCCTACAGCTTAAACAACTAAGGGCCAATATAAAACTTACAATTGCTATCCAAAAAATTTTTTGAAAACTCGTGCACGGAGACTGTTTTCATTCATAAGGCTCAAAACATACCAACCCCTCCCAATTTGGATTCGGGAAAAAATAAAAGCATAATGATGCAACATAAAATTGTTTTAAATTGCTTTACACACATTGGAAAAAAAGGAATACCACTGGGAAATTTTTATTGCCCAAAAAAATTTTTTTGAACGGGAACCACGACATCCTACTCCACAAACTTGACTTACTTTTAAAAGGGGGCCATGCACTTGCTTATTTCAAATCTTACATTTTTAATGGGTACAGACGTCCCCCTTTAAAAGACAACATCAGAAACACGACCACTTGATACGGGAGTTCTCGGGGAAATGCCCTTTGGTCCCCTGCTTTTTCCCCTCATTACACAATGACCTTCAAAACGTATCCCAACACCTAAAACCCATTCTCTTTGCTGATGACACGACTTTATGTATCTTCACCCTAATTTTGCCACCCTCAACACCTTGGAATGAGGAGCTGATTAAAAATATCGACTTGGATGACAGCCAATAATTCGCTTAACACTACAAAACCTATATATTATTTTTGGTAGCAAAAGGGAGATGCTAAATTTTTAACATTAAGATTGAAAACATCAATTACCAAAATAATGGGGGCAAAACCTAGGTTTTACCTTGACAAAACCTGAATTCAGCACCCATATCCCGCTTAAACCCAAAAAAGTATCCAAAAAGGGTTGGGCCTCTCCCAAAATACGATACTACGTGCTGCAAAAGCCCTTCTCACCTAACCACTCACTTATTTATCCATACCTCACCCTTTCTATTTTTGGGTTGGGGGTCAACGCAGCAACCACCCAAAGCCCAAAAATAACCCAAAAAAAAGCTGCAAAGAATAACAGTAATCCATCCCTGGCAAGACCCCCCCACTTTCAAGACCAAAATTATCCCAGTTCAACATCCACACTTTAAAATGTCAACTACATTAAGGGCCTTTAAAATTAATTCAACCTTTACCAAAAAAGCTTTTTTGATAGTTGTGACAGAACCCCCGGCTAACACCCGACACAAAAAATCTCTACAACATTCCCCCCTTCCGATAAACCTTTACAAAAACAATTATGTCAAAGGCCTAAAAACTGGAAACCCCACCGAGAAATCTAAACTGCAGACCATTCTCACCTTTAAAACTACCATTAGAAACTTTATCTCCCTTAAAACCCCCCTCAACAACACACGAATACACCCGGTGGTTCACACTTACATCACTCATCATTTGACCATAAAAAAAAAATTAATCTAAAACTTAAAATAATAATCCTGTGATACTCCAAACTGAAATATGTAAAGTGCCAAAACAAAAGCTTCACTTTCTAAACTCACAAATAGTATTTTGTCACTTAGCCCCCCTAATACCCAAAACCCCTAAATTTTTAAAGTTTAGAAAAAAACTAAGCGCCCGAAAAGCCCAGCCATGCTAAGCGTTTTGTGGACACTCTTAATCACAAAATTTTTCACATGAAACCACCCAAAAACCAAAAATTTTTTAATCAGCATTGTAATCCTTATAGAAAAAAACTTTGAAGTAATGGGGACCCCTCAATCTTGGACCAACAGCCTCATCATTCCAATTCTAAGCCCCCTCAACAAAAGTATTTCGCCCATTTTCTCTTACTAGTCTTGGTAAAAAAAGTTTGAAAAGATTCTTAATGTCTCATTACAGACCAAACAATTTTGTCTCCCGGTTGCAGGTTTCTGCATGGAAAGGGGTGTGCATCATTGCATAGCCACCTTTTCACCCCGCACATGCACTATACACTACTTTCCTTGACCTTGATGTAGCCAAACCCACATGTAAACATTAGTGAACTTGCCAGAATGGATGTTGGAGGATGCTTTTCCGCTGGGTTAAAAGGTACCTTCAACAGAAAGGGCGTCGTTTGTTCCCGGGACACAGAAGTTAACTAAAGACTTTGAATTTGGAACACCACAGGGAGGTGTGCTCATCCCCCACTGTTCAATATTCTAATTAATGCATTACTTTAATGCTGTGCCTAGTAGCCCCCAAACATTATAGATTAGTTTTGCTGAGATATAATGATTCACCCACCCGGGTTCTCTAACACCCAAAAAAATTTTTAATAGTACTAGCCTGGTCAGGAAACCGAGGATGATATTTCCTATTGATAAAACAAAGATACTCAATAGGCTCCTCCAAAAGAGGGCACATTGTCAGCTCCAATTGATGATGGTCCTTCTAGAATATGTAAGCGATACGGTATCTAGGTTTTGAGGTTCCCCTACTTGGACCTTCGTAACGAGACTTTGTCGCCAATACAAAGAAAACTAAGAGCATTAGAGTTTGGGTGGGTTTTTTCTTCAAGGGGGGGTCCTTTGGGGTTTGGGGAAGAGGCTCTTGGGAGGAATTAAACCCTCCGGGCATCTTCCTCAGACCGAACCCAATTTACCCCCATTTTCCCCCCCTATCCCACCTCCCCCTCCCCCCCTTTTTCCCTTCCCCTCCTCCCCCTCACCCCTCCCTTTTGCCCCTTCCTCTTTTTGGCCTTTTTGGGGTTTCTCCCACAGGCATGCTAGTTTCCCAGGTAGGGGAAGGACACCGGGGGGCCCTCCCATTTTGTTTAGGTTCTTGGCGGTGGCGTAGTTTTCCGTGGAAACGGATTGCCTGGGGATTCCGATCCTCTGGTACCCCGAGGGCTTTGGGTGTCTTTCGGGCGACAGGTGTATCTCTGGAAGCCACCTTTGGGTTTTTCCGGGGGTGGTGGCCGAAGGGGGTATGTTTTGGGCGGATACCCGGCCCCGCCCTCTCTTTTGTCCATGGAGGTAGTGGCGATTGGGAGCTATCCCGGATTGCGGGTTTACTGGCAAGAAGGGGGGGGAAAGGCATGGGTTCCATGCTGCATCTGCGCTACTACAGTGCTGAAGTCCTTTTGGGGCCGGGGGGAAATTTTTGGCCCTTTCATTCCTCCGGGGAATTTTCCCCCCACCCCCTTTTTTTTTTTTTTTTTTTTTTTCTTTTTTCTTTCTTTTTTTTTCTTAAAAACAAAAAGAAAAAGGGAAACCTAACCAAAAGCCCTAGTCCATGAACCCACTCCCCCCGGGCCCCCTTCTTTGATACCGCACCCCATTCGCCCTCCCTTTTTTTAACCACTCTTTGGGACACTCCTATGCCCCTTACCTCTTGCTGGGCTTTTCCCCTCACCCGCTTCAGGTCCCCGGGCTTCAACTGACTCCTTCGTTTGTTTAACTCCGCTCCCTTTGACTATATCCGGGCTTCTCCTCTACGGTCGGCAATTTTTCGAATCGCCCCCCCTTTCACCCGGACCAACCCCGGCCCTACCCCTAAATCCCAACGTCAATCTCCTGATGATGCCCCTTGTTCCCTTTCCCCCATTCTACTCAAAAAAGACCGACATGTCAAGCACTCCCCTCCACGCCGTTTCGGACCACACAAGGAAAAAATTCTTTATTTTAAGATGACTTCTTCTTTTTCCCTACCTTCGACCATAGTATTGGCAAAGCGCTCTGCGTCATTTTGGGTAGAGATATTTCTTTTCATCCCAAAGAGCGTTTGCGCATCTTTCACTGTCAGAATCTACCCAAGCTCATGATCTTTCTCTCCTTTGAATATCATACTACTCCTATCACTATTGAAAAAACTTTTCTCTAAATTCTTGTATGGATTCATTCTGCCCCATACCATATCCAACAAAAATTTCCAGTCATGGGCAATGAATTTTTGAACGCGGGAACTCCGGGATCTCCCAATCCCAAAGTAGCACTTATTCCTCCGCCCAGGACGGAGACATTACCCTTGCAATGTGGTCGTTTAACTTTTGACACCCGAGACCTCCCCCCCTCTGTATATGTTGCAGGAATGGGTTAAAAAGTTCGAAAGATGATACCTACACCGCAACAAGTAGAAATTGCGGGGCTTTTGGTCACCAAAATTGCAGAACAGGGCCGAACCCCAGTCTTGGTGCCGACACCATTCTAAACCTGCATAAAACCCCCATCTTGCCTTAATTTAATAACTCACCCTCGTATCCCCCCTTTGCCAGGTCACTTAAATAAACGTGAAACCGTTGCCCAAAGAGGCAAAAGGGTATGGAGTTGTGGTTCATTACTTTGTAATTTGTTCATGACTGAAACCCATGAAGGGAGTGAGCTGATTCATTCCCTCTGTAACTTGCCATGATTAGGACCAGTCTACCGGGATTCATTACCTTTGTGATATTTCAGCTATCATAACTTTGGGGGGCCCGCCCCGGGGCCCAATTATGTACCTCTGAATTTTTTGACTCCCGCCCACAGGAGGGTATGGGGTGCATAATAAACATATTAACTAACTAACTTATGCTTGGCAGTTACTCATCTCTGCCTTTGGGGGGAACTACCCCTGTTTCTTTTTTGTTTTCCAAACATCCCCCCCCTTCTGGGGTCCCATATTTTCAGCCCCCCTTGTATTCCCCTCCCTACCACTATGGCATCAAACCTTTTGCTTTCCCTTGGCTCTGACGCCCGACTACAACCAGTCTGTTCTTCACTTTGCGTCCTTTTACAAGCCCCCCCCCCGTTTCGACAGACCTGTAGAACCTAAAAACCCAAACGCCCCTCTACTCAGGTCCAAAAAAAATCCACATTGCCAATCTTCTTTGCCCTTCCTTCCCTTTTTCCCCCTCCCCACTTTACCTTTTCGTCTCTGTACCTATTCTTCCCCCCCCTGGCTCTATTACAAGTGTGGGGATTCACCCTCCTCCTCATACTATGCCTTCCACCCCCCTCCCCTCCCAAGTTTCTCCCTCTTCGCCCCTCCCAGGTTTTGCCCTTCTGTCCCCCCCCCAACTTCATTACAGTCCCCCTTCACTCTTCCCCCCCTTACTTTTGGGACATCCATTCTGTCCAATCTTTACCACCCCCTCCTTCTTCTCCCAAAATGGTCTCCCCAAAATCTTTTAATTCAGAAAAACTCGAAACCCTTTAGAATAATTGCAGAGAATAAACCTTTAAGGACAGATTACTTTCCCGTTCCCTTTCCCCTCTCCCCATCTTCACAAACCCATTCTTCGCAACGCCCATTCCTTTGCTACTTGAACTCTTCCAAAGCCACCCACGTTGACTTTTCTAACCCCCCTTGTCCGTAGGTGCCTTTCCCCACGGATTCCTGGTATTTTCTTCTCGCCAATCATGGCCTATTAAAGTGGAATATCCGCGGCCCCTGGGGTAATCGGGGTGGCTTCATGTTGCTTTCCCGGTTTTCCCCTGTTAGGGCTTGTTACAAGAACCGAATTACATCGGGTGTTTTCCAACCCATCTCAGGCTAATTTTTTGTATTTTCGGATCCTTTCTCAGATGGACCTTTTAAAGAAAGTGCCCTTCTTTTACGCAATAAATTTTCCTACTGTCAAATATTTGCCATACCTCGCTGCATTACACTGCGCCCCTACCCCCTTGAATAAGTGGGTTTTTAATATGTTCTTTTTTAAACTCTCTCCTTCCGGGGATTTTTATCCCAGACTTTTTCCTTTCTTGTTTCATCCTTTTCCGCCACCACTTTGTTAATTGGGTTTTTTTAGCCCCCCCATTTCCTTGGGGGGGGTCTTTGTGACTCCCTGGTCCATTTGGAGGGTTTTTCTCGCTCTCACCCCCTCCATGTTTTAAAAATGGGTACTCCCACCCATTTTTACCTCGTACCTACTCTCTCTTTCATCGATCTATCGTCTCTCTTTCCCCCATGCACTAGACTTTTACCCCGGGCTGTTTACCAGACTTACATGACAGCGATCATTTCCGATTTTTCTTACTTTCTTCCCATTCACCACCTTTTTTCCCTAGCCCTCGCTGGGAATTTGATCGGGCAAAATTGGGATCTTTTTCACACCTCACTGCTTTTAGGGGGTTCCTCTTTCCTCCTTGAAGCCTTACCACTTTCGAGTCGTTTATACCGCAGCTTTTCATTCTATACCCAAACCTAGGCAGGCATTCTAGAAGTGCGTGCCTTGGTGGTTCCTGCTTTTTCTCGGCGTAAGTTTTAAAACGTGCTGCTGGGGCAGGTACCGGACAATAGAACCCTAGGACTTCTTTATTTTAAGCGAAGCGTCGATCCTCTGGTCATCCTGAAGCAAACGCACTTGTTGGCGAGACTTTTTTTCCACCATACCTCGCTTCTTTATGAGTGCAGTCTGGAAAAAAGTGAGGAAATGGGGTAAATATCTCCTGACCCGGGTCCCGTTTAGGGTCACGGTGTTGATGTAGCAAACCCTCTCGACTTTTCCCTTGAATGGACAACTGGTCCTATTTCCCCCGGGCCCCATCTATGCCCCTATTTCTTTCCTCAAATCTGCCAAGAGTTAGTACCTTGGACTTTTCTTTTCTCAAGAAGAACAGTAAAATGTGCCCTTTTTCACTTCAAGAACTGGAGGCAATGCCCTTCAGCATGCCATCAGGCAGGGGCTGACGACATTCTATTCATATGTTTCAACATTTACATCGGTCGCCCCTTTTAGTCCTTTACACCTTTCAATCTTATTTGGGCCAAGGGTTCTTCCCAGTGTGGAACCCCCATTTTTCCCTTTTGCAAAAAGGGTACTACAGGACATGATGTCCCACTATCGCCCCTTTTGCTCCTTATAGTGCAGTTGCAAAAATGATGGAACTTCGAAATCGACGTTTAAAGTAGTTGTAGAGACAACAAAAGTCTTCCCCTAGTCAAATGGCTTTCGTAAGGGTCATTCTACCCTAACCCCTTTCTAGCTTGGTTAGTAGTTGTAATGCCTTTGCGAAAATCACCAGTTATTTCCATATTTTTTGACCTTGAAAAGGATTTTACAGAATTGGGTTAATATTTTGGCCCAGGGCCCCTTCCTTTGGCCCCGAGGGATTACCTCCTTCCTTTAAGAATT
>NC_069441.1:39079555-39087055 GCF_026875155.1 Cherax quadricarinatus
CCCCCTTTGTCTCCTTTTGTAAGTCTCCCACTTTGAAGTCCCCACTTGTAAGTCCCCCACTTGTAAGTCCCCTCTTGCAAGTCCCCACTTATCAGTCTCCCATTTGTAAGTCCCCCACTTATAAATCCCCACTTGTAAGTCCCCATTTGTAAGTCCCCCACTTGTAAGTCCCCACTTGTAAGTCCCCACTTGTAAGTCCCCACTTGTAAGTCCCCACTTGTAAGTCCCCACTTGTAAGTCCCCCACTTGTAAGTCCCCCACTTGTAAGTCCCCCACTTGTAAGTCCCCACTTGTAAGTCCCCCACTTGTAAGTCCCCCACTTGTAAGTCCCCCACTTGTAAGTCCCCCACTTGTAAGTCCCCACTTGTAAGTCCCCACTTGTAAGTCCCCACTTGTAAGTCCCCACTTGTAAGTCCCCCACTTGTAAGTCCCCACTTGTAAGTCCCCACTTGTAAGTCCCCACTTGTAAGTCCCCACTTGTAAGTCCCCACTTGTAAGTCCCCACTTGTAAGTCCCCCACTTGTAAGTCCCCCACTCAGTGAAAGAAGATTTAAGTGGGAATAGTTTGCGTGGTTTTAGCTTTTAAACGGAGGAGGAGAAGGAGGAGGAGGAGAAATAAGGCGAAGAGAAATGAGAGGATGAAGCAGAGAATGATGGAGAGAAGAAGAGAGAATGTGCGAGAAAGGAAAT
Source organism: Cherax quadricarinatus (assembly GCF_026875155.1). NCBI lineage: Eukaryota > Metazoa > Arthropoda > Malacostraca > Decapoda > Parastacidae > Cherax > Cherax quadricarinatus. The sequence goes on from NC_069441.1 coordinate 39,080,246, forward strand.
AGGAGAGAAAAGATAAGAGAAAACTGCGTGTAAGAGAGAGAGAGAGAGAGAGAGAGAGAGAGAGAGAGAGAGAGAGAGAGAGAGAGAGAGAGAGAAGAGAGAAGAGAGAGAGAGAGAGAGAGAGAGAGAGAGAGAGAGAGTAGAGAAGAGAGAGAGAGAGAGAGAGAGAGAGAGAGAGAGAGAGAGTGGAATCATCATGTTGCACACATCAACATGGTTGACCAGAGTCATGCAACACACTGTAGCAGTGACGTCAGACAGTGCCCTGAGATGGGAACACTGAACAGTTCTACAGTGAACGCGACGTGCCAGCAGTGAACGCGACGTGCCAGCAGTGAACGCGACGTGCCAGCAGTGAGCGCGACGTGCCAGCAGTGAAACGAGCAGGAAAAACGTGCCCCAGCCAATCAGAATGAGAGAAACATTCTTCAACAATAAATATCCCGCTTCAGATGAATAATTGACACAGGAATAATGACGTGGGTTGCAGAGCAACAGTGACATACACACGTACTCACCTATTTGTACTCACCTATTTGTGGTTGCAGGGGTCGAGTCATAGCTCCTGGCCCCGCCTCTTCACTGATTGCTACTAGGTCCTCTCTCTCCCTGCTCCATGAGCTTTATCATACCTCGCCTTAAAACTATGTATGGTTCCCGCCTCCACTACGTCACTTTCTAGGCTATTCCACGGCCTGACTACTCTATGACTGAAGAAATACTTCCTAACATCCTTTTGATTCATCTGAGTCTTCAACTTCCAATTGTGACCTCTTGTGTCTGTGTCCCATCTCTGGAACATCCCGTCTTTATCCACCTTGTCTATTCCGCGCAGTATTTTACATGTTGTTATCATGTCTCCCCTGACCCTCCTTGCCTCCAGTGTCGTCAGGCTGATTTCCCTCAACCTTTCTTCGTAGGACAATCCCCGTAGCTCTGGGACTAGTCTTGTTGCAAACCTTTGCACTTTCTCTAATTTCTTGACGTGCTTGACTAGGTGTGGATTCCAAACTGGTGCTGCATACTCCAGTATGGGCCTGACGTAAATGGTATACAGAGTCTTGAACGAATCCTTACTGAGGTATCGGAACGCTATCCGTAGGTTTGCAGGCGCCCGTATGCTGCAGCAGTTATCTGATTGATGTGCGCCTCAGGAGATATGCTCGGTGTTATACTCACCCCCAGATCTTTTTCCTTGAGTGAGGTTTGCAGACTTTGGCCATCTAAACTATATTGTGTCTGCGGTCTTCTTTGCTCTTCCCCAATCTTCATGACTTTGCATTTGGCAGGGTTAAACTCAAGGAGCCAGTTGCTGAACCAGGCTTGTAGCCTGTCCAGGTCTCTTTGTAGTCCTGCCTGACCCTCATCCGATTTGATTCTTCTCATTAACTTCACATCGTCCGCAAACAAGGACACTTCTGAGTCTATCCCTTCCGTTATGTCATTCACATATACCAAGAACAGCACAGGTCCTAGGACTGACCCCTGTGGAACCCCGCTTGTCACAGGCGCCCACTCTGACACCTCGTCACGTACCATGACTCGTTCTTGCCTCCCTGTCAGGTATTCTCTGATCCATTGCAGTGCCTTTCCTGTTATGTGTGCCTGATCCTCTAGCTTTTGCAGTAACCTCTCGTGAGGAACTGTGTCGAAGGCCTTCTTGCAGTCCAAAAAAATGCAGTCGATCCACACCTTTCTCTCTTGTCTTACTTCTGTCACCTTGTCATAAAACTCTAGTAGGTTTGTGACACAGGATTTTCCTTCCCTGAAACCATGCTGGTTGTCAATTATACACTTGTTTCTTTCCAGGTGCTCCACCACTCTCCTCCTAATGATCTTCTCCATGACCTTGCATACTATACACGTTAGTGATACAGGTCTGTAGTTTAGTGCCTCATGTCTGTCTCCCTTTTTAAAAATTGGGACTACATTTGCCATCTTCCATACCTCAGGGAGTTGCCCAGTTTCAAATGATGTGTTGAAGATCTTTGTTAACGGTACACACAATATCTCTGCTCCCTCTTTAAGGACCCACGGAGAGATGTTGTCTGGTCCCACCGTCTTTGAGGTGTCAAGTTCGCATAGCAGCTTCTTCACCTCCTCCTTGGTTATATGTACTTCATCCAGCACTTGCTGGTGCACCCCAGTGCTCTGATTTCCTGGAGTCCTACTGGTTTCCACTGTAAATACTTCTTTAAATCTTGTGTTGAGCTCCTGACATACCTCCCGGTCGTTTCTTGTGAATTCCCCATCACCCTTCCTCAGAATGATTACCTGGTCCTTGACTGTTGTTTTCCTCCTGATGTGGCTGTACAACAGCTTCGGGTCAGTCTTGACTTTCGATGCTATGGCATTTTCGTATTGCCGCTGAGCCTCACTTCTCATCTGTGCATATTCGTTTCTGACTCTTCGGCTAATCTCTTTATTTTCCTGAGTTCTCTGTCTTCTGTACCTTTTCCATTCTCTAGTACACCTAGTTTTTGCCTCTCTACACCTTTGGGTGAACCAAGGACTCGTTCTGTCTGTGTGTGTGTGTGTGTGTGTGTGTGTGTGTGTGTACTCACCTACTCACCTAGTTAAGGTTGTGGGGGTCGAGTCCGAACTCCTGGCCCCGCGTGTACTCACCTAGTTGTACTCACCTAGTTGAGGTTGCGGGGGTCGAGTCCGAGCTCCTGGCCCCGCCTCTTCACTGATCGCTACTGGGTCACTCTCCCTGAGCCGTGAGCTTTATCATACCTCTGCTTAAAGCTATGTATGGATCCTGCCTCCACTACATCGCTTCCCAAACTATTCCACTTACTGACTACTCTGTGGCTGAAGAAATACTTCCAAACATCCCTGTGATTCATCTGTGCCTTCAGCTTCCAACTGTGTCCCTTTGTTACTGTGTCCAATCTCTGGAACATCCTGTCTTTGACCACCTTGTCAATTCCTCTCAGTATTTTGTATGTCGTTATCATGTCCCCCCTATCTCTCCTGTCCTCCAGTGTCGTCAGGTTGATTTCCCTTAACCTCTCCTCGTAGGACATACCTCTTAGCTCTGGGACTAGTCTTGTTGCAAACCTTTGCACTTTCTCTAGTTTCTTTACGTGCTTGGCTAGGTGTGGGTCCCAAACTGGTGCCGCATACTCCAATATGGGCCTAACGTACACGGTGTACAGGGTCCTGAATGATTCCTTATTAAGATGTCGGAGTGCTGTTCTGAGGTTTGCTAGGCGCCCATACGCTGCAGCAGTTATTTGGTTGATGTGCGCTTCAGATGTGCCTTGTGTTATACTCACCCCAAGATCTTTTTCCTTGAGTGAGGTTTGTAGTCTCTGGCCCCCTAGACTGTACTCCGTCTGCGGTCTTCTTTGCCCTTCCCCAATCTTCATGACTTTGCACTTGGTGGGATTGAACTCCAGAAGCCAATTGCTGGACCAGGTCTGCAGCATGTCCAGATCCCTTTGTAGTTCTGCCTGGTCTTCGATCGAGTGAATTCTTCTCATCAACTTCACGTCATCTGCAAACAGGGACACCTCAGAGTCTATTCCTTCCGTCATGTCGTTCACAAATACAGAAACAGCACTGGTCCTAGGACTGACCCCTGCGGGACCCCGCTGGTCACAGGTGCCCACTCTGACACCTCGCCACGTACCATGACTCGCTGCTGTCTTCCTGACAAGTATTCCCTGATCCATTGTAGTGCCTTCCCTGTTATCCCTGCTTGGTCCTCCAGTTTTTGCACCAATCTCTTGTGTGGAACTGTGTCAAACGCCTTCTTGCAGTCCAAGAAAATGCAATCCACCCACCCCTCTCTCTCTTGTCTTACTGCTGTCACCATGTCATAGAACTCCAGTAGGTTTGTGACACAGGATTTCCCTTTAGTGTGACTCGTGAGTGTGAAGGAAGGTGACCTTCTATGTGACTCGTGAGTGTGAAGGAAGGTGACCTTCTATGTGACTCGTGAGTGTGAAGGAAGGTGACCTTCTATGTGACTCGTGAGTGTGAAGGAAGGTGACCTTCTATGTGACTCGTGAGTGTGAAGGAAGGTGACCTTTAGTGTGACTAGTGAGTGTGAAGGAAGGTGACCTTCTATGTGACTCGTGAGTGTGAAGGAAGGTGACCTTCTATGTGACTCGTGAGTGTGAAGGAAAGTGACCTTCAGTTGCTGGGCACGAACATCAAGGCAAGACCCACGACCCGTCCTTGATATTCCTTCAGTTGCTGGGCACGAACATCAAGGCAGGACGGAAGTCCTTCACCAAACCTGGGCGACCAAAGAACTCCGTAAATTAGACTCGTAACTTGAGAATAAGAATTGGCAATAAGGACTTCGGGCCAGTGCACGCTTCTATATCCGCAGGGCGCGTCTGCGGGCGCGTGTGTGCGGGCGCGTGTCTGTGGGCGCGTGTGTGAGGGGGCGTGTGTGTGGGTGTGTGTGTGTGGGCGCGTGTGTCCACGGTAGGCCAGTCTGTGGTGAAAATCGTCTCTCGTTTAGAAGATGTTTTCACAGACTTCAGAAATCTCCTGTCAAAAGTGGCGTCAAGAAATATTGCCGTAATTAAACGAGAACCAATTTTTTCCTCTTTTTTCTCCGTGAGCTGCAACTCAAAAGCGAGAGGTAGTGTGTGTGTATGTGTGTGTGTACTCACCTATTTATGGTTGCAGGGGTCGATTCACAGCTCCTGGCCCCGCCTCTTCACTTAGTGCTACTTGGTCCTCTCTCTCCCTGCTCCATGAGTTTTATCATACCTCATCTTAAAGCTATGTATGGTTCCTGCCTCCACTAGCTCACTTGCTAGGCTATTCCACTTGATGACAACTCTATAACTGAAGAAATACTTCCTAACATCCTTTTTGACTCGTCTGAGTCTTCAACTTCCAATTGTGACCCCTTGTTTCTGTGTCCCCTCTCTGGAACATCCTGTCTATGTCCACCTTGTCTATTCCGTGCAGTATTTTATATGTCGTTATCATGTCTCCCCTGACCCTCCTGTCCTCCAGTGTCGTAAGGCCGATTTCCGTTAACCTTTCTTCGTAGGACAATCCTCTTAGCTCTGGGACTAGTTATGTTGCAAACCTTTGCACTTTCTCTAATTTCTTGACATGCTTGACCAGGTGTGGGTTCCAAACTGGTGCTACATACTCCAGTATGGGCCTGACGAGAATAGTGTACAGAGTCTTGAACGATTCCTTACTGAGGTATCGGAACGCTATCCTTGGGTTTGCCAGACGCCCGTACGCTGTAGCAGTTATCTGATTGATGTGCGCCTCAGGAGATGTGCTCGGTGTTATACTCACCCCCAGATCTTTTTCCTTGAGTGAGGTTTGCAGACTTTGGCCATCTAAACTATATTGTGTCTGCGGTCTTCTTTGCCCTTCCCCAATCTTCATGACTTTGCATTTGGCGGGGTTAAACTCAAGGAGCCAGTTGCTGGACCAGGCTTGTAGCCTGTCCAGATCTCTTTGTAGTCCTGCCTGATCCTCATCCGATTTGATTCTCCTCATTACCTTCACATCATCTGCAAACAAGGACACTTCTGAGTCTATCCCTTCCGTTATGTCATTCACATATACCAAGAACAGCACAGGTCCTAGGGCTGACCCTTGTGGAACCCCGCTTGTCACAGGCGCCCACTCTGACACCTCGTCACGTACCATGACTCGTTGTTGCCTCCCTGTCAGATATTCTCTGATCCATTGCAGTACCTTTCCTGTTATATGTACCTGATCCCCTACCTTTTGCAGTAACCTCTTGTGAGAAACTGTGTCGAAAGCCTTCTTGCAGTCTAAGAAAATGCAGTCTATTCACTCCTCTCTATCTCTTGTCATACTTCTGTCACCTTGTCATAAAACTCCAGTAGGTTTGTGACACAGGATTTTCCTTCCCTGAAACCGTGCTGGTTGTCGATTATAGACTTATTTCTTTCCAGGTGCTCTACCACTCTCCTCCTGATGATCTTCTCCATGACTTTGCTTACTATACACGTTAGTGACACAGATCTGTAGTTTAATGCCTCATGTCTGTCTCCTTTTGTAAAGATTGGGACTACATTTGCCATCTTCCATACCTCGGGGAGATGCCCAGTTTCAAATGATGTGTTGAAGATCTTTGTTAATGGCTCACACAATATCTCTGCTCCCTCTTTAAGGACCCACGGAGAGATGTTGTCTGGTCCCACCGCCTTTGAGGTGTCAAGTTCACATAGCAGCTTCTTCACCTCCTCCTCGGTTATGTGTACCTCATCCAGCACTTGCTGTGTACCTCCCTGTTCTGATTTCCTGGAGTCCTACCAGTTTCCACTGTAAATACTTGTTTAAATCTCGTGTTGAGCTCTTGTGTGTATGTGTGTGTGTGTGTGTGTGTGTGTGTGTGTGTGTGTGTGTGTGTGTGTGTGTGTGTGTGTGTGTGTGTGTGTGTGTGTGTCTGTCTGTCTGTCTGTCTGTCTGTATTTACTCTGTTCATTTAGTTGTGGTTGAAGGGGGTCGAGCTTCAGATCCTGGTCTCACTTTTTAATTGGCTGCTACCGGGTTCTAAAAACCCACTCCAGCTCTCGTACAGGTTCACAGAACTTACCCAACACCCACACTGGTTCCACACAGGTTCCACACTGATTCCACACTGGTTCCACACTGGTTCCAGCGACTCTTACAAAGGTTTTAAGAACCCTTCTGGCACCCATACAGATTAATACAAGAACTTTTCCAGCATCCACAAAAAGGTTCCAAGAATCAACCCAGCACAAGGTTCCAAACCCTCAGAGAGGTTCAGAGAACCCTTCCTAAACCCAACACACAGATTTCAAAAGGCAGTCAGGATAAACCTTT
>NC_069441.1:39089555-39092055 GCF_026875155.1 Cherax quadricarinatus
TCAGGGAGAAGGCTTACAGCTTTTCATCTCATCCCCTGCATGTAGGCTGGATGTTAGGTTATGTATGTAGGCTGGATGTTAGGTTATGTATGTAGTCTGGATGTTAGGTTATGTATGTAGGCTGGATGTTAGGTTATGTATGTAGGCTGGATGTTAGGTTATGTATGTAGGCTGGATGTTAGCTTATGTATGTAGGCTGGATGTTAGGTTATGTATGTAGGCTGGATGTTAGGTTATGTATGTAGGCTGGATGTTAGGTTATGTATGTAGGCTGGATGTTAGGTTATGTATGTAGGCTGGATGTTAGGTTATGTATGTAGGCTGGATGTTAGGTTATGTATGTAGGCTGGATGTTAGGTTATGTATGTAGGCTGGATGTTAGGTTATGTATGTAGGCTGGATGTTAGGTTATGTATGTAGGCTGGATGTTAGGTTATGTATGTAGGCTGGATGTTAGGTTATGTATGTAGGCTGGATGTTAGGTTATGTATGTAGGCTGGATGTTAGGTTATGTATGTAGGCTGGATGTTAGGTTATGTATGTAGGCTGGATGTTAGGTTATGTATGTAGGCTGGATGTTAGGTTATGTATGTAGGCTGGATGTAGCAACTACACGTCTCACTGTGCTCCATGGTGGAGAGTTGTGATTGGCTGCTAGTACTGCGTACTACCTGTCCACTTCTTATATTGTTCATGTCAGGCGTATCCCGGTGTGTCACCTGTCACACATGACATGTCGCTGCTGCGCTTGCTTCACCCTCTCTCTCTCTCTGCTTCTTGTGTGATTTAGACTGTCTTAGGTAGAGTATGTCTTCGATGGAGACCCGAGACATATATCTAGTAACTCAGGGCAACTCTGTTCACAGAGAATTATTTAGACTTACTGATACTATGCATTTTCAGAGGTTGTATGTCGTGAGACACCCTTTTTATCTCTGGTCCCGAGTTAAACTTTCGACCTACATTTGTTCTGGCATCTACGCACTTTCGTAGTCAGAGATTTCACAATGTTGAATTTAGTTTCAATAATAAGGGAGTTTTGTCTTTTGTGTAGGACCTGTTGAAGGTCCACTGCTAGGGTCATTTTTGTCTCCTAGTTCCTCGCCTGATGTTGTGCTGTTCATTGCTGCTTCCAACATTATTGCTGTTAGCGAATGGGTCGTCTTATTTTTCGAGCAAGCTGTTTGATTGTCTTGATGGTTGAAAAGTTATATTATTTAGAGACTTTTCAGTCACATTCTAAGTCGAGTCGAGTGTTACTGAGTCATACCGAGTATTACCGATCACATACATACATATACACATACATATAAATACACATACATGTTTATTTACGTACATTTCTCATATATACTCCTGGAGAAGCGTAAAACTTTTTCTCTCTAATTATATCAAATATATTAACTGTAATTATTACCACCTAGACACCTTTGTTACTAAAGATTTCAACTTTTATCTGGTTAGTTTATATTTGAAAAGTTACACTCCCAAAACGCTATTGAAAAGTCTCTTAATTTTAAAGGATAACTCGACTAGAATACTCTGACAAACTGTTACAAAACCAGGCTGGTTGCTAGAGGGGAATCGATGTCTAGATCTTATAGATGTCGTAGTTTGTAACAAAGAAAGGGAGAGGGAGAGGGAGGGAGGAAGGGAAAGAAAAAGGCAGGGAGGGGAAGGAGGGGAGAGAAAATATAACGGAAGGAAGGGTCATCTTTCATTGTATTGTGTCATCACGTTCCGTAATGGAAGAACCTGCGTCATAGATGTCTTGTTAGACGTTAAATAACGTGCGTCTTCGTCTTTCTGATGGCTCATGCGTCAATGGTGAGGGTCTGCGTCCGTGTACACCTTGTTTCAACTACAACTGTAAAATTCCCATCTTAAATTCTTATTTGAGAGTCAATACTAAGACAGTTTCTCTGATGTATAAAGTTGCTGAAGTCTACTGAAACTTCTTTTGTTTACCAATTATGATATAGATGACATAGCTCTTGGTCCCCTAGCTCTTGGTCCCCTAGTTCTTGGTCAATAACTCTTGGCCTCCTATCTCTTGTCTGACGTCAAGGCTGCCTCCTGCCAGACCAGCTGACCTATTTTACCTGGTTTGTGATGAGAGCTGAGGTTGACAGTCTCGTGCAAGCCAGTAGAGAGACGTCAGAGCTGGAAAATACAGAGAAAGATCACTGACAGCCAGCTTAGAGACATTAAAGTGTTTAAAGTGCTGAGAACACCTTAAAGTACTTGGTAGTGAAGAGAACCTTCACTGTCTCCTGAATAGTGACTGTGAGCACACTGCAAGGTGGGAGGGAAGGTGGAAGAGTGGGTGGAAGGGAAGGTGGGAGGGAAGGAAGGATGGAAGGTGGGGAGGGAGGGAGGTAGGGAGGGAAGGAGGGAGGGAGGGAGGGAAGGTGGGAGGGGAGAGGAAATATTTAGCACGGGAGATGAGTTCTCATGAAGAGGTGGGAAGAGAGAGAAAGAGAGAAAGAAAAGAGAGAAA
>NC_069441.1:39094555-39143885 GCF_026875155.1 Cherax quadricarinatus
CCCCACACACACCCCCCCTAATCGCCTTGAACTTTACAAAACAAAAATCACAGAGAAAAACCAAAAAAAAAAACTAAAAAAAAAAACGCGCACACAACAATATAGAAAACAACACAAGAATCATTTAACCAAAAAAAAATTCTCTTAAACAAAAGAGTTTTGAGTAGAGAGAAGAACAGAAACGAGGGTGAGCCAGGACCCTCCAGGTCCCTTTTTGGGGTCCCCTTTTTGGGTGAGCCAGGACCCTCCAGGTACCGCTGGGGGTGAGCCGGAAACCCGGGTACCTTGCTGGGGGAGCCAGGAGCCCTCCGGGTACCTTGCTGGGGGGCCCAGGAGCTCCAGGTACCTTGCTTGGTGGAGGGGAGCCTCCGGGCCCTTGCTTGGGGAGCCGGGGCCCCCCAGTCCCTTTGCTTGGGTGAACGGAGCCTCCGGGTCCCTTCTGGGGTGAGCCGGGCCCCGGGTTTACCTTGGGGTGAGCCGGGAGCCCCCGGGTTCCTTGCTGGGTGAGCCGGGGAGCCCCGGTACCTTGTAGGGTGAGCCAGGAGCTCCAGGTCCCTTGCTAGGGGAGCCAGGAGCCTCCAGGACCTGTTTGGGTGAGCCGGAGCCTCCAGGAAACCTTGCTTGGGTGGCCGGGGAGCCTCCAGGTACCTTGCTTGGGTGACCCGGGGCCCCCAGGTACCTTTTTTGGGTGAGCCGGGGCCCCCAGGTACCTTGCTAGGGGAGCCGGAGCCTCCGGTCCCTTTGTTTGGGTAGCCAGGAGCCTAGGTCCTTGCTGGGGGGCCCAGGAGCTCCGGGGGTCCTTGCTGGGGTGAGCCAGGAGCCCCCAGGTACCTTGTTTTGGGTGAGAGGAGCCTCCGGAACCGGGGTAAACCTGGTACCTTGCGGGTGAGGGGAAAAAAGGGGGTTAAAGTAGGGTGAGAAGGAGTGGTATTGTTGGGTGAGAGGATAGGTAATTGTAGGGGAAAAGGGAGTGGGATTTTTTGGGGGAAGGAGTAGTTAGTTGGGTAAAGGGGAGTGGGTAGTTGTAGGGTTTGAGGGCCAGGAGCCCCAGGTACTTCAGGGTTAGCCAGGAGCCTCCGGGGTATTGTTTGGGGTGAGCCGGACCTCCGGGTCCCTTTGTTTGGGGTGAGCCGGGAGCCTCCATACCTTGATGGGTGACCCAGGACCTCCGGTCCCTTGCTAGGGGACCCAGGACCCTCAGGTACCTTGCTAGGGGAGCCAGGGCCCCCAGGTACCTTTCTTGGGGTGAGCCAGGAGCCTCCAGGTACCTTGCTTGGGTGGGCCAGGAGCCTCCAGGTACCTTGCTTGGGTGAGCCAGGAGCCTCCAGGTACCTTGCTAGGGGACCAGGACCTCCAGGAACCTTTGTTTGGGTGAGCCGGGAGCCTCCGGGGTACCTTGCTAGGGCGCCAGGAGCCCCCAGGAAACCTTGCTTGGGTGAGCCAGGACCCTCCAGGTACCTTGCTGGGGTGACCGGCCCCGGGTCCTTGCTGGGGTGACCAGGAGCCTCAGGCCCTTTGTTGGGGGGGCCGGGGCCCTCCAGGACCTTGTTGGGGGTGAGCCAGGAGCCTCCGGTACCTTGCTAGGGGAGCCAGGAGTCTCCAAGGCCCTTTCTAGGGGAGTCGGGTCTCGGGTACCTTGTTGGGTGAGCCGGGGAGCCTCCGGGTACCTTGCTTGGGTGACCCAGGAGTCCCCAGGTACCTTGAGGGGACCCCAGGAGCCTCCAGGTACCTTGCTAGGGTGAGCCAGGAGCCTCCAGGTACCTTGCTTGGGTGAGCCAGGAGCCTCCAGGTACCTTGCTTGGGTGAGGCCAGGGCCTCCAGGTACCTTGCTGGGGTGGACCCCGGGAGCCTCCATCCCTTTTCAGGGTGAGCCGGAGCCCCCAGGTCCCTTTGCTTTTGACCCGGGACCCCAGGACCTTGCTGGGGTGGCCGGGAGCCCCAGGACCTTTGCTGGGGGTGACCAGGAGCCTCCAGGTACCTTGCTTGGGTGAGCCAGGAGCCTCCAGGTACCTTGCTAGGGTGAGCCAGGAGCCTCCAGGTACCTTGCTAGGGTGAGCCAGGAGCCTCCAGGTACCTTGCTAGGGTGGCAGGGCCCCCAGGGTCCCTTTTGTTGGGGTGAGCCGGGGCCCCAGTACCTTGCTAGGGGAGCCAGGAGCCTCCAGGTACCTTGTTTGGGGTGAGCCGGGCCTCCAGGTACCTTGCTTGGGGGAGCCCGGACCTCCAGGTCCCTTTCTAGGGGAGCCGGAGCCTCCGGGTACCTGCTAGGTGAGCCGGGAGCCCCCAGGTACCTTGCTTGGGTGAGCCAGGGGGGCCCAGGTCCCTTTGTTTTTGGGTGGCCCAACCCCTCCGGACCTTGCAGGGTGAAGCCAGGACCCCCGGGGTACCTTGCTGGGTGAGCCGGACCTCCAGGCCTTGTAGGGGACCCAGGAGCCTCCGGTCCCTTTGCTTGGGTGACCCAGGAGCCCCCGGGGTACCTTGCTTGGGTGGGCCGGGGAGCCCCCGGGTACCTTGCTTGGGTGAGCCAGGACCCCAGGACCTTGCTAGGGTGACCGGAAGCCCCCAGGTCCTTGCTTGGGGAGCCAGGAGCCCCAGGTATTTTGCTAGGGGGGCCCGGACCTCCGGGACCTTGTTTGGGGTGAGCCAGGAGCCTCCGGTCCCCTTGCAGGGTGAGCAGGACCTCCAGGACCTTGTTTGGGGTGAGCCGGGACCTCCGGTACCTTGCTTGGGTGACCCGGGAGTCCAGGTACCTTGTTTGGGTGACCGGGGAGTCTCCGGTACCTTGCTAGGGTGAGTCAGGAGTCTCCGGTACCTTGTTGGGTGAGCCAGGGCCTCCAGGTACCTTCTTGGGTGACCCGGGGATTTCCCGGTATTGCTTGGGGACCCAGGAACCCTCCGGGTACCTTGCTAGGGTGAGCCAGGAGCCCCATTTTCCTTGTGGGGTGACCCGGGGGCCCCCCAGGTCCTTGTTGGGTGAGCAGGAGCCCCCCGGTACCTGCTTGGGTGAGCCAGGACCCCCAGGTACCTTGCTGGGGGGACCCAGGAGTTCCGGGTATTTTGCTAGGGTGAGTGGGAGTCCCCAGGTCCCCTTTTTTGGGTGACCAGGAGCCCCCAGGTCCTTGCTTGGGGTGAGCCGGGATTTCCCGGGTACCTTTTGGGTGAGCCGGGAGCCTCCAGGTACCTTGCTTGGGGACCAGGGGGCCTCCAGGTATTGCGGGGTTTGACCCGGGAGTCTCCAGGTACCTTGCTTGGGGAGCCAGGAGCCTCCAGGTCCTTTGTTTGGGTGAGCCGGAGCCCCCAGGTACCTTGCAGGGTGACCCAGGGCCTCCAGGTACCTGCTTGGGTGACCCAGGACCTCCAGGAAACCTTGCTAGGGTGAGCCGGGGAGTCTCAGGTACCTTGTTTGGGTGAGCCAAAGTCTCCAGGTCCCTTTGCTGGGGTGAGCAGGAGTTCCCCAGGTCCTTGTTGGGGGGGAGTCAGGATTTCCCCGGTACCTTGTTTGGGTGAGCCAGGAGCCGGTACCTTGTTTGGGTGACCCAGGAGTCCCCAGGTACCTTGCTTGGGTGAGCCAGGAGCCCCCCAGGTCCTTTTTGGGGTACCCAGGAGCCTCCAGGTACCGTTTGGGGGTGGCCAGGAGCCCCCGGTCCCTTTGTAGGGTGAGCCATTAGCCCCCAGGTCCCTTTTTGGGTGAGCCAGGAGCCCCCAGGACCTTGCTAGGGGACCCCAGGGTTCCCAGTCCTTGTTTGGGGTGACCAAATCTCCAGGTCCCTTTGGGGGGTAGCCGGGATTCCAGGCCCTTTCTAGGGTGAGTCAGGAGTCTCCGGGTACCGGGAGGGTGAGCCAGGAGCCCCCATTACCTTGTTTGGGGTGAGCCGGGTCCCCCGGTCCCTTGCTTGGGTACCCGGGAGCCTCCAGGTACCTTCCCTTGGGTGAGCCAAGCCTCCGGGTACCTTGCTTGGGTGGCCAGGAGTCTCCAGGTCCTTGTTGGGGGTAGCCGGGGGCCCTCCAGGTACCTTGCTTGGGTGACCCGGGAGCTCCGGTACCGCTTGGTGAGCCAGGAGCCTCCGGAAACCCTTGTTGGGTGAGCCGGAGTCCCCAGGCCCTTGCTTGGGTGAGCCAGAGCCCCAAAAAACCTTGCTTGGGGGGCCAGGACCCCTCCAGGTACCTTGCTAGGGGGGCCCAGGAGCCTCCAGGTACCTTGAGGGGGGCCCCGGGGGCCTGGGATTGTTGGGGTGAGCCGGACCCTCCAGGTACCTTGCTTGGGTGAGCCGGACCCCAGGTACCTTGTAGGGTAGCCAGGGTCTCCGGGTCCCTTGCTGGGTGAGTCAGGAGTCTCCAGGTACCTTGTTAGGGTGAGCCAGACCTCCAGTACCTTGTTGGGTGAGCCGGGATTCCCCATTTTACCTTGTTTGGGGTTTGAGCCGGGAACCCCCGGGGCCTTTGCTGGGGTGACCCAGGAGCCTCCGGGGTTCCCTTGCTAGGGTGAGCCAGGACCCCCAGGTCCCTTGCTTGGGTGACCCAGGACTCCGGTCCTTGTTTGGGTGAGCCGGGAGCCCGGTACCTTGCGGGGGTGACCCAGGAGTCTCCAGGTCCCTTGTGGGTGGTCAGGAGTCTCCGGGTACCTTTTTAGGGGGGCCCCAGGACCCCTCCAGGTCCCTTGGTTTGGGTGAGCCGGGTCCCCAGGTTTTTTCCTTGCTTTTGGGGTGGCCAGGGGCCTCCAGGACCTTGTTGGGGGGCCCAGGAGCCTCCAGGTACCTTGCTTGGGGTGACCAGGAGTCCCCGGGTTTTCCCTTTGTTTGGGGTGACCCGGGCCTCCGGGGTACCTTGCTTGGGTGAGCCAGGAGCCTCCGGGTCCCCTTGCTAGGTGACCCGGGAGCCTCCAGGTCCCTTGTTTGGGTGAGCCAGGAGCCCCAGGTACCTTGCTGGGGTGACCCAGGGGTCTCCGGTCCCTTCTGGTGACCCAGGAGTCCAGGTATTTTGAAGGGTGAGCCGGGACCTCCAGGTACCTTCTGGGGTGAGCCAGGAGCCCCCAGGTACCTTGTTTGGGTGACCCAGGAGCCTCAGGTCCCTTTGCAGGGGACCCAGGACCCTCCAGGTCCCTTGCTGGGGGTGACCAGGAGCCCCGGCCCTCTAGGGGACCCAGGAGCCCCAGGTACCTTGTTGGGTAGGGGGGGAGCCCCGGCCCTTTTGCTTGGGTGGGCCAGGACCCCTCCAGGTCCCTTTTGGTTTGGGGTGACCCCGGGGCCTCCAGGTACCTTGCTAGGGTGACCAGGACCTCCTTACCTTGCTTGGGTAGCCAGGACCCTCCAGGTACCTTGCTGGGGCGAGCCGGGGCCTCCAGGTCCCTTTGTTTTGGGTGAGCCAGGAGCCTAGGTACCTTGTAGGGGGGAGCCAGGCCTCCGGGTCCCTTGCTAGGGTGACCCCAGGAGCCTCCAGGTACCTTGCTTGGGTGAGCCAGGGCCCCCAGGACCTTGTTAGGGTTTGACCCAGGACCTCCGGTACCTTGCTTGGTGAGCCAGGACCCTCCAGGTACCTTGCTGGGTGACCCGGGGAGCCTCCAGGTACCTCGTTGGGGGGACCCAGGACTCCAGGTACCTTTTGCAGGGGAGCCAGGGTCCCAGGTACCTTGCTTGGGTGAGCCAGAAGTCCCATTACCTTGCAGGGGTGACCGGGGATCTCCGGTTCCTTGCTGGGGGAGGTCAGGAGTCTCCGGTCCTTGTTGGGGTAGCCGGGACCCTCCGGTACCTTGTTTGGGTGGCCAGGAGTCCCCAGGTCCTTTTTGGGTGACCAGGAGCCTCAGGTCCCCTTGCTTGGGTGAGCCGGAGCCTCCAGGTACCTTGTTTGGGTGAGGGGCCGGGGAGTTCCGGGTACCTTGCTTGGGTGAGCCGGACCTCCAGGTCCCTTTGCTTGGGTGAGCCGGGGTCTCCAGGTCCCTTGCTTGGGTAGCAGAGCCTCCAGGAACCTTGTTGGGTGAGCCAGGAGTCTCCGGGACCTTGTTTGGGGTGAGCCAGGAGACCGGAAAACCTTGTTTGGGGGTTGAGCCGGGCCTCCGGACCTTGCTTGGGTGGGGGCCAGGAGCCCCAGTCCCTTTGCGGGGTTGACCCCAGCAGCCCTCCTACCTTGCTTGGTGGCCGGGACCTCCGGGTACCTTGTTTGGGGTGAGCCGGGAGTCCCGGGTCCCTTTGCTTGGGTGAGCCGGGGAGCCTCCAGGTCCCTTGCTTGGGTGACCCAGGACCTCCATACCTGTTGGGGGGGGCCGGAGCCCCCAGGCCCTTGTTTTGGGGAGCCGGAGCCTCCAGGTACCTTCTGGGGGGGAGCCAGGAGCATCCAGGTACCTTGCTTGGGTGAGGCCAGGCCTCCAGGCCTTTTGGGTGAGCCGGGGAGCCTCCAGGAAAACCTTGCTTGGGTAGCCAGGACCTCCAAGTACCTTGCTTGGGGAGCCAGGGTCTCCAGTACCTTGTTTGGGTGAGCCAGGAGTCTCCAGGTCCCCTTGCTTGGGTGAGCCGGGAGTTCCCCAGGTCCCCTTCTTTGGTGGCCAGGACCCCTCCAGGTACCTTGTTAGGGTGAGCCAAGAGCCTCCAGGTACCTTGCTTGGGTGAGCCAGGAGCCTCCAGGTACCTTGCTTGGGTGAGCCAGGAGCCTCCAGGTACCTTGCTTGGGTGAGCCAGGAGCCTCCGGGTTTCCTTGCTTGGGTGGCCAGGGGGCCTCCGGGTACCTTGTTGGGGTGACCAGGAGCCTCCGGTCCCCTTTTTAGGGGGAGCCAGGAGCCTCCAGGTACCTTGCTTGGGTGAGCCAGGAGCCTCCAGGTACCTTGCTTGGGTGAGCCAGGAGTCTCCAGGTACCTTGCTTGGGTGAGCCAGGAGCCTCCAGGTACCTTGCTTGGGTGAGCCAGGAGCCTCCAGGTACCTTGTTAGGGTGAGCCAGGAGCCTCCAGGTACCTTGCTTGGGTGAGCCAGGAGCCTCCAGGTACCTTGTTTGGGGGTGAGCCAGGACCCCGGGACCTTGCTTGGGTGAGCCGGGAGCCTCCAAGTACCTTGTTGGGTGAGCCAGGATCTCCGGGTACCTTGTTTGGGTGACCAGGAGTTCCAGGACTTGTTTGGGTGAGCCGGACCCTCCAGGTACCTTGCTTGGGGGGGGCCCAGGAGCCCTCCGGTCCCCTGTTTTGGGTGAGCCAGGAGCCTAAAAGTCCCTTCTTGGGTGCCCCAGGATCTCCAGGTACCTTGCTTGAGTGAGCCGGAGTCTCCAGGACCTTTGCGGGGTGACCCAGGAGCCCCCAGTACCTTCTTGGTGAGCCGGAGCCCCAGGTACCTTCCCTTGGGTGAGCGGGGCCTCCAGGTCCCTTGCTTGGGTGACCAGGGCCTCCAGGTACCTTGCTTGGGGGACCCCAGGAGCCTCCAGGTACCTTGTTTTAGCCAGGACCCCCTCCGGTCCTTGTTGGGTGAGCCCAGGAGCCCCCCAAGACCTTGCTTGGGTGGCCAGGAGTCTCCAGGTACCTTGTTTGGGGGTGGCCAGGTGGCTCCAGGTCCTTGCTTTGGTGGCCAGGAGTCTCCGGTCCCTTTTGTTTGGGGGTGAGCCAGGATCCCCAGGTCCTTTGGGCTTGGTGAGCCGGGAGTCCCCCGGGTACCTTGCTTGGGTGGCCGGGGGTTCTCCATTTTCCTTGCTTGGGGGTGAGCCGGGGAGTCTCCGGTCCCTTGCTTGGGTGAGCCGGAGCCCCATATACCTTGTTTGGGGGCCCATGAGCCTCCGGTACCTTTGCTGGGGTGAGCCAGAGTCCCCGGGTCCCTTGCTAGGGTGAGCCAGGGTCTCCACTACCTTGCTAGGGGAGCCAGGGAGCCTCCAGGTTTCTTGCTAGGGGACCCGGAGTTCCAGGTACCTTTGTTTGGGGGAGCCAGGATCTCCAGGTCCCTGCTAGTGTGAGCCGGGGAGTCTCCGGGTACCTTGCTAGGGTAACCAGGAGTCCCCAGGTACCTTTGGGGTGAGCCAGGACCCTCCGGTTTTTTTCTAATTGAGCCAGGGAGTCTCCGGGTACCTTGCTAGGGTGAGCCGGGAGCCCCCGGGTTTTTCTTGCTAGGGTGACCCCCAAAGTCTCAGGTACCTTGCTAGGGTGAGCCAGGAGTTTCCAGGTTTCTTGCGGGGTAGCCGGAGTCCCCAGGTACCTTTCTAGGGGAGCCGGGGAGCCCCCCGGTTTTTGCGGGGTGAGCCAGAAGTCCAGGTACCTTGCAGGGTGACCCAGGAGCCTCCTGGTACCTTGCTAGGGTGGCCGGAGTCTCCGGGTTTTTTGCTAGGGTGAGCCAAAAGTCTTCAGATACCTTGCTAGGGGAACCAGGAGCCCCGGGCACCTTGCTAGGGTGACCCACAAGTCTCCAGGTATCTTGCTAGGGTCAGCCAGGATTTCCCCGGGGCCCTTGTAGGGGGGGGCCAAAACCCTCCGGGTTTCTTTGGGGTGAGCCAGGAGTCTCCATGACCTTGCAGGGTGAGCCGGGGGAGCCTCCTGGTCCCCTTTGCTAGGGTTTTAACCCCGGAGTTCCAGGTACCTTGCGGGTAACCAGGAATTCCAGGTACCTTTTTGAAAGGGTGAGCCAGGAGTCTCCAGGTAAATTGCAAGGGTGACCAGGGTCTCCAGGTATCTTGCTATGGTCAGCCAGGAGTCCCCAGGTTCCTTGTAGGGGGGGGCCGGAGCCCGGTTTCTTGCTGGGGTGGCCAGAATCTCCAGGTACCTTGCGGGTGAAACCGGGGAACTCCAGGTTTTTGCTGGGGTGAACCAGGAGACTCCGGGACCTTACTGGGGCCCCATGAGTTCCGGAAACCTTGCTAGGTTAACCGGGGGAATCCAGGTCCCTTGAAGGGTGAGCCAGGATTCCCATCACCTTGCAGGGGACCGGGGAAGCTCCATTTTCCCTGCTAGGGGGACCAGGATTACCAGGTGCCTTGCTGGGGAGACCCAGAAGTCTCCGGGTACCTTGCTGGGTGAGCCGGGGCTCCAGGCCCCTTGCTGGGGTGGCCGGATCTCCAGGCCCCCTGCTAGGGGGGCCGGGAATTTTCCAGGTGCCTTGTAGAGAGACCCAGGATTTCTCAGGCCCCTTTGCTAGGGGGACCCGGGTGTTTTCCGGGCACCTTGCTAAGGGGAGCCGGGAGTCTCCAGGCACCTTGCCCCAGGCCCCTTTCAAGGAGGAGCCAGGTGTCTCCGGGTCCTTTTGCTAGGGGGAGCCGGGGGCCCTCCGGGTTCCTTGCTAGGGGTGGACCAGAAGACTCCAGGTACCTTGCTAGGGTGAACCAGGGGGACTCCAGGTACCTTGCTGGGGTGACCCCAGAGTCTCCGGCCCTTGCTGGGGTGACCCAGGGGGTCTCCAGGCACCTTGTAGGGGGAGCCGGGGGATCTTAGGCACCTTGCTGGGGGGAGCCAAAACCTCCAGGGCCATTACTAGGGGACCAGGAGTCTCCAGGCACCTTGTGTGGGAACCGGAGTCTCCGGGACCTTGCTAGGGGGGCCCAGGAGCCCCAGGTCCTTAATAGGGGGAGGTGGGAGTCCCAGGACCTTGCTAGGGGAAACCAAAAGTCCCCAGGCACCTGCAAGGGGACCAGGATCCCAGGCACCTTCCTTGAGGACCAGGGGTCTCCGGGCACCTTGTATGGGGAGCCAGGAATCTCCAGGCCCCTTCCCTATGGGGCCCGGGAGCCCGGGCACCTGCAGGGGGAGCCGGAGTCTCCGGGCACTTGCTGGGGGGAGCCAGGAATCCCCAGGCACCTTCCGGGGAGGGCCAGGTGTCTCCAGGTACCTTGCTAGAGGGACCGGATTTCCCCGGTCCCTTGCAGGAGGAGCCAGGAGTTCCCATCCTTGGTAGGGGGACCAGGAGTCTCCAGGTACCTTCTGGGAGGAGCAGGAGTCTCCAGGCCCTTGCTGGGGAGGACCCGGAGTCCCCGGGTACCTTCCTAGTGGATCAGGAGTCCCCAGGCACCTTGTAGGGGGAGCCAGGAGTCTCGAGGTACCTTCCTAGGAGGAGCCAGGAGTCTCCGGCCCTTGTAGGAGGACCCCGGGAGTCTCCATCCCCTTCCCTAGGGGACCCGGAGTCTCCAGGCACCTTGGTAGGAGGAGCCAGGGTCCCAAAGTCCCTTCTGGAGGAGCCAGGGTCTCCTTTTCACCTTGCTGGGAGGTGCCAGGAGTCTCCGGGAAACTTGTAGGGGGAGCCAGGATCTCCGGCACCTTGCTGGGGAGCCAGGAGTCTCCAGGCCCCTTTGCTAGGGGGGCCCGGGGAGTCCGGGGCCCCCTTGCAGGGGGGCAAATTTCCCAGGCACCTGCTGGGGGAGCCAGGAGTCTCTGGCCCCGGCCGGTGTTGCAGTGTTGTGAGGTCCCTCCCTTTTGTGTTGCCAGGTATTGTGAATGTTGTGAGGTCCCTTCCCTTTTGTGGCCGGGAGTTGCAGGTTTTGGGGAGGCCCTCCTAATTGTGTTGCCAGAATTTGTGATGTTGTGGGGGCCCTCCCTGTTTGTGTTGCCAAGTTGCAGATGTTGTGGGGTCCCCCCCCTGTTGTGTTGCCGGATTTGTAGAGTTTTGTGGGGGGGTCCCTCCTTTTTTTTGCCGGGGATGTTGCAGAGGTTGTAAGGTCCCTCCCGTTGTGTTGCCGGGATGCGGGGAGTGTTGTGAGGTCCCCCCCTTATGGTTCCCGGGGATATTCGAGTGTTGTGAGGTCCCTCCCTGATGTGTTTCCAGGATTTTTGAGGGGTTTTGTGAGGTCCCTCTTTGATGTGTTCCCCGGGATGTGCAGATGTTGGAATTTTTAAAAAAAGGAGGGAGACGGGGAGGGTGGAGAAAGGGGAGACAGGGGGGTGGGAGTAAAGGGAGACAGGGGGGGGGGGAGTAAGGGAGACGGGGAAAGGGGAAAAGGGGGAATAGGAAGGGTAAAAGAGAGGAGACAAGGGGGTTTTTGAAGACGGGAAAGGGGGAAAGGAGGGAGGGAGGGAGGGAGGGAGGGAGAGGGGCAGTTAGAATAGGAGAGAGGGAGAAAGAGATAATGGTGGGAAGAAAGGGGAAACGATGGAGTACATAGGAGGGATGGAACAGGAAGAAATGAGAGTAATAAACAGGATCAGAAGAAAGAGAAGATAGGAAATTAGCAAGAAAGTTGAATGAAGAAAGAACTGGGGAGCAAAAAGTGCAAGAAAGAAGAAGGAAAGGAAAGAATATGCAACAGAGAAAGAGCAAAAGATGATAACAGAACAACAACTATGAGTGTGGGGGTGGAGGGTGGGGGTGGGGGGTGGGGGGTGGGGTGGGGGGGTGGGGGGGGGGTTGGGGGTGGTAGTGGGGGTGAGGGGTGGGGGAGGATTTATATTCCCTCAAAAGTAAATTTGTTCATATCAAAAAAATCGCAGGTCTGTGTAATAAAGACCAGTTGAACCTTTTTTCCCAGTGATTTCTCTTCTCTCTCTCTCTCTCTCTCTCTCTCTCTCTCTCTCATATCTACGTAGCTGGGGCTCCATGATTACATTTTTCAAGGGAAGTTGAGATAATTTATGCCAGCAAGAATCTGAGATGTGTCTTGAGTCAGGCTGAGATGTGTCCCACTGATGTGTCTTGAGTCAGGCTAAAATGTGTCTCACTGATGTGTCTTAAGTCAGGCTGAGATATGTCCTACTGATGTTTCCTGAGACAGGCTGAGATGTGTCACACTGATGTGTCTTGAGACAGGCTGATATGAGTCCCACATCTCAGCCTTCCATTCGATAAAAATTTCTCTACATACGATAACAGTTCTCCACATACGATAACGTAAGTATAGTAACGTGTGGTGCCTTAGCAGCCTGACTGAATGTCATTGTCCCATCACACGTATCCAACACTCTCCTGACATCACGCTGTTACACTCCCGGTTGTGTGAAGGATGGTAACCCAGGTACCACAGTATGTGACATGAAAACACTGTGTTAAGGCACATCGGGCCAATACGTGGAACCAACCGACACATCGATTAGAGGTGTTACTGGTTATTAGAGGTTGATATTGCATAGATTATACCATCGTTAAGTTGCATAGAAACTACATTAGTCTGGCTGTCATGAGAGGAAAACGGTATCCTAGTATCTATTACAATAATGTTGCGGCCCAAAAAAAAAGATGAAATCGGAAAGGGACTTTGTGGACAGGATGCGCTCAGCGGCGATCATTTTTTCACGACGAATTCACGACGAATTAGCAAGAGAAATGAGCTCGTTTAAGTATTCGTGTGTCTGGTTCATGCCGGGTATTGAGCACATTATCCTGCCAGTATTGCCCGAGTTAACTTTAATGTTATTGAACAGGGATGTGGGAGCCCCGCTTGTACTGTTCCGTGTGTGTGTGTGTGTGTGTGTGTGTGTGTGTGTGTGTGTGTGTGTGTGTGTGTATGTGTGTGTGTGTGTGTGTGTGTGTGTGTGGCGGGGATTTTTACAAATGATTCTTTGACAAGGAGTAAGAAGGTAAATAAATAAGGAAACAAGAAATAATAATAGCACGGAGAGAAAGAGAGAGAGAGAGAGAGAGAGAGAGAGGAGGGAGGGAGGGAGAGAGGAGAGGAGAGATAGAAAAAAAAAGAATAGAAATAGAGGAGATAGAAAAGAGGAAAGAAAGGAGGATAAGAAAAAAAAAGGGGGGGGAGGGGAGGGAGGAAGAAGAAGAAGGGAAAAGAAAAAGGGGAATAAGAAGAAAAAAGGAAAGGAAAAGGGAATAGAGATGGAGGGAGGGGAGAAGGAAAGAAAAAAGAGGGTACGTAAACTACCCCCTGAAGCCAGCCCATTGACCTGAAACTCCCTTCTTAAGCTTTTCACCCTGACTGCCTCTTCTACGAAAGCCTGCTCAATGCCGGCATACCATCTGGGCAAAACAATCAAACACCCCATGGGAACCTTGCCACACCCACCAAGAGGAATTTTCGCCAGAAAAACCGGGCAGGAATCGGCACAATCTACACCAATCCAGTAAATTCCGGGATAAACCCACCCGGATGGTCCACCCCAAAACCAAACCCAGTTGATACTAATGCCAAAAAGAATCCCCCACCATAACCAACCTTTTTTACCACCAGCCGATCATTCTTTCCTTTGCAAATTCGGGTCTAAACCAGAACAAACAAACAAAATAACCCATCCGGTGGACTCTTGCTAGAGGCAAACGAACGTTCCCGGTTTCACTAACCCCCCATAGGGTCTTTACAACCAAAATAGACCCGGTTTACATACCTAACCCCAATTTGGGGACATATGAACGGCCAAAAGGGGGGTTGGTTTACATTCCAAAAGTCACTTGTTTCACAAATCCTAAATGACTCAATGATGTTATTGAACGTTTTGGTGGTCAAACCAAAACCAATTGGGGGAATACCCTACAAGCCTCCGGGTGCAACATCCCAAGCATATCCAGGAACACTCTTTAAAAATTGTGACCACTGCTTGGGGAAAACCTAAACGCTCCTGCCCCCATCACCCTTGCCCTGGGGTGTTAAACTTAACCTAAAATTTGGGGAAATCTACAAAATTTTTGTTCATTTTAACACACAGGGGCACTCATAAATACACTCACCGGTTTTAATCCCCTGCACCATTTTTAAACCACAAATAATGGGGAGCCTTACTAGACTGGAGAAAACCTACCTCACCCTTCACTAACAATGATATCGGGGTGGTTCCCCATATCAAAACAATTTTTCAATCACCAACAATTGGGTTCATCATTAAACCGCAGGAGCCCACAACCGACATTTTAAAATTTAAAAGTCACGGGTGTCATTCACCAAATAAACCTTCCAATATCAAAACATAATGGGTGGCCATAAACCAAGTCACCGATTTTAACTCAAGATATACTGGGCAACCACGACCCCAATTTCCTAAACAGTTTAATCGGTGCACTCTTTAAAGACACCTAGGGGTTTTTCCCCTAAGAAAAAGGGGGGTTTAATATAACAGAAACCGGGGTTTACACACCAAACAATAACCGGGGTTAAAACCCTAACTGAAATGCTGGGGGGTTTCAAATCCAACACGAAACCTTAGCTGAATCTTTAACAGGAATCCGGGGCAAAACCTAAGAAACCCGGGGTAAATACCAAAGTTTTTCTTTTCCTATCCAAACAAACCCGGGGACACAATCCAAGTATTGGGCCATCTTAAACAATGGGTTTCAAAAGATTCAGAAAAGGTGGTTGAACTTCCTCAAGTCCCAAATCCTTTTTTAACCTAACCAGGTGGGTGGTCAAATGATTTTGGAGAGCCTTTGTTACACAGCCTACCGAGTATCCTGGCAATGACTCGAACAGGGGGATAAATGCATGCCATGCATCTGGGGCAGACTCAGGAACTCTGTTGGTTCACATCACCCTACACGACCCTTTTCCATCATTAGGGGAGCTACGGTCTCCGGGATAAAAACAGAACATCCCACACCCACGGGGGGTTAAAAAACCACAAAAATCAAAACCTTAGTAACATCCCTACATAAAATCTGTTGGGAAAGGTCCTAGAACGATCACCGATAGGCACATCATTCCAACCAGGGAAACCATGGGTTTAAAAAAGTTCGCCTCCTGTTGTTCAACATTGACACACGACCAGGTCACTAATCCTAAAGACTTTAAAAAGAACTGGGATGTAATATTACAGGCCCTTTGGGCAAAACCTTCGACACTGGGTGGAACCATCCTAAAACGCACCTGGGAAAGGAAATAACAGAAGTCGTCATGGATTAATTTCCTACAACGACACGGGTGGTGTCAACAATAAAGAATCCGGGAGTACTTAAAGCCCCGGGGTTCCACAACACTTAACTACGTCATCTTGGGTTCCTCTCCTTAACCGACATGGAAAGATTAAACACACCACACGTGTCCTGTTTCCTCTTCAGATACACCGGGGATTCCTCATACAGGTCTCCTTGGACATCCAAAGCTCCGGGGCAGACATCACCAAAATTTTTTTCCGTGGGTTCAAAACAATATTGGTTCACAAAAATTTCAATATTTTTCAGATATTAAACCCATTGGGGTTAATAACCTATCAGATCAGGGTTTTAAAAATTTTCTCCAAATAGGGTCAAAACCCAACGTCAATGACACTATGATCATTCGGGGTTCTTCACCTTTCAAACACATCCAGGGGGTTCACCATCATCCTAAAAAATACAGGTGGAAATAAACCTTTCAAAACCCTGGGGGGCCAACCCATTACACATCTTGGGGGTCCACTTGCTACCCTGGTGGAATATTCAAAAACATCACCCTTTCAACATTGAAACACACCTGTGTACACAATTCCCGCGCCATCCGGGTTAAACACCTAAATTTACCTGGGTTCCTAAACCTGAACGGAACCAGGGGGAAATAACGATTTTTGGTTACCACCTGAAAATCCTAGGGGGAACATCCAACCTTGCCCACCGATTTCACCACATCGAAGCAAAACCCTGGGAGGTTCCCATCCCCCCTGAAACACGGGTGTCACTACCTTAAGAACCATTAAAAATAAGTTCAGGGGGCCAACCTGCAACTGCCTCCCACACCCCATTGGGGGTTACCAACAGACCCCTGGAGTTTCAATCATCTACAAGCACCTGGGTTAAATTCCCGGATCTCGGGTGTCCCCCAAAGTTGGGTTTTTTCAGCCACACAACACCGGGGTGGATCAATCACCTCGACCACCGGGTGGCCTTCCTCCCGGGGCCCGGGGGGGTTCCCCCACTCTCAAGGAAAAATCCGGTAACTCATCCTACACGATCATCCTGGGGGGTTTCACATCATCCTACACGATCTTTCTGGGGGGGTTCACATCATCCTAACGCCCCATCCTGGGTGGTTTACAAATCCTACACGACTTTCCTGGGTGTTCACATCATCCTACACGATAATCCGGGGTGTTCACATCATCCTACACGATCATCCTGGGTGGTTCACATCATCCTACACATCTTTCGGGGTGGTTCACATCATCCTACGACCATCCTGGGTGGTTCACCATCCTAACGACCATCCGGGGTGGTTCACATCATCCTACACGATCATCCTGGGTTGGTTCACATCATCCTACACGATCATCCTGGGGGTTCCATCATCCTACAACGATCTTTCTGGGTGGTTCATTTCATCCTACACGACCATCCTGGGTGGTTCAACATCATCCTACACAAACCATCCGGGTGGTTCACATCATCCAAACACGATCATCCGGTGTTCACATCATCCTACACGATCATTCCGGGTGGTTCACACCCACCCTACACGATCTCTGGGGGGTTCATTTCATCAAACACGATCATTCTGGGTGGTTCACATCATCCTACACGATCATTCTGGGTGGTTCACATCATCCTACACGATCATCCTGGGTGGTTCACATCATCCTACACGATCATTCTGGGTGGTTCACATAAATCTACACGTCATTCCTGGGGGGTTTTCACATCATCCTACCGATCTTTCTGGGTGGTTCAATCACCTACACGATCACCCTGGGTGGGTTCACATCATCCTACACAATATCCGGGGTGGTTTCACATCATCCTACACGACCATCCTGGGTGGTTCACATCATCCTACACGATCATCCTGGGTGGTTCACATCATCCTACACGACCATCCTGGGTGGTTCACATCATCCTACACGATCATCCTGGGTGGTTCACATCATCCTACACGATCATCCTGGGTGGTTCACATCATCCTACACAATCATCCGGGGTTTGGTTCACATCATCCTACACGATCATCCTGGTGGTTTTCACATCATCCTACACGATCATCCTGGGTGGTTCACATCATCCTACACGACCATCCTGGGTGGTTCACATCATCCTACACGATCATCCTGGGTGGTTCACATCATCCTACACGACCAACCTGGGTGGTTCACATCATCCTACACGATCATCCTGGGTGGTTCACATCATCCTACACGATCATCCTGGGTGGTTCACATCATCCTACACGATCATCCTGGGTGGTTCACATCATCCTACACGATCATCCTGGGTGGTTCACATCATCCTACACAATCATCCTGGGTGGTTCACATCATCCTACACGATCATCCTGGGTGGTTCACATCTTCCTACACGGATCACCGGGGTGGTTCACATCATCCTACACGATCTCCTGGGTGGTTCACATCATCCTAACAATCATCCTGGGTGGTTCACATCATCCTACACGATCTTTCCTGGGTGTTCACATCATCCTACACGATCCCCTGGGTGGTTCACATCATCCTACACGAACATCCTGGGTGGTTCACATCATCCTACACAAATCATCCCGGGTTTGGTTCACATCTTTCCTACACGACACCCTGGGTGGTTCACATCATCCTACGCGATCTCCGGGGGTGGTTCACATCATCCTACACGACAACCGGGTGGTTCACATCATCCTACACGATCACCGGGGTGGTTCACAATCATCCTACACGACCATCCTGGGTGGTTCACATCATCCTACACGATCATCCTGGGTGGTTCACATCATCCTACACGATCATCCTGGGTGGTTCACATCATCCTACACGATCATCCTGGGTGGTTTACATCATCCTACACGATCATCCTGGGTGGTTCACATCATCCTACACGATCATCCTGGGTGGTTCACATCATCCTACACGATCATTCTGGGTGGTTCACATCATCCTACACGATCATCCTGGGTGGTTCACATCATCCTACACGATCATTCTGGGTGGTTCACATCATCCTACCGATCATCCTGGGTGGTTCACATCATCCTGAACGATCATCCTGGTGGTTCACAATCCTAACGACATCCGGGTGGGTTCACATCATCCTAACGACCATCCTGGTGTTACATCATCCTAACCCGATCTCCTGGGGGGTTCCCACATCATCCTCCAAACCCCGATCATCCTCGGGTGGTTACATCATCCTAACGATCATCCTGGGTGGTTCACATCATCCTGAACGACCATCCTGGGTGGTTCACATCATCCTGAACGACCATCCTGGGTGGTTTACATCATCCTGAACGACCATCCTGGGTGGTTCCCATCATCCTGAACGATCATCCTGGGTAGTTCACATCATCCTACACGATCATCCTGGATGGTTCACATCATCTTACACGATCATCTTGGGTGGTTCACATCATCCTGAACGACCATCCTGGGTGGTTCACATCATCCTAAACGACCATCCTGGGTGGTCACATCATCCTACACGACCATCCTGGGTGTTCACTCATCCTACACGATCACCCTGGGTGGTTCACATCATCCTACACGACATCCGGGATGTTCACATCATCCTACAACGATCATCCTGGGTGGTTCACTTTCATCCTACACGACCATCTGGGTGGTTCACATCATCCTACACGACCATCCTGGTGGTTCACATAATCCTACACGACCTTCCTGGGTGGTTCACATCATCCTACACGATCATCCTGGGTGGTTCACATCATCCTACACGATCATCCTGGGTGGTTCACATCATCCTACACGATCATCCTGGGTGGTTCACATCATCCTAACGACCATCCTGGGTGGTTAACATCCTAACCGACCCCTCCTGGGGGGTTCACATCATCCTACACGATCATCCTGGGTGGTTCACATCATCCTACACGATCATCCTGGGTGGTTCACATCATCCTACACGATCATCCTGGGTGGTTCACATCATCCTACACGATCATTCTGGGTGGTTCACATCATCCTACACGATCATTCTGGGTGGTTCACATCATCTTATATTTACACACATCGGCTTTAAAAATTTTCGGAAGGGAACCAATAAGTATTAATTCTTACACAGACTACGTATGTATCCTCCGGGTTACTGAGAGTCAAAATCTTCATATTTATCTAAACTTCTTTAAAATCCTTCTTACCCAGAGTGGTTCCTATGAGAGGCTGAGAACCCAGCAAATATTGATGCCCAGGGAGACAAAAATCCTATTCAGCAGGAGATTAGGTCACTGGTTATTATATTTAACCAGTTAATTATTAAAACATTAAATATTTACCATTAATGCCGCAGAACACAGGGGCTAAAATTTATACTGTGGTTTGGGTTATGTGGGAGAGTCAGGTAGAGAGATGTCAGCACTGTCAGAACTGAACTCAGACTCTGCTTGACGAATATTCCAACTCTGCTGTATTTAAGCAAATGGAAGGGCAGGCTCACAGTATTGATTGGGAATGGGCAAACATAACCCGTCCCACAATTCCCAGCTACTCAAATATTACATCCCACAATTTGTAGCTAGGACGGGGAGTGCTCGGTTGTGCTGTGATCACTGGTCAGCTGCAGATGTGACCTCGTGAGGTAGGCCTCATCAGTGCTGTTGTTAGAGACTCTGACAAGACTAGGTCAAAACATGCGACCTGACCTTAACTCTCATGCAGTTTCTACTCCAGTGGTACATATATATATATATATATATATTATATAAAATATATCATATATATATATAAAATATATAAAATATATATATAATTTAAAGGCGTCTTTAGTACTCTGCCGGTCCTGCAGTATTCTGACGGCTCTTGGGAACACTCTGAGAACCCCAGCAACACTGACAGGTCTTGCACACTAATCATTAATAACTATTGGTATGAGGGAACAACAGCACCACCACCGTCACCATCACCAGCACCACCACCACCACCACCACCACCATCACCAGCACCACCACCACCAGCATCACCATCAGTAGCACCAGTATCATTTCCAGCAGCACCAGCACCACCAGCAGTAGCACCACCAGCAGTAGCACCACCAGCAGCACCAGCAGTACCAGCAGCACCAGCAGCACCAGCACCACCACCAGCTACAACACCACCAGCACCACCAGCAGCAACAACACCGCCAGCATCACCAGAGCACTACCAGCAGCACCGACATCACCAGCAACACCACCAGCACCAGCAGGAAAATATACACAATTATTAATACATATTTCGACTTCAGGCGATGGAAGCTGCGTTACCATGACAACCCGATATCGTGTTTACATGAAAAAAAAATCTTGCCGAGCAGTAAATAAGAGAGAGAGAGAGAGAGAGAGAGAGAGAGAGAGAGAGAGAGAGAGAGAGAGACAGACAGACAGACAGACAGACAGACAGACAGACAGACAGACAGACAGACAGACAGAGATAGAGACAGAGACAGAGACAGAGAGACAGAGAGACAGAGAGACAGAGACAGACAGAGAGAGAGAGAGAGAGAGAGAGAGAGAGAGACGGCACTCCACCGTTATCCAGAAAGGAAAAATATGTCATCCCAACGTGGACCAAAGAAACTAGTGGTGTTGACAAAGAGCTTTAGCAAGACCGAGGATATGACTGTGTGTGTGTGTGTGTGTGTGTGTGTGTGTGTGTGTGTGTGTGTGTGTGTGTGTGTGTGTGTGTGTGTGTGTGTGTGTGTGTGTGTGTGTGTGTCTGTGTGTGTGTGTGTAAGTCTTATTTTAAAGCAGTTTTATGAACGTGTTGAACTGTTTTATTCTCTGTATGTATTGTGACTGGCTTTCTGAATCAGACCTTGTGAATCAGATCTTGTGAAATAGACCTTGTGAATAAGTGTGGCGGCCACCTGCCAAACTAGCGGTTAAATTGTTAACCTGCCGGCCGGCAGTACCAAGGGTACGTCATCAAACCCAATGTGGGGACTGCTGAGCCGGCCTTAGAAGCAGTATTTACCAGAACACATTACGGTATATATCTACTAGCAGTAGAGAGTATTCCTCTGACCATCTTATGGTATATATACTGGCTTCTACTGGCTTTAGAAGAAGCGCTCACCGCAGCTCACTGAGTCTGATGGCCTCAGTTACTTGACGGCCGCATTCAGTGAACTTCCAACTTAGTTTGTTCTGCAAGTAGTATTCACCGGACCACCTTGCGGTGTGTGTCAACTGGTCTTGGAGGCGGTAGACAGTGCTCACCAGACCATCTTACGGTGTACTTCTACTGGTCTTAGAGAGTATTTAAAAGTCTACAAAGGAGTACAATTGTAGGTGATGTCTGCGGACTCACCGCCTACGCTGGTCAACTGTGGGCCAAGTCATCTGATGCTGTTGTAGTGTGACGCTGTATGAAGATAAGGTTGGAGTGTGACACTGAGAAAGGCTAGGATCGTAGTGTGACACTGAAGGAAGTATGACGGAGTGTAACACTGAAATAAGATAATAGGATCGTAGTGGAACACTGAGAAGAAAAGGGTGTCGTGTGACACTGAAGAAGATAGGATTGTAGTGTACACTGACAGTGTCATGTGACTGGCATCTGAGAAGAAAGACGATATGCGGGTGATAGTGAGTGTGTGTCGCAGAGACAAGGGTGTCAAGTGTGACAGTAGAGAAAAGTGTGTATGACGCAGAGAAAAGGATGTCGTGTGACACGGAGAGCAGGAGTGTCGTGTGACACAGAGAAAAGGGTGTCAAGGGACACGGTCGAGAAGGAGCGTCACAACACGGACAAGTGTCGTGTGACACAGAAAGCGTCATAATGGTGTCGTGAGACACGGGAAGAATACAGTTGATTATAATTTATTATTGTACAAAGATGTTACTTATAATTTATTATTGGAACATGTATATGTGTATATTATCAGACGTTAGAATACCTCTAGACCAAAGATTTTTTTTTATATAATTTATTATTATTTTTATTATCACACCGGCCGATTCCCACCAAGGCAGGGTGGCCCGAAAAAGAAAAACTTTCACCATCATTCACTCCATCACTGTCTTGCCAGAAGGGTGCTTTACACTACAGTTTTTAAACTGCAACATTAACACCCCTCCTTCAGAGTGCAGGCACTGTACTTCCCATCTCCAGGACTCAAGTCCGGCCTGCCGGTTTCCCTGAATCCCTTCATAAATGTTACTTTGCTCACACTCCAACAGCACGTCAAGTATTAAAAACCATTTGTCTCCATTCACTCCTATCAAACACGCTCACGCATGCCTGCTGGAAGTCCAAGCCCCTCGCACACAAAACCTCCTTTACCCCCTCCCTCCAACCCTTCCTAGGCCGACCCCTACCCCCGCCTTCCTTCCATACAGACTGATACACTCTTGAAGTCATTCTGTTTTCGCTCCATTCTCTCTACATGTCCGAACCACCTCAACAACCCTTCCTCAGCCCTCTGGACAACAGTTTGGTAATCCCGCCCCCTCCTCCTAACTTCCAAACTACGAATTCTCTGCATTATATTCACACCACACATTGCCCTCAGACATGACATCTCCACTGCCTCCACCCTTTTCTCCTCGCTGCAACATTCATCACCCACGCTTCACACCCATATAAGAGCTTTTGGTAAAACTATACTCTCATACATTCCCCTCTTTGCCTCCAAGGACAAAGTTCTTTGTCTCCACAGACTCCTAAGTGCACCACTCACTCTTTTTCCCTCATCAATTCTATGATTCACCTCATCTTTCATAGACCCATCCGCTGACACGTCCACTCCCAAATATCTGAATACGTTCACCTCCTCCATACTCTCTCCCTCCAATCTGATATTCAATCTTTCATCACCTAATCTTTTTGTTATCCTCATAACCTTACTCTTTCCTGTATTCACCTTTAATTTTCTTCTTTTGCACACCCTACCAAATTTTATATAATATTAAAGATAATTAATTTTAATGCTAATTTTGTATTCTTGAACTCATATATTACGACACTAATGGAAGGCCACTTGGTGTTTTTGTAATAATAAGACCTTGTGAATCAGACCTTGTGATTCAGACCTCGTGAATCAGACCTTGTGAATCAGACCTCGTGAATCAGACCTCGTGAATCAGACCTCGTGAATCAGACCTCGTGAATCAGACCTCGTGAATCAGACTTCGTGAATCAGACCTCGTGAATCAGACCTCGTGAATCAGACCTTGTGAATCAGACCTTGTGAATCAGATCTCGTGAATCAGACCTCGTGAATCAGACCTTGTGAATCAGACCTCGTGAATCAGATCTTGTGAATCAGACCTCGTGAATCAGACCTCGTGAATCAGACCTTGTGAATCAGACCTTGTGAATCAGACCTTCTGACGCAGACCTTGTGAATCAGATCTTCTGACTCAGACCTTGTGAATCAGACCTTGTGTTGCAACCCCTGAATGGGTTGCAATGATTATTATGTATATATATAATTATTACTTTTTCATTTAATTTTATATTGCTTATATTTGCGAGAATAGCTAAATCGTAAATGTATTGCTTTATATTGTTATTTGACGTAGTTTCCTTTGTTAGGTAGGATGTAACATATTATGTGCTCAGTTCAAGTCTTGATTGTCTAACTACTGTAATTATCGCTCTTTGCTCGTTATTCTGCCGGCTTCTGAGCTGCAGCTGTCCACGGAGCTATCACGTGATCGAGGGGGGTGTCCTCACCTCGCCTGAAGTATTCAGTCTGGTCTAGACTCTCTTGGTGGTTGGTCAGATTGTCTGTCTCATTATTCTTGTTAGTTCTGTAGAACTCTGTTCACAGAACATTGTATAGACTTAGTGATTTTCGACGTTGTACTGAGGTTGTGTGTCATATAGCCACTCTGAGTAACTCAGGTCCTCAGCTGTAGCTTCTGACCTAATTTGTACTGGTATCTGTGTACTGTCACAGTCGGGGATTTTCTTATGCTGAACTTAGATTCAGTAGTATGGGAGTTTTGTGACTTTTGTGGAGGAACTGCTGATGGTCTCTACTCAGTGTCGTTATATGATCTCCTTGATCCTGATTGTGTCGCAGTTGCTTGTTGTATTGCTATTGGGCTTAGCATTCTTTTTATTGTTCAAGCAGACTGTTCTGGTTGCCAGTCGGTCAAGAAGTTAGTTTATGTGAGGACTTTGTCATTCACTTGTTTAAGTCTAGTCGAGTCTTGAGACATAGCGATCTACTTAGAGCACTTACACATATACACACAAACTTGCTTGTACATATTTGTAATATCTTATTAAATGTTAATGTACCAGACGGTACTTAAGAATTATAAATGTAATATGTGCTTTCAGCACAATAATATTGTAAACGAGAGAAGTGATATTATTTTGATTACTGTGATTAATTTAATTTACTTTAATAATATACCTCTAGACTTAATAAATTTATTAAATTTTAATTTCTCTAGTTAGTAGCCTACCAGTTGTAATCCTGAAGCACTATTGAATCATACTGAATTCTAATGGATAATTGGACAAGGATACTGACTACTTGTTAAGAAAACCCAGTAACAGGCTGGATGCTAGAAGGGCAGTCCTTTCTAGTATTACCTGGAGATCTCTAAGCTTTTAGAATCGCGTTTTTTGTAACACCTTGTGAATCAAATCTTCTGACTCAGACCTTGTGAATCAGACCTTGTGAATCAGATCTTCTGACTCAGACCTTATGAATCAGACCTTGTGAATCAGATCTTCTGACTCAGACCTTGTGAATCAGACCTTGTGAATCAGACCTTGTGAATCAGATCTTCTGACTCAGACCTTGTGAATCAAACCTTGTAAATCAGATCTTCTGACTCAGACCTTGTGAATCAGTTCTTATAAATCAGACCTTGTGAATCAAACCTTGTGAAACAGACCTTATGAATCAGATCTTGTGAATCAGATCTTGTGAATCAGATCTTATGAATCTTGTAAATCTTTTGAATCAGATCTTGTAAATCAGGCCTTGTGAATACAATCTTGAGAATCAGACCTTCTGAAGCAGATTTTGTGAATCAGTCCTTGTGAATCAGATCTTGTAAATCAGACCTTTTAAATCAGATCATGTGAATCAGACCTCGTGAATCAGATCTTGTGAATCAGATCTTGTGAATCAAACCTTGTGAATCAGACCTTGTGAATCAGATCTTGCAGATCAGGCCTTGTGAATCAGGTCTTGTGAATTCGACCTTGTGAATCTGATCTTGTGAATCAGACTTTGTGAATCAAACCTTGTGAATCAGATCTTGTGAATCAAACCTTGTGAATCTAACCTTGTGAATCAGACCTCGTGAATCAACCTTGTGAATCAGACCATGTGAGTCAGACCTTGTGAATCAGATCTTGTAAATCAAACCTTGTGAATCAGATCTTGAGAATCAGATCTTGTGAATCAAACCTTGTGAATCAGACCTTGATTATTATTATTATTATTATTATTATTATTATTATTATTATTATTATTATTATTATTATTATTATTATTATTATTATTATTACTATTATTATTATTATTATTATTATTATTATACGGCAAAACAAGCATAGAGAGAGACAGGCACACAGAGACACAGAAACAGACAGATAAACTGAGTCAGGCAAAATAAGAGACGAGGACACAGACAGTCAGACAGAGGGACAGACATAATGAGACACAAGGAGACAGGAGAAGAGAAAAAAAGGCATTTCAGACAGACAAACATGGAAACAGACAGGCAGATAGACAGACAGACACAGGGACATACACCAGGTCTTGAAATGAGATTAAAATTCTAGAAGGCTAAATTAATAAACCTTTGCAGAGATGGCCGTTGCAAGTCACCTAACCAAGTTTTAATTTGCATGTCTGGAAGAAGTGTGGTCTGAGACCACGTCTGAAGTGACCTGACACAACACCGGTCGTGTGTGACCTGACACTAAAACACAAACCAGGTCCCTCCACGTCCTCAGTCCTCAACTAAAACACAAACCAGGTCCCTCCACGTCCTCAGTCCTCAACTAAAACACAAACCAGGTCCCTCCACGTCCTTAGTCCTCAACTGAAACACAAACCATGTCCCTCCACGTCCTCAGTCCTCAACTAAAACACAAACCAGGTCCCTCCACGTCCTCGGGTCCTCAACTAAAACACAAACCAGGTCCTCCACGTCCCAGTCCTCCACTAAACACAAACCAGGTCCGTCCACGTCCTCAGGCCCCTCAACTAAAACACAAACCAGGTCCCTCCACGTCCTCAGTCCTCAACTAAAACACAAACCACGTCCCTCCACGTCCTCAGTCCTCAACTAAAACACAAACCAGGTCCCTCCACGTCCTTAGTCCTCAACTAAAACACAAACCAGGTCCCTCCACGTCCTCAGTCCTCCACTAAAACACAAACCACGTCCCTCCACGTCCTCAGTCCTCAACTAAAACAAAACCAGGTCCACTCCACGTCCTCAGTCCTCCACTAAAACACAAACAGGTCCCTCCAGTCCTCAGTCCTCAACTAAAACACAAACCCAGGCCCCTCCACGTCCTCAGTCCTCAACTAAAACACAAACCACGTCCCTCCACGTCCTCAGTCCTCAACTAAAACACAAACCAGGTCCCTCCACGTCCTCAGTCCTCAACTAAAACACAAACCAGGTCCCTCCACGTCCTCAGTCCTCCACTAAAACACAAACCAGGTCCCTCCACGTCCTCAGTCCTCAACTAAAACACAAACCAGGTCCCTCCACGTCCTCAGTCCTCAACTAAAACACAAACCAGGTCCCTCCACGTCCCTCAGTCCTCAACTAAAACAAAACCAGGTCCCTCCACGTCCTCAGTCCTCAACTAAAACACAAACCAGGTCCCTCCACGTCCTCAGTCCTCCACTAAAACACAAACCAGGTCCCTCCACGTCCTCAGTCCTCAACTAAAACACAAACCACATCCCTCCACGTCCTCAGTCCTCAACTAAAACAAAAACCCACGTCCCTCCACGTCCTCAGTCCTCAACTAAAACACAAACCAGGTCCCTCCACGTCCTTAGTCCTCAACTAAAACACAAACCAGGTCCCTCCACGTCCTTAGTCCTCAACTGAAACACAAACCAGGTCCCTCCACGTCCTCAGTCCTCCACTAAAACACAAACCACGTCCTTCCACATCCTCAAACGTCCTCAAAAGTGAAACAAGTTCGTAGTTCACTCTCCCGGCCAGTTCTCAGCGGCTCGGCCCGGGTGATAAACTCTACGGTGATTGCCTTCCATATTTCACTTACTCTGGCCACTGCTTTCGTTTTAAGAATGAATAATGGAAATTTATTTCATCATAAGCTCCCTGCCAGATCAAACTGATTGTTATTGCCATCATATTGCATATTGCATTATTCTTCATACAAAATACAGAAATTGTTTAAATCTGTTTATGTATTGATATTTTGATATATTTGGCGCACAATTTTTTCTTGTGTGTACTCACCTACATATATGTGTGTGTGTGTGGTGTGTGTTGTGTGTGTGTGTGTGTGGATGTCTGTGTGTGCGCGCGCGCGAGTGCGTCTTAAAGATGAGATGTGTGTGCATGTGTGGAGGTGCGTGCGTGTGTTGTGTGTGCGTGTGTTGTGTGTGCGTGTGTTGTGTGTGCGTGTGTTGTGTGTGCGTGTGTTGTGTGTGCGTGTGTTGTGTGTCCGTGTGTTGTGTGAGCGTGTGTTGTGTGTGCGTGTGTTGTGTGTGCGTGTGTTGTGTGTGCGTGTGTTTGTTGCCGTGTGTTGTGTGAGCTGTGTTTGTGTGTGCGTGTGTGTGTGTGCGTTGTTGTTGTGAGCGTGTTTTGATGTGTCTCGTGTGTTGTGTTTGCGTGTGTTGTTTGTTTTGCGTGTGTTGTGTGGCGTGCGTTGTGTGTCCTTGTGTTGTGTGTGCGTGTGTTGTGTGAGCGTGTCGTTGTGTGTCCGTGTGTTTTGTGTGTGCGTGTGCTTGTGTGGCTAGTGTTGTGTGAGCGTGCGTTGTGTGTCCGTGTGTTTGTGTGTGCGTGTGTTGTGTGTGCGTGTGTTGTGTGTGCGTGTGTTTGTGTGTGCGTGTGTTGTGTGAGCTTTTGTGTGTTGTGTGTGTCCGTGTGTTGTGTGTCCGTGTGTTGTGTGTGAGTGTGTGGAGGTGTGTGCGTGTGTGGAGGTGTGTGCGTGTGTAAGGAGTGTGCGTGTGTGGAGATGTGTGCGTGTGTGGAGGTGTGTGCGTGTGTGGAGGTGTGTGGCGTGTGTGGAGGTGTGTGCGTGTGTGGAGGTGTGAGCGTGTGTAAAGGTGTGTGCGTGTGTGAAGGTGTGTGCGTGTGTGGAGGTGTGTGCGTGTGTGGAGGTGTGTGCGTGTGTGGAGGTGTATGCGTGTGTGTAGGTGTGTGCGTGTGTGGAGGTGTGTGCGTGTATGGAGGTGTGTGCGTGTGTGGAGGTGTGTGCGTGTGTGGAGGTGTGTGCGTGTGTGGAGGTGTGAGCGTGTGTGGAGGTGTGTGCGTGTGTGGAGGTGTGAGCGTGTTCACTAATCACCTGCCAAACGCTGAATCATTAGGGTCGTAATTGCACTGTCTTTGAAAGAGTAATTGTACATGACATAACAGTGACAACCTTAATGATGAGAGTGATGGTTTAACCGGCTTCTGGATAAACCATCCATCAATAAACCTTAACACATACACACTGAAGATGAAACGCACACACACACACACACAAACACATATATATACACACACACACACACACACATACACACACACACACACACACACCACACACACATACACACACACACACACACACACACACACACACACACACATACACACATCAGGAGGAAAACAACAGTCAAGGACCAGGTAATCAGGCTAAGGAAGGAAGGAGGAGAGACAACAAGAAATGACCGTGAAGTATGTGAGGAACTCAACAAGAGATTCAAAGAAGTGTTCACAGAGGAGACAGAAGGGACTCCACAAAGACGGAGAGGTGGGGTACACCACCATGTGCTGGACACAGTGCACACAACCGAGGAAGAAGTGAAGAGGCTTCTGAGTGAGCTAGATACCTCAAAGGCAATGGGGCCAGATAACATCTCCCCATGGGTATTGAGAGAGGGAGCAGAGGCGCTATGTGTACCCCTAACAACAATATTCAATACATCTATCGAAACAGGGAAATTGCCTGAGGCATGGAAGACAGGAAATGTAGTCCCAATCTTTAAAAAAGGAGACAGACATGAAGCATTAAACTACAGACCAGTGTCACTGACATGTATAGTATGCAAAATCATGGAGAAGATTATCGGGAGAAGAGTGGTGGAACACCTAGAAAGGAATGATCTCATCAACAGCAGCCAACATGGTTTCAGGGACGGGAAATCCTGTGTCACAAACCTACTGGAGTTCTATGACATGGTGACAGCAGTAAGACAAGAGAGAGATGTGTGGGTGGATTGCATATTCTTGGACTGCAAGAAGGCGTTTGACACAGTTCCACACAAGAGATTGGTGCAAAAACTGGAAGACCAAGCAGGGATAACAGGGAAGGCACTACAATGGATCAGGGAATCCTTGTCAGGAAGACAGCAGCGAGTCATGGTACGTGGCGAGGTGTCAGAGTGGGCACCTGTGACCAGCGGGGTCCCACAGGGGTCAGTCCTAGGACCAGTGCTGTTTCTGGTATTTGTGAAAGACATGACGGAAGGAATAGGCTCTGAGGTGTCCCTGTTTGCAGATGACGTGAAGTTGATGAGAAGAATTCACTCGATCGAAGACCAGGCAGAACTACAAAGGGATCTGGACAGGCTGCAGACCCGGTCCAGCAATTGGCTCCTGGAATTCAATCCCACCAAGTGCAAAGTCATGAAGATTGGGGAAGGGCAAAGAAGACCGCAGACGGAGTACAGTCTAGGGGGCCAGAGACTACAAACCTCACTCAAGGAAAAAGATCTTGGGGTGAGTATAACACAAAGCACATCTCCTGAAGCGCACATCAACCAAATAACTGCTGCAGCAAATGGGCGCCTAGCAAACCTCAGAACAGCATTCCGACATCTTAATAAGGAATCGTTCAGGACCCTGTACACCGTATACGTTAGGCCCACATTGGAGTATGCGGCACCAGTTTGGAACCCACTCCTAGCCAAGCACGTAAAGAAACTAGAGAAAGTGCAAAGGTTTGCAACAAGACTAGTCCCAGAGCTAAGAGGTATGTCCTACGAGGAGAGGTTAAGGGAAATCAACCTGACGACACTGGAGGACAGGAGAGATAACGACATACAAAATACTGAGAGGAATTGACAAGGTGGACAAAGACAGGATGTTCCAGAGATTGGACACAGTAACAAGGGGACACAGTTGGAAGCTGAAGACACAGATGAATCACAGGGATGTTAGGAAGTATTTCTTCAGCCACAGAGTAGTCAGTAAGTGGAATAGTTTGGGAAGAGATGTAGTGGAGGCAGGATCCATACACAGCTTTAAGCAGAGGTATGATAAAGCTCACGGTTCAGAGAGAGTGACCTAGTAGCGATCAGTGAAGAGGCGGGGCCAGGAGCTCAGACTCGACCCCCTCAACCTCAACTAGGTGAGTACAACTAAGTGAGTACACACGCATTTGCTCTATCATAAAACACACTTCTAGAAGTAGATATTGAAGATAGACAATTGTGCCGTGTGTGTGTGTGTGTGTGTGTGTGTGTGTGTGTGTGTGTGTGTGTGTGTGTGTGTGTGTGTGTGTGTGTGTGTGTGTGTGTGTGCGTGTGTGTGTGTGCGACACTGTGGTCGTGTAATAGTTCACTTACAAGTACTTGAAGGAATAATACTCGCTGGAGCTGTTTTCTACACCAGGAAAACCTTACGAGGTTTGGCTAATGGTTAATTAGCGAGGGTGACTACAGGAGCTAGTTTATTTCCAGTAGAGTACAGGAAGGAACTGAAGCCGATATTTAGTTCTAAGGAGACATGACAGATAAGGAGTTTTCGCACCAGAGAGTCATTGTTATTTGTTTCTTGTGTTGGAATTTATTAAATCTACTGATCTGTGTGAGTTCATGTTATTTGCTATTGTATTGTAATAGATTTAAGGGGTTAGGATTAAAATAGTCTAATAAATTAGAACAAATTGTCCTAGTTCCCAGATATTTTAAACTGGGGGAGAAAGAGGGATGTGATGCAGTTCAACTGGTCTTGTGAGGTCTCTAGGGAGACCTAATTATATGGTCACACCTGCTTTGGGAAATGTCGGGTAGTCACGCCCACGTCTGAGGTCTTTTGTTCTTGACGGCGTCAGACCTCGGCGTCAGGTCGTAACACGTGGCGCACACCCCATAGTGGAGGGGTACTTTGACCACCATATAAGCCCAGGGAACAGCTGAGCAAGGAGGTTGTTGGTGACAGGTAGTGGACCACGCATTGGCAATCTCGGGTCAGCTGGTCAGTGAATTAAGAGTGAGTACTAGTCCGTGTTACTGATAACATCTACCCTTCCCCCTGGTAATAAGTCTCATAGGTCAATTGTTATATTATGTAAATGTCCATCAGGATGTTGTATTCTAGCCCTTTTATGTTATTAAGTAAACTATAGCCATAGTTCCCATTTTTATTTGTACCTCCATATGCTATTCCCTATTTTGTTAAGCACTGGGATATACAGGAGACGTGCTCACTCGCTGGGATACCTCAGGCAGAGTGGGTAGAGGTCTCACACCCCAACTTCCTCCCCATCTTCTTCCCCAACTTCTTCCCACCTCCTTCTCCACCTTCTTCCCACCTCCTTCCCCACCTTCTTCCCACCTCCTTCTCCACCTTCTTCCCCAACTCCTTCCCCACCTTCTCCCCCACCTCCTTCTCCACCTTCCCCACCTTCTTCCCACCCCCTTTCCCCACCTTCTTCCCACCTCCTTCTCCACCTTTTTCCCCCACCTTCTTCCCCACCTCCTTCCCCACCTTTTCTTGTGTGTGTGTGTGTGTGTGTGTGTGTGAGTGTGTATGGTGTGTGTGTGTAGTGTATGTGTATGTGTTATTGTGTGTTGTTGGGGTGTGTTTTGTGTGTGTTTTGTTGTGTGTTGTGTGGGGTGGTGTTGTGTGTGTGTGTGTGTATGTGTGTGTGTGTGTGTGTATGTGTTGTGTTTTTGTGTGTGTTTTTGTGTGTGTGTGTGTGTGTGTGTGTGTGTGTGTGTGAGTGTGTGTGTGTGTGTGTGTAGTGTTTGGTGTTGTGAAATGTGTGTGTGTGTGTGTTGGGGTGTGTGTGTGT
The DNA here is from genome assembly GCF_026875155.1 of Cherax quadricarinatus. Taxonomy (NCBI): domain Eukaryota; kingdom Metazoa; phylum Arthropoda; class Malacostraca; order Decapoda; family Parastacidae; genus Cherax; species Cherax quadricarinatus. The sequence goes on from NC_069441.1 coordinate 39,126,450, forward strand.
GTGTGTATGTGGGGTGTGTTGTATGTGTATGTGTGTGTGGTGTAATGTGTGGGGTGTGTGTGTATGTGTGTGTGTGTGTATGTGTGTGTGTGTATGTGTATGTGTGTGTGTATATGTTTTGGGGTGTGTGGGGTATGTTTTGGTGTGTGTGTGTATGTGTGTGGTGTGTGTGTAGGGTGTGTGTGTGTGTGTAATGTGTGTTGTGTGTGTATGTGTATGTGTGTGTGTGTGTGTGTGTTATGTGTGGTGTGTGTGGTATGTGTATGTGTGTGGGGTGTGTGTGTGTGTGTGTGTTTTGTGTTTTTGTGTTGTGCACCATCATCTCTCTAAGGACTCGCCCTGAGCCTAATGTCTCATCCAGATTTTCCCCAGTTAATTATTTAGTTAGCCTCGATATACAGCTTGTGTTCCAATCTTCCCCCTTTTTCCTCTTCTTCTTCTCTTCTTCTTCTTCTTCTTTTTTTAAATGACACGTCTTCTATCTTGTTTTTTTCATTGTTTTTTGCTCCACATTGCTGTGGTTCCCCTTCGTGCGCCCCGCCTCACGATTTTTGTTATCCCTGGTAAGTCCTGCTGTTTAAATAAGTCTTGTCGTGCTTTGTAATCTTGTCGTTTTTATAAGTCAGTCGTGCTTTGTAAGTTTTTCGTTTTTGGGTTTAAGTCCTGCCCTTTTTCCTTGGTAAGCCCCTTCCCATCACAATCTGAGAAGTATTTGGTTGGTGATAGATTATTTTGTGGACGGGTAATTTCCCGATTCCTGGGGCCCTTGCTAACAGAACCCAGCCAAACACAGGGTGCTGTCTTCAAAACTTTTGGGTCAAATTTTTGGGGTTTTCTGTTTGGGGAAAGGGGCCAAAAGTGTGTGTGGTGTGTGTGTGTGTGTTGTTGTGGGGTTTTGTGTTTTTTAAGGGGTTTGGGGGAGACACACCCCACACACCCCGTACAAACACTGCAGAGATACAAAAAGAATCCCCGCCCCTTTCCTCCCACACAAACACTTTTCCCACAGCATGGGTTTATTGACCCGGGAGCTGCATTCATACATTATAAACACATTAACCAACACAAACAGGGCCATACATTTTGCCAATTTTTGTTTTTTTAAGATAAAACCCCGTAAAAAACATGAAAAAAACATTTTCTAGAAAAAAAAAAAAATTTTAAGGTAAAATTACGAATGGCTACAAAAGAAATTTTTGACACAAGGGGTTTTACAGAGGTTACGTTTTCAGATTTTCACGTCAAATGGGTTCACGTCTACAGATTTTCCACGTCTACAAGGTTCACGTCAAACAGGGGTTCACGTCTACAGGGGTTTTCAGGGTCAAACAAGATTCACGCAACAGAGGTTTCACCAAACAGGGGTTTCACGTCTACAGGGTTCACGCCTACAGAGGTTCACGTCTACAGGGGTTCACGCCCTACAAGGTTAAAACTCCAAACAGAGGTTCACGCCCTACAGAGGTTCAGGGTCGAATAAAAGTGAAAAATTACTTCAAATATTCAATTTTGGGCTTAATAAATTTTTTTAAATTTAAAATTTAAAGGCGGGTTTTGTACACTTGGGTTATAATTTGGTTACAATTTACCTGTAGTACAATTTTCAAGTAAACCAAGATCTTTTTTAGACCTGAAAAGGGTAAAACCTGTAAAAAACCTTGTATGTCGGGGTCCTTTAAAAAGGGGGGGGGGACTGTCACCTGTACAACATTTGTCACTTACGGGGGGTCATTAAAAAACTGAAAACCCTGTAAACACTTGTCACTATACGAGGGTAAATTAAGCCCTGTCACCTGTACAACACTGTCATATACGGGGGTCATTAAGACTGTCACCGAAAAAACATTTGTCACTGTACGAGGGTCATTAAGACTGTCACCTGTAAAACACTTGTCACTGCCCGAGGGTAAAATTAAGACTTCACCTGTACAACACTTTTTCACTGTACGGGGGTAAATTAAGACTGTCACCTGAAACAACATTGTCACGTACGGGGGCCCTTTAAGACTGTAAAACCTGAACAACACTTGTCACTGAAACAAAGGGTCATTAAGACTGTCACCTGTACAACACTTGTCACTTTACGAGGTCTTTAAAGACTGTCACCTGTACAACATTTGGGCACTGAAGGGGGGGTCATTAAAAACTGCCCACCTGTACAACACTTGTCACTGAAACGGGGGTAAATTAAGCGTCACCTGTAAAACACTTGTCACTGTACGGGGGTTCTTTAAAGACGTACCTGTACAACCCGGGTCACTGTACGGGGGTCTTTAAACTGTCACCTGTACAACCCCTTTGTCAAGGAAAACTTTGATCATTATTTTTTCCCTGTTTTTTAATTTTGTTCATTTAAAGAAAATTTCTAAAGATAAACAAAAAAAAGAGGTAAAATACACTTTTCAAATAAATCACAGGGATTTTGGGGAAAAAAATTTTTTCTCACAATTTTGCCCAGGTAGGGGAATAGTCCGGGAAAGGGTGAGGAGTGAAGCCCGGAGCAAAAGAAACTTAAAAAAGGAATGATAAAGCCAGAAAAGGCAGGAGACAGGGGACAAGTGGCGACCATGAAAGGGGGGGGGGGGGGGCCAGGACTGTAACCCGCCCCTTTCCCCCCAAATTAGGGATACACACACACACTCATACACAAAAATCAAATTTCCTTCGCTAATTTTTCAGAAACCCTTTCCCAAAAAAGTTAAAAAATTCCAAACGCCCTTAATGGACTCAACCTCCTTTCAAAAATAGCAAAATTCATTTTTTCCTTGTAACAATCAAGACTCAGGCTACTTACCCACTAAAAACCCTTTCTCCCAAATTTTCTACAGCCAAAAAAAGTTTCGAAAGGGGGAACAAATTTAGAAGAAAGTGCATTAAGTCACTTTGAGGGAGGTTTTTTCCGAGTGAGTAGCTATGCGTGTGTTGGACTTTGGGGTGTTCTGCTGGCGGACAAGGGCAGTGTCAAGCCTATCTACACCCCAAAACCTCCCCAAAGGGGCTCCCACGTAAACATGGTTTGTTGAGTTTGGAAAGGGGGTTTGAAGCCTTTCTGCCAGTCGAGGCCCCCAAAGGGCTGCGGTAACCCTACACCCACAAATTAAAGGTATTTTAAATTCCAAATATATTCTCGCGGAAAATTAAAGTCAACATATATACGAACTTTCCATTGATGTATTACACACCCATCAACATTGTCTTTCACGTTTTTGGAGCTTTTTTAAAATAGCCCCTTTTTTTAAAATTTTAAAAATTAATATAATAATATAAATATAAAAATAAAAATATATAAAATATATATTAAATATATATAAAATATAAATAAAAATTTTATATATATAAAATATAAAATAATAAATATTATATTTGACCCCCCGGTTGGGGTGCCTGCTGAAAAAAGGACCCAACGGGAGTCAAAATATACAGATAAATTATCTTAAAGTGAAAAAAAAAAATTGAGCATTGAATGTGTTAAATTAAAAATTTTTTTTTCTTTGGAAAATTCAAAAAAAGGGTTTGTTTGGATAGACAATAAATAGACAGGAGAAAAAATAGGTAAATAAAAAGGTGGGAGAAAGACAGAAAAAAGAAAAAAATTAAAGATAGATAGAAAGTGGATATTAAAAAGGGAAAGGGAAACCTTCCGGCAGCTTGTATGTGAAAAACCCTTTATGTGTATAAATAATATAATATAATATTTTTAAAAAAATATATATTTAAAAAATATATATATATAATATATAAAATATATATATTATAAATATTATATATATATAAATATAGAAAAAAATATATATATATATTAAATATATATATAAAAATATATAAAAAACGCTGGCTTCCTTGGGAATTAACGTCTACGAAACCCGGGGCCCCCAAGTTTTTGGCCCAAAAGGGGGGGTGGGTGAGAATTGGGTTTAAAGGCCACTGCGTACCTTTTTTCCCAAAAAGGTATTAAAACCCCAGGAGTCCCAAAGGCCCGTTATCCTGGGTGTAAAGGGTCAAAAAAAAAACAGCAGAAAAAAATTTTGACTTTCAATTTTCCTTCACCAGGTTAGAAAAGAATTTTGTACACTATATACAAATAAAGTACCAAAAATGGTATTAAAAACGCTCCACGTTTTAAACAAGGCAGAATAAACCCCTAGAGACAACCGAGGGGTTAACCCGCTCTAAAATGGGAAGACAAGGGGAGAAAAGGTAGGGTAAAACCCCCAAACCTCTGCGATTGCTAAAACCCAACCCTTTTCATTGGCTGGGAAACCCGGGTTTCTGGTTGAACGACGGGGCCCCCTAATCAACCCTGAGACCCTGGCCGCTTTCTGGGGGGGGAAAAGCCTTTCATTTTGGGGTGTACATCGCCCAATAAAAATTAAAGTACTCTTTGCAAACCACACAAGGCCCAGGGTTTGAGTCTCCCCTTTGGGCCCAAAAATCCCCCGTTTGGGAAAAAATTTGCCTGCTCTTTTCGAAATTCCCTTTCAAAACCCCACACCGGCGCGCACCCCACACACACACACACACACAACAAAACACACACCCCAAAACACACACACACACACACACACACACACACACACACACACAAAACACCCCCTACACACACACAGAAAGGGAAGGGAATGGAAAAAGATTCAGGAGGGAAGTGGGGGAGCAAACCCTTTAAAAAAACAGTGTAAAATTGACAAACCCCCCAAAGTTTCAGGGAGTGAAAATCCTGTGTCACAAACCATTAAGGTTTTTGACAAGGGGACCAAAAAAGAAAGAAGGAGGGGGGGGATTTGCTGCGTAAAATTTTTGGGCTGCAAGAAGGCCTTCGACACAGTTCCCACAAAGGTTTTCTGCAAAAGGGTAAGGGAAACACACAAAAAAACAGGAAAGGGCACTGCCAAAAGGAAAAAAATACCCTTTCAGGGAGGCAACAAAAGAGTCCCTGGTACGTTATGAGGGGTCAAAAGGGGGGGGCCTGTGAAAAAGCGGGGTTTAAACAGGGGGCAATCCTAGGGCCGGCGTTCTTGGTATAATTTTTAATGACATATACCAAGGGGTAGACTCAGAATTTTCCCCCTGTTTTCGGACGAAGTGAAGTTAAGAGAAAACAAATCCCGGGTGAGGACCCGGGAACTACAAAGAGACCTGGAAAAGGGTACAAGCCGGTCCACAAAATGGGTCCTTTAGTTTAACCCTGCCAAATGCAAAGTCAAGAAGATTGGGGAAAAGCAAAGAAGACCGCAGACACAACATAGTTTAGAGGCCAAAATCCGGGAAACCCACTCAAGGAAAAAAAATCTGGGGGGAAGTATAAACACCGAGCATAACCTTTCCCGAGGCGCACAACAATCCCGATAACTGCGCAGCATACGGGGGCCTGGGAAAACCACGGATAGGCGTTCCCGATAAACCCAGTAAGGAGTCGTTTCAGACCGTATGCCATTTGCGTCAGGCCCATACTGGAGTATGCAGCCCCCCAGTTTTGGGAAAAAACCCTTCAAGCCCCGTCCCAAAAAATTTGAGAAAGTGGGAAAAGGGTTTTCAAAAAGACTAGTCCCCAGAAAAAACCGGGGGTTGCCTAAAGAAAAAAGGGTTTAGGGGAAACCCGGCCCGCGAAAACTGGAGGACAGGAGGGGCAGGGAGACATGAAAACGAAAATATAAAAAAACTGCGCGAACGGGCGAGGTGGCCCAAACGGGATGTCCAGAGAAGGGACACATACACAAAGGTCCCCAATTGGAAGTTTAAGACCAGATGAATCAAAGGGGGTGTTTTGGAATATTTTTTTCAGTCATAGAGAAGTCAGGCCGAGAAAAAGGCCCCAGAAATGAAGTAGTGGAGGCGGGAACCATACATAGTTTTTTAAAGGGGAGGTATGATCAAAACTCAAGGAGCAAGGGGGAGAGAGAACCTTTTACAAACAGTGAAGAGGCGGGGCCAGGAGCTATGACCCGACCCCCGCAACCACAAAAAGGGGAGAAAACCCCACACACACAACCCCACACACACACACACACACACACACACAACACACACACCCCACAAAAACATTTTCCAAAAAATTCACAAAAAACATCGAAAGTAAAACAACAAAAGGTAACTCCCGAGCTACATCCGAAAAACTTCGTCCACTCCCCGGGGGTGGGCCCGCGTGCCCCGAAAAGGGGCAGGCTTTTTCCCCCTGGATTTCAACACTGAGCTCTGAAAAGGAAGCTGGTCGCCCCCTTTTTCCTTGGGTTTTTATGATGAGCTTTTTTACTAGCCTTTGAGGAACTTTTTGAACACCCTTTCCCCATGGGTCCCCAAAAGGGCTCCGACCCTATTTGGGAAAGAAGTTATAGCAAGGGGGGAAGGGGCTTCCCTAATTTTTTTGGAACCTGGGGCCCCCTGTGGGTGGGAGCTCCCCCTCCTTCCACTACAAAGTATGGCAAGTAGAGTCTGCCAATTTTGGCAAAAAAAAAAAAAAACAGGTTTTATTCCCCCCGGCAATCTTCTTTCCCCAAATTCCCGGGTAGCATAGTGGCCCCCATCAGGGGGCTTTTGACTTTCCCTCGACCCCTGTACTTTGGGGTTTTCCCCTTGAGCTTGGGGAACGGGCTGTGGGGGAGGCCTTTTTATTAAAATCCTTGACCCCCCCATGTCGGCAAACCCTTTCCCTTTTGGGTGTGGGGACAACACAACCATGAAAATCCAATTGATCAGTTGTCCCCTGCCGCAAATACAAACCCATGTTTGGTGAGGATGGGGGGGGCTAGGCGAAAGAGAACACCAATCCAAATGGCCTGTGGGCGAACCCGGGGGCCCAGGGGGAAAATTTGGGGAAAAGCTAACAGGAAAATTTTCCTGGGGTGTTGGGGGCCTTACTGCCAGGAGACGAGCTTTTTTCTTTCCCGAAGCTTTGGGGAGCATTGTTTTGGCGATTTTTTCCAGATCGGTTTGGGCCCATGGGGGTTTGTGCTGTTTTTGGGGGGAGCTGGTCAAATGGAGGAAACTGTAAGGGTGTCCCACCCCAATCGCTGTTCAGAAACCCCGGGGGGCTTGAGCTCCCACCAATCTCTCAAAAACGTTCGGGCACTAACCTTTTTGACTAATGCACTGGAAAAAACCCCAAACACCCCAAGACAGAAAAAACAAAGGGAAAGCAACCTGCGTTGCTTTACGCACCCCTAAACCTCCCAAAATCGCACGGGAGGGTTTCCTGATCCCCTTGGGTCATCCCCTATGACAGGTTTTAATTTCCTTCTTAAAAGTTGTTTTCATTTTGCGTCAATTTTTATCGGGCTGTTGGGGTTTTCCCTAAGAGGGGGGCACACCCCTCAAGAAGAATTTTGAGTCTTGGGATAGAAAAACACCTTGGGGAGGGGATACAGAGCATCATGGGCAACAAGATTTCTTTTTCCCCTCCTCCATTCCCCTCGGCAATTTAAATTTGTCCCTGAGGACAGTGTCGATGGCCTATACCCAGCGGGCCCCCAAGAGGTCTGTTGGCGGATTTTGTAGTTGAACCGGGAGGATTCTTCGCACAGCATTGATTTTTTCCCTTTTTTTTGCGTGATGATTTCACACTTGGAGGGTTTGAGGATGAGTCCAAAGTCTTCTCCCTGGTTTTCACCATTTTGTATCCCCCCCCCAAAGGGATCTTCAGTCCCTGCCAAGTCCCCGTCATCCGGGTACCAGAATTGAGCTCACTGCAAAGGCGGGAAAGTTATTCTCTTTTTTCCAAAGCAAAGAAATGAGCGGGGGGTCACCCTGCTGAACACCCCTGATGTTTGAATTTAATTTCTCCAAACAAAAGAATTGGGGTTTCTGTAGCCGCTAAAATGAAGGGAAAGAGACGGGGGAACCGAACCCAAAAACCGGGCAAAATAGCATCCTCTTCACCATTTTAAAGGGCATTCTAAAATAAAAGTTTATTTGGCCTTGTCTTCGTAGGTCCCGATGTAGGCCCTTGCCGCAGAGCTGCAGCTTACTGCCTTGGAGACCCCAAACCCAGTTGGTGTGGCGGGAGTAAATGGCAGCTTCTAGCGAATGTTTTTCTCACTGCTGTTTTAGAAACAAACCGAAGAGTTTTCCAACTGCAAGGGGTCGATTCCCCCCCCCTCTTCTTCAAAGCACATAGTGAGGCTCCAAAAAAAAAAGGTTTAATTCTTCTGGGATTCCCCAAAGCCGGGCAATTGTTGAGAAAGTTTAACTCGGTGAGAAAAATTTGAGCAGTACACCAGTACGATTTACCACTCTTTAGGTGCTGAGGTCAAATTTCCCAGGTACCCACCTGCAATCCTGCGGGAAATGACAAAAAACGCCTATAGACTTCCTTCTGCAAAATAAATTGTTCTGATGGGGTCTTCCTCAGGGTTGTGTTTGAGGTTTGGTGCCCCTGGTTGGATCTGCCCTTTTAGTGCGGGGCCCGGGGTCCCCCTTGGGGGCTACAGTGTCGTCACTTGTAAATTATTCTTAGCTCCCACTGTTTTCCCCCGATTTTTTTCTAACCTTGGCAAATTTTCCATTTTTAGGGGGCTTTTTTTGGGGCCCTCTTTGATTCCACAAGATGGGGCAGAGGACACAGTTTTTTCCGTTTTTGGTATTTTCGCACTGCCCTTTATAACTGACGTGGTTTTCAGTTTGCCTCCTTTCAGAACGCAAGACAGACATTGCGAACAAGAGTAGGTTCGCCATCTTGGATGGCTCGGGGTTCTAAGTTGGTGGGAAACCCCCCTTCACCCCTTTAAAAAGTCTGCGAATTTCCGCTCATAAAAAGGGCGACCCTTTAGGGATGTTTGGGGTAGTGTCGCTACAGTGGATTTTGATGCCAACAGAAGGTTATCGCAGTGACGAGTTGCCATTTAATTGTCACTGCCGTGGGGCCCATGGGGTTTTCCCTTGCGGGGGCATATGTGATCCCGCCACCCATAAATATATAAAGGGGGTGTGGTGCACTTTGGATCGGGAGACAAAAACTCGCCTTGAGGCAAAAAGGGGAATTATGAGAGTAAAGTTTTACCAACCCTTAATGTGAAGAGGTGATGAATGTTGCACGAGGAGAAACTGGAGGCAGGGGGAGCAAGTCTGAGGGGAATGTGTGGTGTAAAATTTAAAGCAGAGAATTTGTATTTGGAAATTAGGAGGGGGTGAAGGTTACCAAAACTGTTGTCCAAGGGTAGGGAAGGGTTGTTTGGTGGTTCGGACATTAAAAATGGAGCGAAAAAAGAAAGACTTCAAGAGTGTATCATCTGATAAGGGAAGGCGGGGGAGGGGGCGGGCCCAGGAAAGGGTTGGGGGGGGGGGAAAGGAGGTTTTTGGGGGGGGGGAGCTTTGGGCTTTCCCGCAGGCGTCGTGAGCGTGTTTGATAGGGATAAATGGAGACAAGGTTTTTAATACTTGAGTGCTGTTGGAGTGTAGCAAAGTAACTTTTAAAGGGGTTCAGGAAAACCCGGCAGGCCGGATTTGAGTCCTGGAGAGGGGAATACATGTCTCACTCAAAGGGGGGGTTTTAATGTTGCATTTTAAAAAACATGTAAAGCACCCTTCTGGCAAGACTGATGGGGGAAGAGGGTGAAAGTTTTTTTTTTTTGGGGCCACCCTGCCTTGGGGGAAATCGGCCAATGATAATAAATATATATAATAATATATAATATAATATAATAAATTATATAATATAATAAATATATATATAATATATAAATAATATGTGTGTGTGTGTGTTTGTGTTTTGGTGGTGTGTGTGTGTGTGTGTGTTGGTTGGTGTATTATATTATGGACAAATCCATTACGTTTTAAAAAGTATAAAATAAGGGAAAAAATTAAAAATATTACCCCAAAAAATCTATGAGGAACATGAACAGTTGTGGAACATTGAACATGTTAGGAACTTGAACGTGTGAGGAACAGTGAACAGGGTGGGAACAGTGAACAGTGTGTAGGAACATGAAAGGTGTGGGGAACAGGAACGTGTTAGGAACAGTGAACATGTGGGGAAACATGAACAGTGTGTGGGAAAACAGTGAACAGTGTGTAGGAACAGGAACAGTGTGGGGAAACAGTAAACGGGGTTTGTAGAACATGAACATGTTAGGAACAGTGAACATGTGCAGGAACAGTAAAACGTGTGTGGGAACAGTAAACAGTGTGTAGAACATGAACGGGTTTGTAGGAACGGGAAACAGTGTGTAGGAACAGTGAACTTCAGGAACATGAACATGTGTGGAACATGAACAGTGTTAGGAACAGTGAACAGGTGGGAACAGTGAACAGTGTTTTGAACAGTGAACAGGTGTAGGAACAGTGAACATGGTAGGAACAGTGAACAGTGGCAAAACAGTAACAGTGTGTGGGGAACATGAACGTGTGTAGGAACAGTGAACAGTGTGTAGGAACAGTGAACAGTGTGTAGGAACAGTGAACAGTGTGTAGGAACAGTGAACAGTGTGTAGGAACAGTGAACAGTGTGTAGGAACATGAACATGGCAGGAGTGAACATGTGTAGGAACTGAACAGTGTTAGAACAGGAACAGTGGTAGGAACATGAAAGTGGTGGGAACAGTGAACAGTGTTAGGAACGTGAACAGTGTTAGAAACGGGAAACAGTGTGTAGGAACAGTGAACATGTGTAAACAAAACATTTAGGAACAGGGGAACAGTGTTAGGAACATGAACAGGGGTTAGGAACATGAACTGTGTAGGAACAGTGAACAGTGTGTAGGAACAGTGAACAGTGTGCAGGAACAGTGAACAGTGTGTAGGAACAGTGAACAGTGTGTAGGAACAGTGAACAGTGTGTAGGAACAGGAACAGTTGTAGGAACAGGAACAGTGTCGGGAACAGTGAACAGTGTGTGGGAAATTAACAGTGTGTAGGAACAGTGAACAGTGGTGGGGAAAACAGGAAACAGTGTGTGGGAACAGTGAACAGGTTGAACAGTAAAACTGTTGGAACAGGAACGTTTTAGGAACGTGAACTGGTAGGAACAGTGAACAGTGTGTAGGAAACATGAAAGTGGTAGGAACATGAACATGTGAGGAACATGAACAGTTGAGGAACAGTGAACATGTTAGGAACAGTGAACAGTCGGAACAGTAACAGGTGTAGAACGGGAACAGTGTGTGGGAACATGAACCCAGTGTGTAGGAACAGTGAACATGGTGGGAACAGTAAACAGGGTGTAGGAAAATGAACAGTGTGGGGAACGTGAACAGTGTAAACATGAACAGGTTAGGAAAGTAAACAGTGTGAAAAGGAACAGGAACATTTAGCATGAACAGGTGTGGGAACAGTAAACAGTGTGGGGAACAGTAAACATGTGTGGGAACAGTGAACAGTGTTAGGAAACAGTGAACAGTGTGCGGGAACATGAACTGTGTGGGAACATGAACATGTTAGAACAGGAACAGGGTGGACAGGAACGTGGAGGAACATGAACAGTGTGTAGAACGGGAAAACATTGTGTAGGAACAGTGAACTGTGGGGGAACAGTAAAACTTTTGTTGGGAACGTGAACAGTGTGAGAACAGTGAACAGTGTGAAGGAACTGAACAGTGTAGGAACAGGAACAGTGTGTAGGAACATAACTTTTTTCATATAAGATAAAGAGATTTGGTAGAACTTGAAAAAATGAAATACAATGAACATTCCACATAAAAATGAACAGTTCAGGAACACCGACAGTCAAACTTTTGGGTCATGTGATAACGTGTTTCAGCAGTCCCCAGTGAAATGCCTCTCACTTGTAGCCTTTAAATTTACAACTTCCTGCCTTAAAACACCACACACACACCACCCACACACACACACACACACACACACACACACCACACACACACACACACACACACACCACACAAAAGTTTTCTTGCCTTTTAAGGCTTTGTTCCAATTTATTACCCTTAATAAAGTTAGGTCTCTCTTTCTCTCTTTTTTTCTCTCTTTTCTCTCTCTCTCCTATCTCTTTCTCCTCTCCTCCCTCTCTCCCCTCTCTCTCTCCTCTCTCTCTCTCTATCTTCTATCTAAAATCTATCTATCTGTCTGTCTACTACTAAAAACTATCTATCTATCTATCTTCTATCTATCTACTTTATCTCTCTCTCCTCTCTCTCTCTTCCCCCTCCCCTCTCCCCCCTCTCTCTCTCTCCTCTCCCCCTCTCTCTTCCCCCTCTCTCCCCTCCCCCTCCCCTTCTCTCTATCTATCTGTCTATCTATCATCTATCATCTATTTTTTTCCCCTTATTCTTTTTCTCTCTCTCTCTCTCCTTCTCTCCTCCTCTCTCTCTATCTCTCTCTCCCCCTCTCTCTCCTCTCTCCCCTTCTCTCTCTTTCTCTCTCTCTCTTTTTACACAGGGTTTGACAAGGTTAAGGACCCCCTAGCTTTATTGACAGCATATTACGGGTTAAGGATTCCAACTTTTTTGCAACAAACGTTACCTACACAGCTCATTTGAAAGCATTTTTTTTTATGAGACATACAAGGGGGAAAAGGGATAAATTTGGACCCAAATTGTGGGCCAGCATTTTCATTTGATCAACTGACTTTAAAATCTTGACCCCATTAGCTGTACGAAGTGTTCCAACTCAGTCATCCGGGTATGAGATTCAGATTTTATGATGTTCTGGAGAAGGGTACACCAATGAAGTTCTGCTTTTTGCCCGTTTGGGGATAAAAGCTTTTTCACGCTTCCTCGAAGTGGATCCAAGTGGGTATTTTGACAATTTGGGCCCTTGTACATAACAGTAAGGCCACCCACATCCCTCCTGTGTTGAAGGCTCTGCTGAAATGACAGATCTATCCAGGATGGGTCCAGGCGAGAGATGAGACGTCTTGCTCTATTCTCTACTCTGTCAGAACAGAGCAAGACGTCTCATCTCTCGCCTGGACCCATCCTGGATAGATCTGTCATTTCAGCAGAGCCTTCAACATATCTATCAATCTATCTTTATCTGTCTCTCTGTCTCTCTGTCTCTCTCTCTCTCTCTCTCTGTCTGTCTGTCTGTCTCTCTCTCTCAGGACACTCAACTTTGGGTTTTAATTAAAATAACACAATATATTAACACCTTTGACAGTTTACCTGTAAAATTCTTCGCTGTTTACAAGCGAATATATTAGCATATTTGCATTTTTTTTACGCGTCGCCCCGATGTTGGCATGCCTGGTCTTATTACTTTACCCCTGGTTGGTAAGCCTGGTCTCCTGGTTGGTAGGTTTGGTCTTCTAGTGCTGCAGAGTTGGTAAGCCTGGTCTTCTGGTGCTGCCGGGTTGGCAAGCCTGGTCTTCTGGTGCCGCAAGGGTTGGTAAACTTGGTCTTCTGGTGCCGCAGGGTTGGTAAGCCTGGCCTTCTGGTGCCGCAAGGGTTGGTAAGCCTGGTCTTCTGGTGCTGCAGGGTTTGCAAGCCTGGTCTTTCGGTAGCGCAGGATTGGTAAGCCTGGCCTTCTGGTGCCGCAAGGGTTGGTAAGCCTGGTCTTCTGGTGCTGCAGGGTTGGCAAGCCTGGTCTTTCGGTAGCGCAGGGTTCGTAAGCCTGGCCTTCTGGTGCCGTAAGGGCTGGTAAGCCTGGTCTTCTGGTGCCGCAAGGGTTCGTAAGCCTGGTCTTCTGGTGCTGCAGGGTTGGCAAGCCTGGTCTTTTGGTAGCGCAGGGTTCGTAAGCCTGGCCTTCTGGTGCCGTAAGGGTTGGTAAGCCTGGTCTTCTGGTGCTGCAGGGTTGGCAAGCCTGGTCATTCGGTAGCGCAGTGTTCGTAAGCCTGGCCTTCTGGTGCCGTAAGGGTTGGTAAGCCTGGTCTTCTGGTGCTGCAGGGTTGGCAAGCCTGGTCTTTCGGTAGCGCAGGGTTCGTAACCCTGGCCTTCTGGTGCCGAAAGGGTTTGGAAAAGCCTGGTCTTTTTTGCTGCGGGGTTTGGCAAGCCTGGTTTTTTGGGTAGCGCATGGATCAAAAACCGGCCTTTTGGTGCCGTAAGGTTGGTAAGCCGGGTCTTCTGGGCCGGGTTGGCAAGCCTGGTTTTTTCGGTGCGGGGGATCTAAGCCGGGCCCTTCTGGTCCCCGAAAGGGCGGTAACCGGGTCTTCTAGTCCCGTGGGGTTGGTACCGGGCCTTCTGGTGCTGCGGGGTAGCAAAATTGTTCACCATCACTACTATCACCCACTCCCATAAACCATCACTACCATCACCAAAACCCCATCACCAGACTCCCTCCCACACCAACCACTCCCAAACCATAAAACTACCATCCCCCAACCACTACCATCACCAGTCACTACCTACAATCCCCAAACCACCCATCACCATCACAAACCATCACCATCACACCACACCATCACAAACCATCACCAGTCACTACCTACCATCACAACCACACCATCCCATCACCCCATCCCATCACTCCCTACCATCACCAGTCCAAAACCATTCAAGCACTACCACCCAGTCACTACCTACCATCCCCAGCACCCATAAACCAATACTACCACCCCATCAAACCTACCATCACCAGTCACACCATCACCAGTCACAACAATCACCATCACTCCCATAACCACCCCACACCATCCCCAGTACTCCCATCACCATCACTACCTCCCAAACACCATCACTACCATCACCATCACTACTATCCCCAGTCATACCACACCTTCATACCTCCCCAAATCCTACCATCACCAGTCACTCCCTCCCATCACCTCACTACCATCCCCAGTCACTACCATCACCTCACTTCCATCACCATCATACTTCCCCAGTCACTCCACCCCCAGTCATACCATCCCCAGCACAACCATCACCAAATCCTACTATCCCCCATCACTACCCACCATCACTCCCATCCCCATCACTACCTCCAAACCCATCATCCAAATCACCAGTCACTACCATCCCCAGTAAATCCCCTCACCATCACTACTAAAACATCACTACCACACCATCACTACCTCCCATCACTACCATCACCACCCCACCATCACATCATACCATCACCAGTCACTCCTCACCATCACACCTACCAGTCACTACTACCCCCAGTCCTACCATCACCATCATTTACCATCAAGCACTACATCACCAGTCATACCATCATCCCCTCACCCCTACCATCCTCACTACCATCCCAATCACTACCATCACCAGACACCTACCATCACCAGTCATCCCATACCATCACAAAAATCCCCATCACCAAAACCAGTCACCCCAAACACCTCACTACCATCCCCAGTCCTACCACACCAGCACACCATCACCAGTCACTACCTACGATCACCATCACTCCATACCAGTCACACCATCACCATCACTACCTACCATCACCAGTCACTCCCATCCCCAATCATACCACACCAGTCACTACCTACCACACCAGTCACACCACACCAGCAAACAATCACCAGTCATACCATCCCCTACACCATCACCGTCACTACCATCCCCAGTCACTCCATCACCAGTCCTACCTACCACCCCACACTACATCACCATCACTCTATCCCCATCCTACCATCCCATCACTCCCCTTCCCCAATCATCCCATACCAGTCACCCCACCATCACCAGTCATACCATCACCATCACACCATCACCAGTCATACCATCACCATCACTACTATCACCAGTCATTTCCCAAACACCATCATATCATCACCTCACCCCATCACCATCACTCCCATCACTTTTCACTACCCACCAGTCACTACCATACCAGTCACTACCATCCCCATCACTACCACCAGTCACACCATCCCCAGTCACTACCATCACAGTCACTACCATCCCGTCATCCCCACACCACCCCACTCCCATCACCATCCCCTACCTCCCATCACCAGTCACTCCATCCCCAGTCACTACCACACCAGTCACTCCATCACCATCACACCTACCATCACATCACTACCACACCATCACTACTACACCAGTCACTCCCATCCCCAGCACTACCATCACCAGTCACTACCATCCCCATCCTCCATCACCTCACTACCTACCTCACCATACTACAATCCCCAGTCACTACCTCACCATCACTCTCCCATCCCCATCACTACCATCTCCAGTACTACCATCAAGTCACTACCATCACCAGCACACCTACCTCATCGTCATCCTACCATCACTACCTTCCCATCACTCCCATCTCCAGTTCTCTTACCATCACCAGTCACTACCATCCCAGTCACACCAAACCACACTCCCTTCTCCAGTCTCTATTCCCATCACCAGCCACTACCATCATCATCACACCATCCCCCAGTCACTACCCCCCCCCTCATACCATCCCCCCCCAAATTTTTACCACACCAGTCACACCATCACCAGTCACTACCATCACCATCACTACCATCAAAAACCACAAACCACCCCAGTCACTACATCCCACAACCTACCAGTCATACCATCACCATCACACCATCACCAGTCACTACCATCTCAAAGTCACACTTCCATCACTCACTACCCACCAGTCACTACCATCCCAGTCACCTTCCCATCACCATCACTCCCATCCCAGTCACTCCCATCACCTTAAAAAAACCATCACCAGTCACTCCATCACCAGTCACTACCATCTCATCACTCCCCATCACATCACTCCCACTCCAGTCACTACCATCACCTGTCACTATTACCATCCCCAGTCACTACCTCCCAGTAAAAATACCACACCAGTCACTCCCATCCCCAGTCCTACCATCACCATCACACCATTCCAGCCCACTACCATCCCAAAACACTACCATCACCAGTCCTACCTCCACCCCATCACTACCATCACCAGCACTACCATACCAGTCACTACCACACCATCACCCCACTCCAGTCACTACCACACCATCACACCTCACCACCCACTACCACCCCCCCATCATACCTCTCCACACTCCCTCACCATCTCACCATCACCAGTCACTACCATCACCAGTCACTACCATCACCAGTCACTACCATCACCAGTCACTACCATCACCAGTCACTACCATCACCAGTCACTACCATCACCAGTCACTACCTAATCCCTCCTCCATCACCATACTACCATCACCATCACTCCATCGCCATCACTACCACCACCCCATCACTACCATCACAGTCACTACCATCACCACCCCTACCATCACCTCAACCATCACCGTCTTTCCATCACCAGTAATACCATCACCAGCATACCATCACCAGTCACACCATCCCCATCACTCCATCCCCAGTCACTACCATCACCAGTCCACCATCACCAGTCACTCCCACCCCATCACTACCTACCATCCCAGCATACCATCACCAGTCACTCCCATCACCAGCCCATACCCCATCTCAGTCCTCCCATCACCAGTCACTACCATCACCAGTCACTCCATTACCATCATACCGTCACCATCACTACCATCACCAGTCAACCTACCACACCATCACTACCTCACCAGTCACTACAACCCCCAAAAATACCTCACCAGTCATACAATCACCATCACAACCTACCAACACC
>NC_069441.1:39144385-39213883 GCF_026875155.1 Cherax quadricarinatus
TTTTGTTTTTTAACTAAATAAACTTTTTAAATTTTCCCTCACACTGCCCTTCCTTGCGGGTTTCCTGTCACTCCCCCTTTGCCTGAGCAGGTCCTACCACGCCTCATGCTGAGCAGTCCTGTACTTTGCCTCATGATGAGCAGGTCCTGCATTCCTCTGTTGAGCAGGTCATAACACTGCCTATGCTTGGAAAGTCCTGTGCACTGCCTATGTCTGAGAGGTCCTCACATGCCTCATGCCTGAGCAGGTCCTGTACTTGCCTTTGTCTGAGCAGGCCCAAACCACTGCCTTGCCTGAGCGGTCCTTTCATTGCCCATGCCTAGCAGGTCTGTAATTACCTCATGCCTGAGCAGGTCTGTACTTTGCCTCATGTCTGGCAGTCCTACACACTGCTCATGCTTGGCAGGTCCTGGCATCCCTATGGAGCAGGTTCCCAAACTGCCCATGCCTGAGCAGGTCCTGTCATTCCCTCATGTCTGAGCAGGTCCTACACACTGCCTCAGGGCCTGAGCAGGCCCTGTAATTGCCTATGCCTGAGAGGTCCTGTATTTTCCCTATGTCTGAGAAGGTCCTCCACTCCCTCATGCTTGAGCAGGTCCTGTGCATCCCTCATCCCCTGAGCGGGCCCCTGCATGATGACTATGCTACCCAGGCCCTGTATACTGCCCATGTTACAACAGGCCTGTCACTCCCTCATGCTAAAACAGGCCCCTGTCACTGCCTCATGCTAACCAGGGGGGGGTAAAAGTCACGGGGGGGGGGGGTAAAGTAGGGGGGCGTTCCTACAAAAATTATCTTCCCCACCAAAAACAAACAAAATGAACAACATTTTTTTATATTACCCTATGTTATCATCTTCACGTTAATAAACTATAAATGCAAAATAAAAATATTATGTTTGTGTAAGTCGTTTGTGTGTGGTAACATCATGTCTTGTAAGAGTCAGTGGTGGGTACTTTATGTCTGGTAAAGTAAAAGGACACAAGTGCAAACTAAAGTGAATTTTTTTTGTGGCAACTTACGTTCCCGGGCTTTGTTAAGCCTTTTAAAAAGTAAAAAACGAACGAAAGTTTTTGGGAAGATCCCCAAAAGGGATGAGTGGGGGGGACGGGACAGACAAAGAAAAGTGTGGAAGGAGTGTTCTTAGACGTAGAAATAGGCCAGGGCTTAACCCCGCAGCGAAGGCGATCGTTTGGGCGATATTGAGAAAAGAAATAGGTCTTTGTTGGGATCCCGGGGGGGTGACGTGGAGGAAGGGACTGCGGGTTTAGCGCTAGAGGGAGTGAAAAAATGAGCCATGTCTTAACCAAAAGCTAAAGTGAACGTGGGTCAGAGAATGGTACCTGTCAGAGAAGGTACCTCTCGGAGAATCCAAGGTTTTTTGTAAATAGGGTTGGAGCAGGTCATGCAAAGGAGTAGAAAAAGTTGTGTTGGTTTGTGGGTCTGGAAGTCTTCGTCAAGGAGAGAGGCCAGTGTTTGTCGTGTCTCAAATTTGCTATCGTCTGTCACTGAGGGCTTCGTCAGATTCAGCACAGGGATGTCTAAATTTGGGATGGGAATCGCTTTTGGGGAGTCCTCCCCTTGACATCAAGCACCGCACAGCACCTTGTTTGGAACGTGCAGTTAAATAAGTTTTTTTTGCTGCAAAAGGGGGGGCAGAGGAGGTAAGTTATCAGAAAACGTTTAGGGATTTGTAGAGGTGTTTTTGGTGCATTGAGAGGTTGTTTCAGCTTGTAGAGGCCGAAAGGGGCCTTACAGTGTTGCATGCCTTGAGTGAATGTGTCCGTGAAAGGGTTTTAAAAGTAATTTAACGCCAAGGACAGTGACGATTGTGTGATGGGTGTAAGTGGGGGGTGTCGCTGTTCTGAGCCGCGGAAATGGAGGATCACGTTTTCTTAGTTAAAATATGTAATGTGGATTTAGTGCATTTGTTTTGACCTCCATTTTTTTTCCCCAGATGGCTTCCGTCGACCTCATTTTGTGTTTTTTGTGTGAGTGTATCTATTTTGGCATGAGTGATAATTTGTGTAATGTCGTCGCATGGCGGTGATGGAGTTTTTTTAACAGGTGTTGGTGTGTTTGTGCATAAATGTAGGGGTAGGGGAGGGACCAGACCCCCGGGGGGTATCCAGCTTTTAGTGTGAAGTAGTCAGAGTAACAGCCTTGGAAATTTTGATTCTCATGGTCGGCCGTTAGGAAGTTGCAGAGGATTTTTATGAGTGGGGGGCAGGTTAAAGTTAGTGCAGAGTTTGTACTTGACCCCTTGGGTGCCAGCAGGTCAAAAGTTTTTTCAATGTTTTTGCAACCGTGCTGTCCTGTTTCTTTTTTTGTGTTTTGTGGAGGGTTTTGGGAAATGATTTTAAATGGCATCCGTGTGGATCTGTGTTCTGAAGCCAAACTGGCCATCAGAAAGTAGAGAGTTTTTGGTACAGGTATCTGTGAAGGTGATGGTTGATGAGTTTTTCAAAGAGTTTTCCTAAGTTTCGAGGATGCTGTTTAGGGCGATAGTTTCTTGGATCAGAGTGGTCTTTTTTTGGGTTTAGGAAGGAGGATAGCAGTAGCAGCTTTGAGAGGGAAGGGAAGTACCCAGAGGCAAGGGAGGCATTGAGGGGTTGTGTAGGCAGTAATGATAGAGTCAGGAAGGTGTTTTGGATAATATGGTTTAGGCAAAAGGCACCAGGAGCCTTGGGGGAAAGGTGTCTGAGGAGAGTTTTAATGTTTGTTTGGTGGAAAAGGAGTGTCGAGTTCTTGGGAGGAGGTAAGAGAGTCTAGATGTATGTGGCTGTCTGGTGTTGTTTCTTGTGTGTGTGCAGTGTTCCATTGTTTTTTTATTATTTTTTTATTATCACACGGCCGATTCCCACCAAGGCGGGGTTTGGCCCGAAAAAGAAAAACTTTACCATCATTCACTCCATCACTGTCTTGCCAGAAGGGTGCTTTACACTACAGTTTTTAAACTGCAACATTAACCCCCCCCCTTCAGAGTGCAGGCACTGTACTTCCCATCTCCAGGACTCAAGTCCGGCCTGCCGGTTTCCCTGAATCCCTTCATAAATGTTACTTTGCTCACACTCCAACAGCACGTCAAGTTTTTAAAAACCATTTGTCCCCATTCATCCTTTTCAAAACACGCTCACGCTTTGCCTGCTGGAAGTCCAAGCCCCTCGCACACAAAACCTCCTTTACCCCCTCCCTCCAACCCTTCCTAGGCCGACCCCTACCCCCCCTTTCCCCTTCCAAACTACAGACTGATACACTTTTGAAGTCATTCTGTTTCGCTCCATTCTCCTCTACATGTCCGAACCCTCAACAACCCTTCCTCAGCCCTCTGGACAACAGTTTTGGTAACCCCGAAACCTCCTCCTAACTTCCAAACTACGAATTCCCCTGCATTATATTCACACACACATTGCCTCAGACATGACTCACAACTGCCTCCAGCCTTTTTCCTCGCTGCAACATTCATCACCACGCTTCACACCCATATAAGAGCGTTGGTAAAAACTATACTCTCATACATTCCCCTCTTTGCCTCCAAGGACAAAGTTCTTTGTCTCCACAGACTCTAAGTGCCCCACTCACTCTTTTTCCCTCATCAATTCTATGATTCACCTCATCTTTCATAGACCCATCCGCTGACACGTCCACTCCCAAATATCTGAATACGTTCACCTCTCCATACTCTCTCCCTCCAATTGATATTCAATCTTTCATCACCAAATCTTTTTGTTTTTCCTCAAACCTTACTCTTTCCTGTATTCACCTTTAATGTTCTATGTTCTGAATATGTTGAATAACGTTAGGGTGAGGTGGGTGAGGGTGGAAGATGTTCTCCCAGATTGTGTTTGAAGTGTTGGTAGCAGCCTGCGGGTCTGAGATGTTTTTGTGTTGTTGTGGGTGATGTGTTTGAATTTGTTGGTGGGGTTGTGCCTCTGATTTTTTTGATAAAGTTCCAGAAGGCTTTAGTGTTTTTAATACGGGTGTTTGTCTGCTTGTTGTGTGAGTTGTGCCAGTGATTGTTGTGGTTTGGTCTAGGCTGTGTAAAATGTTGTTTCTAAGGTAAGGGAGATCTAATCGGACTTGATTAAATATGTGTGTGTTGTAGAGGAAGCGGTTGTGGTAGCATATAATTAGTCTTCTTGTCTGAGTGACGGTTTGAAGGAATTTAAAGAGTGGTGTGAGTTTTCTTTGGTTTCTGCGATGTTGGCTGCTTGTGTAATGGTGTCCTGGACGAGATCAAGTTGAGTATCGATGTCAGAGATAGGTTTATTGTTGTCGTCATAGGTGAGGTTAATAATGTCTATGTGTTGTTTGAAAGCATCCCAGTCAGCATTCTTGTAGGAGGAAGAAGGTGTGGTTACAATGAGGATAGGGTTGGAGGAGATGTGCAAGATGACTGGGATGTGATCAGAGCCTGTAATAGGGCCAGGTGAGATGTAGTGTTGAAAAAGAGAGCTGGCTCGGTTTGCCAGAATGATGTCTGGTTTGTCTTGGCCCGTGTGGTTATAGAGGGTATTGAAGTCTGGGCCAAGAAGAATTAGGTGTTTATGGTTTGTGAAGTTGAGTAATTGGTGACCAAGTTGGTTGTTACTGGTGTGATGAAAGGCGGTGTGTTTGGCATTCATGTCAACTAGTAGGTATGTTGGTGTGTTGGTGTAGTTGAAGATTAAGGAAAGATCGTGTATGTTGAGAATAGTGTTTGGGCGAGCATAGGTGGTGAAAAAGATAAAGGGACCAAGGTGGGTGTGTATTCTGACTGCAAGAGTGTTGGTGAATAAAAGGGATTGGGAGAAATTCGTGTTTTATGTTGGATTTGACAAGGATGGCAACCCCATCGTGGGGATCATAGGGGGACTGTAGTGCAGTATAACCATAATGGTGGATATGTTGAGGGGCATTGAGGCAGGTACTGTTTAGCAAAACAATATCTGGCCTCTCTGCTTCAAGGAGCTTGGCCAGTAGGTGTCTAATTGTATAGTAAGACGTACGTTGAACTGAATCACTTTAAACATGATTTAATGGTTTCGTCATAGCAAAGTTAATGTTGGGGGAGGAGTTTGGATTAAAGCCCGTGATAGTGGTGCCATCAGTGGATGTGTGTTTGTAGGTGCTCGGAAACCCTTTCCTGGAGGGGGAGGAAGAGATGGATCTGTTTTTATGTTCTTTGGTCTGTCTGTCAGAAGTTGGGGCAGGTTTTGAGCGGATTTTGTCTGGAGGAGGTGGAGTTGTACCTGGATGAAGTTTTGGTTGTGGTGGAGTGGGTGAAGGTAGATGCAGAGGAAGTGGAAGCTTTGGTAGGGGATGAGGAAGTGGAAGCTGTGGTAAGGGGGTGAGGAAGTGGAAGCTTTTGGTTGGGGATGAGGAAGTGGGTAAGGAGGGGGGGGGGAGGGGTGGTCATAGCAGCAGCAGTAGGGGTGTTGGTGGGAGGAGTAGAAGTAGTGAAGAGGGGTAGGGGAGGAGGAGAGTGGTGGGTGTGGAAGTGAGGGGTGGGAGAGAGGGAGGAGGTAGAGGTTGTGGGGGCTTAGAGAGAAGCAGGAAGGAGAGATAATTAAAGAGGGAAAGATTGATAGCAGACAAGATTAGGTTAAGGGCAGCGAGTAGTCTGATTGGTTAAGCTTGGAGATTACATCCCCAGAGTGGGCAGCAGTGGTGAGTTTGACCAGTTAGTTTTGTAAATTAGTGTGGGTGTAGGTGTAGAAGGACAAGTGCTTGTAGTCTGTGTGTTGGTGTTTGAAGTGTGTAGAAGTAGGAGAGAGGTAGACCAAGTGCGTGGAGTAAACCGGCATTCGGGGTAGGAGAGGAAGGTATGGTAGGGAAGGGAGGTGCAGGGAAGGGGTTGGGGAGGGAGGGAGGTTGGCTAGCTCTGAGGGTGGAGAGAATGTCTTTTCTAGAAGGGCAGGAATTTGTAACTGCAGTGTGTGCCCCGCTGCAGTTAGAATATTTAAGGGGGAGGTTGCAAGTGTTCCAGAAGTGGCCAGTTGCTGAACATCTGGAGCAGATTTGTGTGGAAGTGCATGAGATTTTGTCGTGGTCGAATTTGTAACATTTCAGACATTGTGTGATGGGGTGAAAGTTTGGAGTGAAGAGAGTGTTTGAAAGAATATGGATGGTCTTGGCAAGGATTCCTTGATTAAAGAGTGTAGAGGCGTCAGAAGGATTTGAACAGCGGATTTTGAGGATGGTAGAGTTTTGAGGTCCATAAATATCGTCAACAGAGACTTTGTTCTTAGCACTAATGTCTTTGATTAAGTCTTCTTTGTCTGTGTCATAGGCAGTCAGGAGAGAATAGTCTGCATGTTTTGTGATCACTGTGCATTTGGCGCGGTGCTCAGGAGTCCAAATAATAGTGAAGCCTGCGTTGAGAAGTTTTTGTCTGGTCTCGGTTGAGGTGTACGTTTCGTAAGAATGTCTGTCAAGAAGTAGTTTGAAGCCTGAGTTGGTTTTAAAGACTTTCAGCTGAGGTGCGCCAGTGATCTGGTACAATAAATTTCCAGGACAGATAGTGGCATGATCAGATTTAGAGTATTTGAGGTTAAGCGAGAAAGAATTGGGTTTGGAAGAGGTAGAGGCAGGGTAGGCCTTAGAGGCAGGTGTTGGCGGTAGAGGAGGAATGGTAAGGAGGAAGGAAGTGGAAGGCATTGAAGGCATCATAAATTAGATGTGGCGGCCAAATCTGTGAGAATAATTGGCTAGGCAAGTACGTGTGAAGTAGATACACGTACTTGCCTGGCAATAACTTTAAAGTTTTCCTGTGGAGTCCGTCGCTGGAGGAACAGGACACTGAGGAGGTGAGCTGTAGCTTGATGGAGCACTGTATGCCCTGAACAGCGTGGAGAGGCAACACTGGCTGTATGGAGTGCAGACCACATGTACAGGCTGAGGCGTGGAGACTTGAGACAGCAACAGGAGTGCAGAGGGAGGCTTCCTGCCCTTGGGTAGGCAGCCACCAACGCAATCCTGCTGGTCTAGACGAAGGTCCAGTAACCACCACTGGATGAAGAGAGGCAACACTGGCTGTGAGCAGTGAGGAGAGCCAACACTAGCTGTATGGCGTGCAGTTTTCACATACGGGCCGAGGCTTGGAGACTTCAGACAGCAGCGAGGAGAGGCAACACTGGCTGTATGGCGTGTAGACTACATGTACAGTTTGAGGCATGGAGACTTCAGACAGCAACAGGAGTGCAGAGGGAGGCTTCCTGCCCTTGGGTAGGCAGCCACCGATGCACCAATCCTGATGGTGAAGACCACTCTGAGGAAAGTCACTCTAAACACGGGGTAATTAGAGAGGCGAGACCGTTGGTCGATGAAGGTGTGTGTGTGAGTTGTAATCAAACAGTACATGGGCACAGAGGGTATATATAGGCTCAGAGTGAGGTGCAAAAACTAGTGGTAGTAGCATTGTAGTAGTAAAGTAGAATAGTAGAATATTTGAATACTGTTTAATGTTCATTGGTAGGACTTAACTGCACTTGAGTAAAAGGATATAAGACTATTACTGGCATTAAAATAGTTAGGACAAATATTTCTAGGACAAAGTGAAGCTGTTTAATGTTCATTCTCTTAATTGTTTGTAGGTATTAACAGAAAACTAGTGATGCAGGGTCTTACTGTTTTCAGAAGGATTCTTGTCTAACGATTTTCAAGATGTTTGAAGCTCCCTTTTGTTTTTTTAATTGTATTAGAAACATGCTTCACCATCTCTGAATACTTAGCAAGAGTCCCCTGAAAACAGTAACCCTGCCATACTAGTCTCTCCTGTTAACGAAGGCACATTCCAGAGAATGAACATTGAACAGGCTGCCTCTACCAGAAATATTTGTCTAACCTATTTTATGTACAGTAATAGTCTTTTATATCCTTTTCCTCATGTGCGAGTTAATTGTCCTACAATATTAATACTACTACAATTAGTCACTACTTACTATTTTAACTACTAGTATTGCACCTCACTCTGAGCCTATATATACCCTCTGCGTCCAAGAAGTGTTCCTTCGATCCCCGTCGGGGAGGGGAACCTATAATCATCGTACCAGCGCCTGCCTTACTCCTTCATGATACTTGCAAACCGTGTAAGGATCAAACCCAACATTGGAGTAATAAATGACTCTACTAAACTTGCCCTTGCTGTCGCTGTAAAGACTTGCCTACAGGTTAAATTTACAGCCATCCATTTGATGAAAGACTCATTCATCGTCGTCTGTACTGATGATTATGAAGCCTCAAAGCTGATGGGCGACACCTCTATGAAAACCCTCAGAGACCGACAGTTCACCATCTCCCCTTCGCCTTTTTTGCTGGCGAAACATTTGTTTTCGTAAACAGCTGGACAAACTCATCACTTCTTTATCGACTGAGGATCTCAAGACCTCTATCGAGGAACAAAATACCTGGGCGTCAATTGAACATATCACCAAAATCCCCAATGCCTCTACGATGATCAAGCTAACCTTCTCCAACATCAATATGGCTACTAGAGCACTGTCTGATGGCCTAGCTATCTCCTACTATCATATCCATCCAAGTCACATAGAACCCGAACGTTTCGCCAACATCTTGCCATGCTGGACGTGCTACTCCTATCACCACTCAACGCCTGACTGTCCTCTGAAAGGGAAGAAGTGCTGCACAAACTGTGGTAAAGACGGCAATGACTTCAAGGAATGTTCTACTACCACTACCTCTCCTACCTGCCTCAACTGCAAGGGTACTCACCACACCCTTACAGCAAAATGCCCTCTACGTAAAGAAGTCCTGTCTAAGAAAATCATTGAAGAAACCAAGAAGAACAACCCTAAATCGCCAACATATGCCGCCATTGCAAAAATTCAATCAGATACCACTGAATTCCTTCAAGCTACACAACAATCATCTCCACCCATCCAGTCCCTCTCTGCTCTTCCTGATGCTGCTCCATCCAAGGTGCTATACTGTATGATGTTGCACACCTCACTAATGCTGCAAACCCTGGCTCATTCAACACAACAATCAATGAACTGTTTTGCCTAAACAACATGCCAAACTTCAACTTTCCAGACTCACCACCATCACAAGACATCCTCAAGCTAATCCCAGACATTGTTAACTTCACCTCAACCCCTGGTCCTACTCGTATCTCTGACCAAGACTCTTCTCTAAAACCAACACCACCGTCTACTGCCACATTTCACCACCCACCACCAGCCCAACAAACCACAACCGACCAACCTCCCTCCCTTTCTCTCAACACAGTCCAGAAGACGAAATAGAACCAGAACATTATGAACAACCCTCTGACAACCATGAAGTAGTAGTCGAAGAAGTAACCGAAGAAGAAACCACAGGCAACCGTTACCTAAGCCAAGCCTTTAATGGGTCTGTAACCTTCTACACTACCCCCAACCTCCCAACCGAAATGAGCGCAGCTGATATGCTCCATTTAAATTGAAAGAGGGAGCTGTTAAGTACACCTGCACCAAACCTCACCAAATTCCTTTTGAAAACGCACTATCTTACCTCGTGACGAATCTGAACTGCTCCAACCTCAGAATGCAACTATTCCACATGTCCAAGAGAGACTTCAAGACTCAAGAGTGGCTCCATCACCAGTGAAGTGTAGCCAAAACACAACACATTTCCCGCAACACACAAGTGACCTCCCGACTCCTGACGTCCAAACCCAGCTCTTCACCTCAGCCTGAAGCATATCAGCCAGCAAGCACTGTCTGCAGTCTGCTCTCTCCTCTATGCCCTCAACATGCCCTCTCTACACTGCCTCGCAGTGCCATGTAGCTGGGTTTAGCCCTGGCTCTTTCATCTACAACTCAAGACCTTCCTCTCACCGACTATTCTTCATCTGTCCACACTTCCTCACTCACCCACCGGAGTCCCAACAGAGGAGCCTGCTATGTGTATTCTCAATGTCTGTCCCACGATCGACTTAGCTGCAGGGTTAAGCCCTGGCTCTATTTCTACAACTAAGAACACTCCTCTCCAGTGCTATTCTTCGCCTGTCCCGTCTTCCACGCTCATCCCATTGGGATCTTACCTGAACTTGTTCGTTCATTCATGTACTGTTTGTAATGGCTTAACAAAGTTCCTGGAGAGTGAAACGTTGCCACAATAAAAATGTCACATTAGTTGCACTTGTGTCCTTTTATATTACATATTGTTGGTAATTCTACCAACTTTATTACAATCATGTCCAGTGTAAGTCAGTGTGTGGATATCATCATGTCTAGTGAGGGTCAGTGTGTGGATAACATCATGTCTAGTGTAAGTCAGTGTGTGGATAACATCATGTCTAGTGAGGGTCAGTATGTGGATAACATCATGTCTAGTGAGTGTCAGTGTGTGGATAACATCATGTCTAGTGAGTGTCAGTGTGTGGATAACATCATGTCTAGTGAGTGTCAGAGTGTGGATGTGGCGGCCCCCTGCCAAACTAGCGGTTAAATGACTAACCTGTCGGCCGGCAGTACCAAGGGTACGTCATCAAACCCAATGTGGGGACTGCTGAGCCGGCCTTAGAAGCAGTATTTACCAGAACACCTTACGGTAGACATCTACTGGCAGTAGAGAGTATTCCTCTGACTATCTTATGGTATATCTACTGGCTTCTACTGGTTTTAGAAGAAGCGCTCGCCGCAGCTCACTGAGTCTGATGGCCTCAGTTACTTGACGGCCGCACTCAGTGAACTTGCAACATAGTGTTTCTGCAAGTAGTATTAACCGGACCACCTTGCGGTGTGTGTCAACTGGTCTTGGAGGCGGTAAACAGTGCTCACCAGACCACCTTACGGTGTGCTTCTGCTGGCCTTAGAGAGTATTTACAAGACTACCAAGGAGTACAATTGTAGGTGATGTCTACGGACTCACCACCGACGCTAGTCAACTGTGGGCCAAGTCATGCTGACGCTGGAGTGTGACACTGAGAAATGGGCTGGGATCGTAGTGTGACACTGAAGGAAGTATGACGGAGTGTAACACTGAAATAAGATATAGGATCGTAGTGGAACACTGAGAAGAAAAGGGTGTCGTGTGACACTGAAGAAGATAGGATTGTAGTGTACACTGACATAGCGTCATGTGACTGGCCTCTGAAGAAAGAAAGACGCTATGCGGGTGATAGTGTGTGACACAGAGACAAGGGTGTCAAGGGTGACACAGTAGAGATAGTGTGTATGATGCAGAGAAAAGGGTGTCATGTGACACGGAGAGCGGGAGTGTCGTGTGACACGGATAAGTGTCGTGTGACACAGAGAGCGTCATAAGGGTGTCGTGAGACACGGGAAGAATGCAGTTGATTATAATTTATTATTGTACAAAGATGTTACTTATAATTTATTATTGATAACATTATATAGTAAATTATCAGACGTTAAATCACTCTAGATCCTGGAGTTTACCTGAGAGAGTTTTCTGGGTCACGCCCCCGCGGGCCGGACTGTAGACCAGATTGTTTTTATATAATTTTTAAAGATAATTATTTTAAATTTTTTATCCTGAACCTATATATTACGACACTAATGAAGTACCATTGATGTTTGTACATAGTGTATAACATTCATATCATACATTGTCAGTGTGTGGATAATCATGTCTATGAGTAACAGATTGTGTGGATAATAGAGAGGGATAAGGTGCCAGGAGGACAATAGGCAACCTACCCTGAATCCTCCTTAAGCACTGTCCTGCCCTGCACTGCCCTGCCCTGCACTGCCCTGCCCTTCACTGTCCTGCCTTGCACTGCCCTGCTCTGCACTGTTCTGCACTGTCTTGCTTTGCCTTGCCTTTGATTACTGACACTAATACCTGGGCACCATAATTCTAAAAATATCCTGGACAAATATAAGTGAGAAAGTTTGAATTTGAGTCGAACCTGCCCAGCATGGGCTAGTAGTGGTTTACAATGACACGTAACAAACACTAGTGTTTACTCATGAGACATTTTAAACCCACTTTTTAGTATCATTTACCAAAGTTCATACCATGAGCCAGTAGGCCTCCTGCAGTGCTCCTCCATTCCAGTTTTCAATCTGGCAACTGCAGTGATCAATTATTGTGTAAAAGTGAGGAAAGAAGCCAGCATGAATTGCAGGAAATTATTAAATTCACGTGAATATGTATTTAGGATGGAATATGGTTGCTGAGTGTGGTTTTTACCTTGATCGAGGATATCTCTCCAAGAGAGGGAGGATATCTCTCCAAGAGAGGGAGGATATCTCTCCAAGAGAGGGAGGATATCTCTCCAAGAGAGGGAGGATATCTCTCCAAGAGAGGGAGGATATCTCTCCAAGAGAGAACCCGCAGTAATGGATCTAAATTAGATAAGTTTAGATTTAGAAAGGACATAGGAAAGTATTGGTTTGGAAATAGGGTAGTAGATGAGTGGAACAGTCTACCTAGTTGGGTTATTGAGGCTGGGACTTTGGGTAGTTTCAAATTTAGGTTGGATAAGTACATGAGTGGGAGGGGTTGGATTTGAGTGGGACTTGCACATCAGAGCTTATTTCTTGGGTAGCATTGAAAATTGGGTTGGTCAAATGTTTGTTAGTGGGATGAATTGTAAAGGACCTGCCTAGTATGGGCCAACAGGCCTGCTGCAGTGTTCCTCCTTTCTTATGTTCTTATGTTCTAGAAAGAGAAATCTACTGTCTCGGTGTAGTAGGTGCAACCAACATGATGGAAACAAAGTTGGTAGAATTACCGACAATATGTAAAGTAAAAGGACACAAGTGCAACTAATGTTTACATTTATTGTGGGAACGTTTTGTCTCTTCCAGGACTTTAATCAAGCCATTAAACAAAACATGGACACAGAGGGTATATAAAGGTCAGAGTAGGTGAATTACTATGAGGTACCATTCCGATGTCACTAGTGGTAGATATGTAGTATTGGTAGTGACAAAGCAATTAATTTTGTACATGAGTAAAAGGATATAAAAGCTATTACTTGGTAACATAAAAATAGGTTGGACAAATAAAAACTGGAATGGGGCAGGTTGTTTCAGTGTTCACTCTCTGTGCTTTGTGTAGTATAACAGGAGAGACTATGTGATGGCAGGGTTTACTTTTTTTCGGGAGGATTCTTGCTAAACTTCGGAGATGGTGAAGCTGCCGTTGTTTTGTTTAATTGTATTCGAAACAGCGATCAGTTGCTGATTCAAGGCATTTGCGTGTGCGGAATTTAGTTCTTTTTAAATCACTAATTGGGCGTCTCTGAATTTTCATAAGATGATTGGTGGAATTTCGGTGTTGTACACAGGCGTTGTTTAAGTTGTCGTTCCTACATGCGTATATGTGTCATTGGGGTTTGGGTGTCGAGGTTTCTTTGCTGTTTCACCTACGAGATCTTGTCACAGCCTCCACAGGGTATAGTGTAAACTCCTGCATTGACTGGTTCGTGGTGCTTGGGTTTTGTCCTGGTTAGATCCTTTATTGAAGTGGAAAGAAGCGATGGTCGACTCTGGTGTTAGCTTGTGAAATACTTTTGAGACGTTTAGTGCAACCTGCTGTTGGGAAGAATTAAACTTGTTGGGAGCGGGTTGAGGCGTGGAGAATTGATGACCCGAAGAGCTCTTTTCTTGCAGTCTTTGATGAAAAAAGAAGGAAATTGTAACTCAGTGAATGTTTGGTGAATGTAAGTACATTCCTCGTCAAGAAACTCAGGACTACAAATTCGGTATGCTCTTAGGAAAAACCCGATGATGATGCCTCTTTTGGTCTTGGTATCTTGACTGGAATTGAAGTGTGTGAGATCATTTTTATTGGTGGGTTTCCGATAAACTTGAAATCTTAGGTTGTTGTCTACTTTGTGAATGAGCTAACACCAGAGTCGCCATCGCTTCTACCACTTCAATAAAGGATCTAACCAGGACAAAACCCAAGCACCACGAACCAGTCAATGCAGGAGTTTACACTATACCCTGTGGAGGCTGTGACAAGATCTACGTAGGTGAAACAGCAAGAAACCTCGACACCCGCCTCAATGAACACATATACGCATGTAGGAACGACAACTTAAACAACGCCTGTGTACAACACCGAAATTCCACCAATCATCTTATGAAATTCAGAGACGCCCAATTAGTGATAAAAGAAACTAATTTCCGCACACGAAAAATGCCTTGAATCAGCACTGATCGCTGTTTCGAATACAATTAAACAAAACAACGGCAGCTTCAACCATCTCCGAAGTCTTAGCAAGAATCCTCCTGAAAACATAAACCCTGCCATCACATAGTCTCTCCTGTTATACTACACAAAGCACAGAGAGTGAACACTGAAACAACCTGCCTCATTCCAGTTTAATTTGTCCAACCTTTTTTTAAATGTTACCCAAAAGAATAGCTTTTATATCCTTTTACTCATGTACGAATTAATTGCTTTTGTCACTACCACTACTACTACTACTACTACCACTAGTGAACATCGGAATGGTACCTCACTAGTATTCACCTCACTCTGAGCCTTTATATACCCTCTGTGTCCATGTATTGTTTGTAATGGCTTGATAAAGCTCCTGGAGAGCGAAACGTTGCCACAATAAATGTCACATTAGTTGCACTTGTGTCCTTTTACTTTACATGATGGAAACAGGTGGTGAATGCTAACAGCACACACAGGTTTAAAGCTGGTTATGATTGAGCATTTGAGACCAGAAATGAGAAACAAAATTAGATAAGTATGTGATGGACTACATATCAAATGTCTGTCAGCCCCAAGCTGGTATATGACTGTCTCCTCTAAAGTATGTAAGAATTTCAACTTTTCAAATGTTTTATACATGAATAGGTAAACCCCTGACTTTCTATTTAAAAATATAGTCATAAAATCTCAACTAATACACCTACCATCCGACTTACGACTGTGTTTTTTATGCCAAATTTCTGGGAAATAAACAACTATTTGTGTTGTACACAGTGTTTATCCTAAACCTTACAGTATAAAATACAGTACTAACAACATAAAAAGTAAAGTAAAACATGAAATACCAAAATAAAACAATAAAATAAAGTCATTACAAAAATGTTTTGTTGATATTCAGTAGTAAAGTTCAACTTACGACCATTTCGACTTACGACCAGTTTCTCAGAACCGAACTCGGTCGTAAGTCGGATGGTAGGTGTATATGAATATATATGGTGCACATAACTAAGTCTCTTAAGCTGTGACAACATTCTCATTTGCGGTATTTCTTGGACTGTCTTGAGGTGTCCTCTCTTCTTCTTTTGTTGAGTACATTTCTGGGGTCATTCACATCATACCAGTTGTCATCCTTGGTGCTTGCATCCTTAGCCAACACAGGGCTCGTTGTTTCAAAATGAAATCGGTGTTTTAACCTGTAGAGCAACATGAGAATTATTATTATAATTCTTATTATTATAATCATCATATTTACACAAATGCCATGAGGAAGCAGAGAACAATCCTTCCTATGTCAGCCATGTGTGTCATAAGAGGCAACTGAAATGCTAAGAGCAAGGAGCTAGTAACCCCTTCTCCTGTATATTTTACTAAGGATAAAGATTTTATTTCTTTGCAAAGGTTCCAATGTGTATTTATAATTTTGATTTGTTATATACAAAGAAAGTCACTATCATGCCGGGGCATTTCGGGCAGACTAATCCTAAATACTTAAAAACTACTTAAGTCTAGACAGGATATGAGTGGTTAACTTTTTAATTATTCATTATTTTATCTTAATACTAATGCGAGGTAGTCAAAGTTGAAGGCTTATAAGAATAATAATCTTGATGCTGCACATAACGAATAACAATATTACAAATAATGGTTCAAACAGTACTATTTTAAGTATAAGTAGTTGTTGTAACAGACTTGACGTCACATAATATTTGGGAGAGTTGCTTCAAACTGGTTAGATGTTGTTTAGGATGGTTTGGTTAGTATTGAGAGATGAGATGATTTTTAAGCATAGCCCTAAATTTGTATGCAGTCAGGGGATCTTTTACTGGTTCAGGAAGTGAATTCCAGATCATCGAGCCCTTTATGCGTATTGCAGTTTTGCATATTGTGAGATGGACACGAGGGATGTCAAAGAGTGTCATGTGTCTTGTATTGTGACTGTGCATTTTGTTGCAGCCATCAAGGAGAAGTTTGAGTGGAGGGTTTATATTCTTAATGCTCTGTATATATAGTAGGTTGGTAGATAGCAACCTCCCAGGGAGGTACTACTGTCCTACCAAGTGAGTGTGAAACAGAAACCTGTAACTGTTTTACATGATGGTAGGATTGCTAGTGTCCTTTTTCCTGTCTCATAAATATGCTAGATAAAAGGTATATCTTGCTACTTCTACTTACATTTAGGTCACACTATACAGGTATGCACATGCATATGCTTTTTTTTTTTTTTTCAACAAGTCGGCCATCTCCCACCGAGGCAGGGTGACCCAAAAAAGAAAGAAAATCCCCAAAAAGAAAATACTTTCATCATCATTCAACACTTTCACCTAACTCACACATAATCACTGTTTTTGCAGAGGTGCTCAGAATGCAACAATTTAGAAGCATATACGTATAAAGATACACAATATATCCCTCCAAACTGCCAATATCCCAAACTCCTCCTTTAAAGTGCAGGCAATGTACTTCCCATTTCCAGGACTCAAGTCCGACTATATGAAAATAACCGGCTTCCCTGAATCCCTTCACTAAATATTACCCTGCTCACACTCCAACAGATCGTCAGGTCCCAAGTACCATTCGTCTCCATTCACTCCTATCTAACATGCTCACGCACGCTTGCTGGAAGTCCAAGCCCCTTGCCCCCAAAACCTCCTTTACCCCCTCTCTCCAACCCCTTTTGAGGACCCACCCTACCCCGCCTTCCTTCCCCTATAGATTTATATGCTTTCCATGTCATTCTGCTTTGATCCATTCTCTCTAAATGACCAAACCACCCCCAACAACCCCTCTTTTGCCCTCTGACTAATACTTTTATTAACTCCACACCTTTTTTCCTAATTTCCACACTCCGAATTCTACATAATATTTTACAACCACACATTGCCCTTTGACAGAAATCTTTCCCCTGCCTCCAACCACCTCCTCGCTGCTGCATTTACCACCCAAGCTTCACACCCAATAAGAGTGTTGGTACTACTATACTTTCAACATTCCCTTCTTTGCCTCCATAGATAACGTTTTTGACTCCACAAATGCCTCAATGCACCACTCACCTTTTTTCCCTTTATCAATTCTATGATTAACCTCATCCTTCATAAATCCATCCGCCGACACGTCAACTCCCAAGTATCTGAAAAAATTCACTTCTTCCATACTCCTCCTTCCCAAATTTTATATCCAATTTTCTTAGTAAATCTTTGATACCCTCATCACCTTACTCTTTTCTATGTTCACTTTCAACTTTCTACCTTTACACACATTCCAAACTCATCCACAATCTTTGCAATTTTTTTTTAGAATGTCCCATAAGCCCCAGTATCATCAGCAAAAAGTAACTGTGTTAATTCCCATTTTGAATTTTTATTCCCCATAATTTTTAAACCAACTCCTCTCCCGAACACCCTAGCATTTACTTCTTTTACAACCCCATCTATAAATATATTAAACAACCATGGTGACATTACACATCCCTGTCTAAGACCTACTTTTACCGGGAAGTATCTCCCTCTCTTCTACACACCCTAACTTGAGCCTCACTATCCTCATAAAAACTCTTTAAAGCATTTAGTAACTTACCAAACCCATTCCAATACTTGCAACATCTGCCACATTACTCCCCTATCCCCTTATCATATGCCTTTTCTAAATCCGTAAATGCAATAAAAACTTCCCTAAACCTTATCTAAATACTGTTCACATATATGCTTCAATGTAAAACACTTGATCTACACATCCCCTACCCACTCTGAAACCTCCTTGCTCAAACCACAATCCTACATTCTGTCCCTTTCCTCTAATTCTTTTAATTATAACCCCTACCGTACACTTTTTCCTGGTATAAACCCAAAAAACTTATTCCTCTAAAATTTTTACAATCTCTTTTGTCCCCTTTCCCTTTATATAAAGGACTATACATGCTCTCCGCCAATCCCTAGGTACCTTCCCCTCTTTCATACATTTATTAAACAAAAGTACCAACCACTCCAACACTATATCCCCCCCCGCTTTTAACATTTCTGTCATGATCCCATCGTTTTCCCGCTGCTTTAAACCCCCTTTCCATTCTACATAATGCCTCGCATACCTCCCCCACACTTTCTTTCTGCTCTTCTTCACTCCAAAAAGATGGTATACCTCCCTGACCATGCATAAAATTTACCGCCTCCCTTTCTTCCTCAACTTTTTAAAAGTTCCTCAAAATATTCCCCGCCACCCAAAACCAAAATTCCCCCCCTCTCCCCCCATCAAACTAACCCCCCCAAACTCTTTTTTTAAAAACTTGACAAATCCAACTTTCCCAAGGCTTTTTTTAACTTTTTTTTAAACCCTCACCCCAAATTTTTTTTTCTTTTTTTCATTAAAATTTTTTTGACGGGCCCCTCTCCCACCTATCATCTGCTCCCCTTTTGAAATCTCTCCCCAAACCCTTTTTAAAACCTTTTTTTTACTCTCCATATACTCATGCAAAAAACAGTGGACCCCCGCATCCCGAACCTCGAAATCCCCGTACAATCCGCATACTGCTCCCCTTTTTTCCCCAAAAAAATTTTGCCTCAAATACCGCCCAAAAACCCGCTAAAACCGCCCCTTCTTTCCGAACACCCAAAATTGGCGGCCTGAGCCCCCTTTTCAAAAATTTTCCCCAGTGGCATTGTTTACCACCACCCTTTCCCGCGGTAACATCCAACATCAATCGGAACATTTCGTATTTTTACAGTTTTTTTTGGGTGTTTCCCTTTTCTGGAAAAAAAGTGACCATGGGCCCCAAAAAAAAGCTTTATTCCCAAAACCCTACAGCAAAAAAGGGGTGAAAAAACTATAGAGATGAAAAAAAAAAGATCACTGAAAAGTAGGGAAAGTGGATTTTGCGTGTCTCCGAGCGGGCCCAAGGTTGTATAAAAAACCCCCCAATCAACCATCGCTACAATTGTGGTACAGCTGCTGCTGCGGGCTGTCCCAAACCGCAGCTGTTTCTTGACTTTTCACGCTGCTGCATTTGCCCACTGCTGCTGCCCCTGTCAGCTGCTGCTGCACTGTCAGCTCTGCTGCACTGTCACCCTGTTTGGGGCTGTTGAACCATTTGTCCTGCTGCTGCTGCTGTAGCATCGTCTGCTGCTGCTGTACAACCGTATCCCTGCTGCTGTGAAATCGTCTACTGCTGCTGAAAAGCATCGTCTCCCTGCGCTGTAGCATCATCTCCTGCTGTGTACATCGCCCTGTTGCCGGCTTTTTAGCACCCGCCCTGTTGCGCTGTCCACCGCCCAGCTGCTGCGCTGCTGCTGTAGCACCCTTTGGGTTGGGTGGCTTATTGAGAAACCCCAAGAAACAATTAACCCCAGAGGTTTTGCCACCCAGGAAAACCCCAAAAAAAAGTCATTGTCATGAAAAACTGTCTAACTTTTTTTCCTTGGGGTCCTTAAATCTTGTCTCCCGGGAAAATCAACCCACACCACTCGACTAACACCCGGGTAAAAACGGGGAAAAAAGCCTGGAACTATGCCATTTTGGGTTAATTTTAAAGCCAGCAAAGGGGGTTTAAAGAGATTTTAAGGAATCAAGGGGCCCTTACAGTGTGATAAGGCCTTTCTGGAAAAAATCCCCAAACGGGACCAACAGTACCAGGAGGAAAACACCCCCGGGACACAGTTTTCCTCATCAGTCTTGTGTTGAAATTTTTCAAAAAAAGGTAAGTTTTCATTTTTTCCCTTCATTTAGTAGAAAAGTACATGCACAAAAAAAATGTGCATTACTACTCACAAATCGTGCATGTAACCCTTCTCTTGGGGTTGTTTTTAGGAAAATGTATATTTAAAAAGGGGAAAAAATTTTTTTTTTTTAAAATACTTTGGGTGCCCTTGCAGGGATTAATTTTTTTTTCCATTATTTTTTAGGGGGAAAAATTTAAATTCGCATACCGAACTTTTCCCGCAAAAACAATCAGCCTCTTGCACGGAAAAAGGGGTCGCTAGGGCGGGGGTCCACTG
This sequence comes from Cherax quadricarinatus, assembly GCF_026875155.1. Classification (NCBI taxonomy): domain Eukaryota; kingdom Metazoa; phylum Arthropoda; class Malacostraca; order Decapoda; family Parastacidae; genus Cherax; species Cherax quadricarinatus. The sequence goes on from NC_069441.1 coordinate 39,164,494, forward strand.
TACATAGGTTATAAACAGTAGGGCCCCACTTAAACGGGGGGGTTTAAAGGTTCCAGGCGGGTTCGCCGGAAAGCGGGACATCCCCCGGAAGGCAAAACCCGGCCTTTTTTTTTTTTCCTTTTTATAAATGCATATAAATGCCAACAAACAATTTAAACACAAAATTTTATATTAAGTTAGTTTTAGAACGGGCTTAAAAACACACAAAGAAAAAATACATTCACAGAAAATTCTTTATTTATTTTAAAAGGGTTTTTGGGTAATCTTTAATTTGTAGGGAGGAGGTGAGTGGGTACTTATTTGTGGGAATTTCATGAAAGGTACCCCCAGGTGTAGGTAGCCCTGGCTCCCCGTCCTTATATTTAAATATACGAAAATTTTAAAACATCCCGGGAGGGGGGTAAAATACACATACAGTACACCCCAATTGTTTCCCTTTAAAAAATAGGTTATTCTTAAAAAAGGAGGAGAGGTGAGTTTATTTATTTGAAAGGAAGTCAGGTAGGTACCCTTTTTGGTGAAACCCCCCGCCGAGCTACACCAAACCGTTACCTCACTTTTGGCCCAGAGCCATATTATTAACATCGACATGTCTTGTTCACTAAATTTTAAATTTCCTTTTGTAACCGCAACCTTTAGATCCATCATAAAAAGGGTAGAAAAATAAATTTAATTAAAGCCAAAAATTGTAAACAAAACCCGGATGAGGGAGTGGCTGGGCCCCAAACGCAGTTTCAAAACATTTTTTTCCACCCCTAAAAGGCTGAGCGGGAGAAAACGAAATTTCTGTCCCTCCACTGGGCCACCACAAAACTCCACAAGTATTATTATCAGACCCACACATAAAATAGCAATAAATGCCAACAAAAAATTCCCACTAACTTATTTTAAAGTTACCCAATAAAAATTTAGGCTTTAAAAAACCAAAAAAAAAGGGTTAAGATACAAAAAACCAGAGTAAACCTTATTATTTTCCCCTTAAAAAAAATTGATATTAATGTGGGGAGAGGTAAGTGGCAGGGTTTTTATTAAATAAAATCAGAATGGCAAAACCATCATCCCTAACTTGGCACTTAAAGCAAGAGGTTTCGACTTTTTTTTTTCTTTTTATCACCCCGTAACCTTAGATGCCCTCGCAAAAGAGAGCCAACTAGTTAACAAAGAGTAAAACGAAAGAGAGAACGAGAGCAGGGGTTGAACCCTTTAAAAACACAAACTGAACAGGTATGGAAAAGATCAAAAATTTGGGCAGGGCAAATAAAAAAGCGTATTAATTTGTTTCTAACTTTTAGTTCCCCTTTACGCCCCTTTTGGGAAAGGGTTGTAAAACATTTTCCTCATACTTTTTTTTTTTATAATAAAAATTAAACCTTTACAATACAAATGCTCCCTTTCTTTGTACAAGTTAGTTCAAAATAAACCCAAAAAGGGAAAACAAACCCTTTTAGAGTGAATGAAGAAATAAAAATAATAATAAAAAAAAAAAATAATAATAATTTTTAAATTTTTTAATAATAAAAATAAATATTATTTTTATTATAAAAAGCAACCCAAATCCACAAGGATTTTTGAATTTCTAATATAGATTTAAAAGGGATAATTTAAAAAAAATGTTTTTTTTAACATTAAACCCCCGTTTGACTAGAGAAAACGTTAAATTTTTCCAAACTACCTACACAGCTGCTTTTTAAAAAAAGGGCTCATATTTTTCATCAAATTTTTTTTCTGTGAGTGGGAATGCAAACATTTTTTATTTTGCTAGTAATGGGGTTTCCCTAATAATTTTGAGGAAAATACAAAGATGGGTTAATGAAAAAGCCTATATTGATGTAAAATAAGACATTTAGGGGCCCAAGAGTGATTATTATTACATATTTTTTGCGCCATATAAAAGAGAGACTTACGAAATTTTTAAATTTTTTTTGCAAAACCACACAGTGTGTTTAAAAAAAAATTTTGGGACAGTTTCACATAAGTTTTAATTATCAAAAGTACATATAAAAATGCATAACTTTAAAACACTTGAAATTTTGGAAATTTAAACCCGACATAATAGATGTTTGGTTTAAGGAAAAAATGTAAACAAACCGGGTGGGGGGGCACTGTATTTGAAGACCTGCTTTTTTCCCTTTTGGCAAATTTTTTGGGCATAATTTGACACGCCGTAATTTGCGGGAAAGCCGTAAGGCGAAACCCATAAAGCTGGCCTTACTATACATACAAACAAATTTTTTTCTTATTTTTTCTTAAAAGTTCTTTTTCTTTTTTTATTTCCTCATTCTCCATGGGGGAAATGGAAAAAAAATCTTTCCTCCGTAAGCCAAGCATTCCCTACAAAAATAAATAAAATGCCGGGGGCCCAAAGGGGGTAGTAAACCCCCCTTTTCCTGAAAAAATTATTAAAAAGAGAAGAAAAAAATTTAAAAAAAACTGGCTAGGTTTTTCCCAAAGGCTAACTAACAGAAAACAAGACCCCTTGATAAGAAACATCAAAATTAAAACAATATAAAACAGGGTTTTTAAAAAACAAAGATATTATTAAAAAAATAAGCATCATAATCACCAAACCCAATAAAAAGGGTAAGCAAAATTTTACTCTCCAATTTGATTTTACCAAAACCCAAAAGGGGATAAAAACAAAAAAACCCCGGAAGACACCCTCTTAGATTTTTTGGGGGCCAACATACCGAAAAAACAAAGGGGTTTTTGTCCCCAACAAAAATGAATGAAATACAACTTTCAGCCTATTGAAACGGTTAACAAGATAAATGACTTTTTTTCAAATCCAAAGAAACAAATCTCATCAGTAAAAACCCAGGGACCAATGGGGTGAAACAATTTATTAAAAATAGATGGTAATTTCCCACCCCCCTTCCAAACTTTTCACCAGCTGGGGGCCCCACATTATCACCATGATTATTAAAATCACTTTAAAAAAACATCAGGGAAAACTGGCTCAAGCCCGCCATTAAAATTTTACAAACAAACCCGCTGTGTTCTTTCGCTCGCTATTTCAGTAGTCTTTAACAAAACCCGAAACCAGCATTTTCCCCAAACTCCAAGACAGCAAGGGTTACACCAAAACACAAAGGGGGGTGAACCCCCCAATGTAAACAACTACAAAAGGGCCCAAAAACAAGCTTACCCTTTTCAAACCAAAATCTTCGAAAATCGTGCAAAAAGAAAAATATACTCCTTTATTTAAAAGCCCAAACATCCTCAAAACCCCCGCCAGTTGGGCTTTTAAAAAGCAAAAACACAAATGACCCCAAAAAGGGAAAGAGCCAGACCCTTTACACAGCACTTAAAAAAAAAAATTCCATTAGGGCTCTTTTTTGCCAAAGGGGAAAACTTTTGATACAGAGACCACAAACTCTTACTCCACAAAAAAATTGAAACATTATGGGATAAAAGGCAACGCACTTTTCAAAATTTCAAAATCCCCCCTTACTAAAAGGCATCAATATGTTTCCCCATTAAAAATTGGGAGTTTTTTTTTTGGTTTTTTTTATTGATGATGTGAAGAGAGTAAAAAAGGCATGCTTTTTCCCCCACCCGGGGGAAGGGGGGATTTCAAATCAAAATCATAAGTCAGTCAAAAACCGCCCAGTAAGTCCCGTCTGTCAATCAAAGTCCCAAACAAATCCCTTTTTGTTTGGGCATTTAGTAAAGTCCCCGTCCCGTCCCGTTCATTAAGTCAAGTAAATAAGTCAGTCAGTAAGTCAATCAGTAAAGTCAGTATGTCAGTCATTAAAGTCAGTCAGTCAATTCAGTAAGTCATTCAGCTTGATCAAGTCATTCAGTAAGTCATGTCAGTCAGTCCAGTCAGTAAGTCAAGTCAAATCATTGAATCAAGTCATCAGTCAGTAGGTCAAGTTAGTCAATCAAGTCAGTTAAGTAAATCCAGTCAGTCAAGTCAATCAGTTTATTCAGGTTTATTTGTCAATCTTAAACTAAAATTTTCTTGCCACTTGCCGCATCACTCACATGCTTCTTAGATGCCATGGTTGCTTGGTAGACACAAGATATGGTAATGAAAAGACCGATTCACAAACACAGATCTGGGTATCACATGGGACGTGTATGTATGGGCACTGTGACAGAGGTGGCAGGGGAGGAAGGTAGGCCTTCCCTGCAAAGACCCAGATCTGATTGCCATACAGCCCACTTCATGGAGGGAAAATATATATCCCTCGATCCAGCTCGTGGCACTTCAAACTTTTCCTCCACCCAGAAATGGAGCCGTGTTGAGTAAATTTTATGAAGTGTTATATAAAAATATGCCGCCATTCTGCAATAGTGTTATAACAAAATGTGATACATAAATAAACCAATGTTTTATAACGGTCTTCTGTACACAGTTTCTCTGGTGGTTGTGGACTAGAGAGAACATCTTTTTGAAATTCTTGCCATATACTCCTACAAGCTGCCCAACTACCACACCTTACAATTGTGAATTTTTTCTAATATGGTTGCATGTATTATGTTTATATGATGTGTAGCATGTTATATAATTCTGAAAAAATGTCATGGGTGGATTAACAAAAATGTCTATAATACCACATGACATTTTGAGTGCCTCAGAGCAAGTACAGTGGAACCTCGGCTTACATATGCCCCACCATGCAAATTTTTCAGGCTATGAACAGTCACTCGGTCGATTTTTTGCTTCTGGATACGAATGAAATTTCAGGATGCGAATTTCCCCCTCAAGGGAGGAACCTTAAATATATAAATAAATAAATAAATAAATAAATAAGCAAAATATTTATTTCTTTGTAAAGGTAACATGTGTTTACCTACCATAATATGACTGGAGTAAAGAAAACCGCTAACATGCCAAGGCATTTCAGGCAGACTTAACCTAATACGTACTTATAGATTACTTAAGTCTAGACAGGTGAAATGTAGTGTAGTGGTTATCAATGTTTTGCTGATCGTGGCACCAACTAATGGCAGCCTTCTGAATTTCTCCTAACTGTTATTACATATTACAGTGGTACCTTGATTACAAGTGCCCCAACTTACAAGTTATTCCGAGTTACGAGCCATCGCTTGGTCAATTTTTTGCCGAGTTGCAAGCCAAAATCCAAGTTAAGAGCAAGCTCCAGATACACTGCCACTAATTGGAGGCTTATCTGAAGTCAAATCCAACTCTGTACCCAGAAGTGACCTGATTAGGTGGGTCACTGGGCTAATCCGGGAGGGGGGACATGGACCTGCTTCACATGGGTCAGTAGGCCTGTTGCAGTGTTCCTTCTTTCTTATGTTCTTAAGAATGTCAGGTACTTTGTCCCATCCCACATGCTCTTCCAAGACATAAGTGGAAGGATAATACTCCCACACTAATCCCAGATTGTAGTGAGGCACCTTCTCCCTTGTTTGGTTCTCATATAAATCCAGGGAAGAGGTAACCTCCATTTCAACACTCAGAGTTTGTCCAGAAACATTAATTAAGGTGAGTGGAGTACTGATAGTGGTCGGTGAAGTAGTGATAGTGGTGGGTGGAGTAGTGATGGTGGTGGGTGTAGTAGTGATAGTGGTGGGTGGAGTAGTGATGGTGGTGGGTGGAGTACTGATAGTGGTGGGTGGAGTAGTGATAGTGGTGGGTGGAGTAGTGATGGTGGTCGGTGGAGTAGTGATGGTGGTCGGTGGAGTAGTGATAGTGGTGGGTGGAGTAGTGATAGTGGTGGGTGGAGTAGTGATGAGTGGTGGGTGGAGTAGTGATAGTGGTGGGTGGAGTAGTGATAGTGGTGGGTGGAGTAGTGATAGTGGTGGGTGGAGTAGTGATGGGTGGGTGGAGTAGTGATGGTGGTCAGTGGAGTGTGATAGTGGTGGGTGAGTAGTGATGGTGGTGGGTGGAGTACTGATAGTGGTGGGAGGAGTAGTGATAGTGGCGGTGGAGTAGTTGATAGTGGTGGGTGGAGTAGTGATGGTGGTGGGTGGAGTAGATATGGTGGTGGGTGGAATAGTGAGGGTTGTGGGTGTAGTAGAGATGGTGTGGTGGGTGGAGTAGTGGCGTGGGTGGAGTAGTGGCAGTGGGTGGAGTATTAAGTGGTGGTGGGTGTAGTGGCAGTGGGTGGAGTAGTGGCAGTGGGTGGAGTAGTGGTGGTGGGTGGAGTAGTGGTAGTGGGTGGAGTAGTGGCAGTGGGTGAAGTAGTGGGGTGGTGGAGTAGTGGTGGTGGTTGGAGTAGTGGCGTGGGTGGAGTAGTGTGGTGGGTGGAGTAGTGATAGTGGTGGTGGAGTAGTGGCGGTGGGTGGAGTAGTGGCGTGGGTGGAGTAGTGGGTGGTGGTGGAGTAGTGGCAGTGGGTGGAGTAGTGGCAGTGGGTGGAGTAGTGGCAGGGGGAGAAGTAGTGATAGTGGTGGTGGAGTAGTGAGTGGGTGGAGTAGTGAGGGTGGTGGGTGGAGTAGTGAGGGTGGTGGGTGGAGTAGTGAGGGTGGTGGGTGGAGTATACAATATTTTTTATTTATAAATAGATTTTTCTTATTTAAAAACAGAAAACAAAAAAAAATTGGGGTGGTTTTTCGGGGGCTGGAACAAATTAATGGCATTTCAATTAATTTCAATGAGGAAAACTGATTTGATATACGAGCAAATTGAGTTACGAGCTTGGTCACAGAACGAATTAAACTCGTAAGTCAAGGTACCACTGTATTACTATTATAATGTATTACAGTGGACCCTCGACCAGCGATGGCATCGATTAACGATAAATCTGACTAGCGATACATTTTGATCGCAAAAATTTTGCCTCGATTAGCGCTAAAAAACTCGACCAACACTATTCCTTCCGTCTGAGATGCGTCCACTTCTGGCCAGTGTTTACAAGCCAGCCAGCCACCGCGGTCGCTTCCAAGCATACAATCGGAACATTTCATATTATCACAGCCTTTTTAGTGATTGCACCTGCAAAGTAAGTCACCATGGGCCCCAAGAAAGCTTCTAGTGCCAACCCTACAGCAAAAAGGGTGAGAATTACTATGGATATGAAGAAAGAGATCATTGCTAAGTATGAAATTGGAGTGCATGTCTCCGAGCTGGCCAGGCTGTACACAAAACCCCAATCAACCATCGCTACTATTGTGGCCAAGAAAGCGGCAATCAAGGAAGCTGTTCTTGCCAAAGGTGCAACTATGTTTTCGAAACTGAGATCGCAAGTGATAGAAGATGTTGAGAGACTGTTATTGGTATGGATAAACGAAAAACAGATAGCACATATGATCTCAAGTGATCATATGTGAAAAGGCAAGGAAGTTGCATGACGATTTAATTAGAAAAATGCCAGCAACTAGTGGTGATGTTGAGTGAATTTAAGGCCAGCAAAGGGTTGGTTTGAGAGATTTAAGAATCGTAGTGGCATACATAGTGTGATAAGGCATGGTGAGGCTGCCAGTTTGGACCAAAAAGCAGCTGAAAAATATGTGCAGGAATTCAAGGAGTACATCGACAGTGAAGGACTGAAATCTGAATCAATGTTTATGGAGACATGACAATGTTTGTGAAACACTTTAGGAATGTCACTAAAGGAAACGGGAGGTACAGCTCTATGGGCAAAGATTAAAATTGTGCAAATCAGAGTCCGAGTGACTAATCAAGCTGGGTTTACTAGTGATGCATTAAAAGGAAGAAAAGGAATGGAAGTAACCCCTGGAAAAGGGACTTGCCAACCTCAATGTCCTAATGGAAGGGGATACCCTCTAAACACAAGACGCCATCAACACATCCCCTCTTCCCATTCCATCAATCACACCAACTTCAATAAAGAAAGTGTCTTTTAAACTGTGCTGTCTTCTTCAGTTTGTGTTATTAAAATATTTTCATGTGTAAAATTTTTTTTTCAATACTTTTGGTGTTTGCACGGATAAATTGATTTCCTTTATTTCTTATGGGAAATAACTTGACAACGATTATTTTGACTAACGATGAGCTCTCAGGAACGGATTAAAGCGTTAGTCGAGGTCCACTGTATTATTATTATTATTACAATTGTTATAATAATTACTATTAGTAGTGGTAGCACGTATGTGGTGAGGGGCTCTTGAGCAAGGGAACTGGATCTGTCCTCCAGTTCACTAAATTATTAATAATAAGAATAAGAATAAGAAGAATTATTATTGCTACAATAATACAATAATACGTATGTACTACTACTAATAATAATAATAATATGTATAATATAATAACAAAATAAATAATAATACGTATATTTTTTATTTCTTTTTTTTATCACACTGGCCGATTCCCACCAAGGCAGGGTGGCCCGAAAAAGAAAAACTTTCACCATCATTCACTCCATCACTGTCTTGCCAGAAGGGTGCTTTACACTACAGTTTATAAAATGCAACATTAACACCCCTCCTTCAGAGTGCAGGCACTGTACTTCCCATCTCCAGGACTCAAGTCTGGCCTGCTGGTTTCCCTGAACCCCTTCATAAATGTTACTTTGCTCACACTCCAACAGCACGTCAAGTATTAAAAACCATTCGTCTCCATTCACTCCTATAAAAACACGCTCACGAAACGCCTGCTGGAAGTCCAAGCCCCTCGCACACAAAACCTCCTTTACCCCCTTCCCTCCAACCTTTCCTAGGCCGACCCCTACCCCGCCTTCCTTCCATACAGACTGATACACTCTTGAAGTCATTCTGTTTCACTCCATTCTCTCTCATGTCCGAACCACCTCAACAACCCTTCCTCACCCTCTGGACAAAAAAGTTTTGGTAATCCGCACCTCTCCTAACTTCCAAACTTTCGAATTCTCTGCATTATATTCACACCACAATTGCCCTCAGAACATGACATCTCCACTGCCTCCAGCCTTCTCCTCCTGCAACATTCATCACCCATGCTTCACACCCATATAAGAGTGTGGTATTAAAAATATACTCTCATACATCCCCTCTTTGCCTCCAAGGGCAAAGTTCTTTGTCTCCAAACTCCTAAGCACCCTCACCTTTTTCCCCCCCATCAAATTTTATGATTCACCCCTTTTCATAGACCCCTCCGGACACTCCACTCCCCAAAAAAATTTAATTATTCACCTCCTCCCTCACTCCCCTCCAATTGATATCCAATCTTTCATCACCTAATATTTTTGTTTTCCTCATAACCTTACTCGTTCCCGTATTCATTTTAAAATTTTTTTTTTTGCACACCCCACCCAAAATTTATCCCAAACCCAACTCTGCAACTTCTCTTCGAAACCCCAAGAGCACATGTCTCAGAAAGAGCAAATGTGACAACTCCCACTTTTGTGTATTCTTTTTCTTTTAACTCACCCCCCTCTGTCAAGACCCCGCATTTACTTTTCTTACAACCCCTCTATAAATATATTAACAACCCCGGGGACATCAAATCCTTGTCTAAGGCCTACTTTTACTGGGAAATAATTTCCCTCTTTCCTATGTCTCTAACTTGAGCCTCACTTTCCTCGTAAAAACTCTTCACGGCTTTCAGTAACCACCTCCCAAAAACCATACACCCGCAAAATCTGCCCCATTGCCCCCCTATCCACCCGCATATCCCCTTTTCCAAATCCCTAAATGCCACAAAGACCTCTTTAGCCCTTTTCTAAAAAACTTCCTTATATGTTTACTGTAAACCCTGGTCCACACAACCCCGTAGGTGGCGGTGGGTGGAGTAGTGATTGATGGGTGGAGTTTGTGGCTGATGGTGGGTGGAGTAGTGGTGGTGGGGAGTATGGCGGTGGGTGAAGTAGTGGCAGTGGGTGGAGTAGTGGCATGGGTGGAGTAGTGGCAGAGGTGGAAGTGGCAGTGGGTGGAGTAGTGGCATGGTGGGTGAGAGTGGTGTGGGTGGAGTAGTGTGTAGTGGTTGATAGTGCAGTGGTGGAGTAGTGGTGGTGGGTGGAGTAGTGTGGTGGGTGGGAGTAGTGCGGTGGGTGGAGTAGTGGTGGTGGGGTTGGGGAAAAAGTAGTGATAGTGTGGGTGGAAGTAGTGGCGGTGTGGAGTAGTGCGGTGGTTGGAGTAGTGGTTGGGTGGGTGGGGGGGGGGGATAGTGGCAGTGGTGGAGTAGTGGCCAGAGGTGGAGTATGCAGTGGGAGAAGTAGTGATAGTGGTGGGTGAGTAGGCAGTGGATGGAGTAGTGAGGTGTTGGGTGGAGTAGTGAGTGGTTGGTGGGTGGAGAAGTGAGGGTGGTGGGTGGAAGATATACAATATTATTTTATTTATAAATAGATTTTACTTATTTAAAAACGAAAACAAAAAAAAATTTGGGCGGTTTTTCGTGTCTGGAACAAATTAATGGCATTCAATTAATTTCAATGAGGAAACTGATTTTTGATATTAACGAGCAAATGAGTTACGAGCTTGGTCACAGAATCGAATTAAACTCGGAAGCCAAGGTACCACTGTATTAACTATATAATGTATTACAGTGGACCCTCGCCCAGCGATGGCATCGATTAACGATACATCTGACCTAGTGATAACATGTGTCGCAAGAATTTTGCCTCGAATAGCGCTAAAAAACCCTCGAACCAACACTATTCCATCCGTCTGAGATGCGCCACTTTTTTTTTTTTTTGATTTTTCTGGCCATGTTTACAAGCCACCAGCCCACCGCGGTCGCTTCCCAAGCATAACAAATCGAGAACATTTCATATTTATTCACAGCATTTAAGTGATTGCACCTGCAAAAAAAGTCACCATGGGCCCCAAGAAGCTTCTAGTGCCAACCCTACAGCAAAAAGGTGAGAATACTAGAGAATATGGAAAAAGAGATCATTGCTAAGTTATGAAGATCTGGAGTGCATGTCTCCTGAGCTGGCCAGGCTGTACACAAAAACCCCAATCAACCATCGCTACTATTGTGGCCAGAAGCGGCAATCAAGGAACTGTTTCTTGCCAAAGGTGCAACTATAGTTTTCGAAACTGAGATCGCAAGTGATAGAAGATGTTGAGAGCCGTTAATGTATGGGATTAACGAAAAACAGATAGCACATATGATCTCAAGTGATCATATGTGAAAAGGCAAGGAAGTTGCATGACGATTTAATTAGAAAAATGCCAGCAACTAGTGGTGATGTGAGTGAATTTAAGGCCAGCAAAGGTTGGTTTGAGAGATTTAAGAATCGTAGTGGCATACATAGTTGTGATAAGGCATGGTGAGGCTGCCAGTTTGGACCAAAAAGCAGCTGAAAAATATGTGCAGGAATTCAAGGAGTACATCGACAGTGAAGGACTGAAATCTGAACAATTGTTTAATGGTGACACTGACAATGTTGTGAAACACTTTAGGAATGTCATAAAGGAACGGGAGGTACAGGCCTCTATGGGCAGATATGTTGTGCAACAGAGGTCCAGTGACTCTCAAGCTGGTCCTAGTGGCATTAAAAGAAGAAGGGAAGTAACCCCGAAAAAGGACTTGCCACCTCAAGTCCTAATGGAAGGGGATTCCCCTTCTATACACTAAGACCATCAACACACTCCCCTCTTCCCATTCCATCAATCATCACCAGATCTTCAATAAAGGAAAGTGTCATGTAACTGTGCATGTCTTCTTCAGTTTGTGTGTATTAAAATTAATATTTCATGTGGTAAAATTTTTTTTTTCAATACTTTTGGGTGTCTTGCACGGATTAAATTGATTTCCATTATTTCTTATGGGGAAAATTAACTTGACTAACGATTATTTTGACTAACGATGAGCTCTCAGGAACGGATTAATAGCGTTAGTCGAGGGTCCACTGTATTATTATTATTATTACAATTGTTATAATAATTACTATTAGTAGTGGTAGCACGTATGTGGTGAGGGGCTCTTGAGCAAGGGAACTGGATCTGTCCTCCAGTTCACTAAATTATTAATAATAATAAGAAGAAGAATAAGAATAAGAAGAATTATTATTGCTACAATAATACAATAATACGTATGTACTACTACTAATAATAATAATAATATGTATAATATAATAACAAAATAAATAATAATACGTATATTTTTTATTTCTTTTTTTTATCACACTGGCCGATTCCCACCAAGGCAGGGTGGCCCGAAAAAGAAAAACTTTCACCATCATTCACTCCATCACTGTCTTGCCAGAAGGGTGCTTTACACTACAGTTTTTAAACTGCAACATTAACACCCCTCCTTCAGAGTGCAGGCACTGTACTTCCCATCTCCGGGACTCAAGCTGGCCTGCGGGTTTTTTCCCTGAACCCCTTCATAAATTTTATTTTTCTCCACCCCAAAACAGCACTCAAGTTTTTAAAAACCCATTCGCTCCTTTCACTCCTACAAAACACGCTGATGAACCCTGCGGAAGTCCAAGCCCCTCGAAACACAAAACCCCTTTCCCCCCTCCCCCCAACCCTTTCCTGGGCCGACCCCTCCCCCCGCCTTCCTTCCACTACAGACTGTACACTTTTGAACCCATCTGTTTCACTCCATTCCTCTACATTCCAAAACCACCTCAACAACCCTTCCCACCCCTCTGAAAAACATTTTGGTAATCCCGCACCTCCTCCTAACTTCCAACTACAATTCTCTGCATTAAAATTAAAAACCCCCAAAATTTGCCCTCAACAGAAAACCCCTGCCTCCAGCCTTCTCCCCTGAACTTCATCACCCAGCTCACACCCAAAAGAGTTTTTGGAAAAACTATACTCTCATCATTCCCCTCTTTGCTCCAAGGACAAAGTTCTTTGTCCCACAGACTCCTAAGGCAACCACTCACCCTTTTTCCCCCCATCAAATTCTATGATTCACCTCATCCTTCATAGACCCCCCGCTGACACTCCACTCCCAAATATCTAAAATAAACACCCCCCAACACCTCCCTCCATCTGAAATCCAATCTTCTCACCTAATATTTTTTATCCTCAAAACCCTTACTCGTTCCTTATTCACTTTTAATTTCTTCTTTTGCACACCCTACCAAATTCACCACCAATCTCTGCAACTCTCTTCAGAATCTCCCCAAGAGCACAGGTCATCAGCAAAAGCAACTGTGACAACCCCCACTTTATGTGTGATTTTTTTCTTTTAACCCACGCCTCTTGTCAAACCCCGCTTTATTTCTCTTAAAACCCCATCTAAAAATTTTAAAAAACAACCCGGTGAAATCCACATCCTTGTCTAAGGCCACTTTCACGGGAAATAATTTCCCCTTTCCTATGTACTCTAACTGACCTCCATCCTGTAAAAACTCTTCACGGCTTTCATAACCTACCCCCTACACCATCACCTGCAACATCTCCACTTGCCCCCCTTCCACCTGTCTATGCCTTTTCCAAATCCAAAATCCACAAAACCCTTTAGCCTTACTAAAACTGTTCCTTATTTTTCACTGTAAACACCTGTCCACACACCCCCTACTTTTCCTAAAGCCCCTTTTTTCATCTGCACCTATTTTCAGTCTTTCTTTTTAATTTTTTTCAAAATAACTCACCATAAAACTTTACCATATACCAAAAACTTATCCCCCATAATTTTTGCACTCTCTTTTTTTCCCCTTTTTCCTTTTTAAAAAAGGAATATGCATCTCCTCCAAAACCCAGGGACCTTTTCCCTCTTCCAACATTTATTAAAAAAATTGCACCAACCACTCCAAAACTATATCCCCACCTCTTTTAACATTTCTATTTTTTCCCCTCAATCCCAGCTGCCCTTTCCCCCCCTTTTATTTTTCCCACCCTCACAAAAATTCCCCCCCACTCACAACTGGCTCTTCGTCACTCCTACAAGATGTTTTTTCCCCTTCCCCATACCAAATCACAGCCTCCCTATCTTCATCAACATTCCAAATTCCTCAAAAATTCCCCCCACTTTCCCAAAACCTCAAAATCTCCATTAAAAACTCTCCTCTCCTATTTTTAACTGCAAACCCAATTTTTTCTCTAGGCTTCCTTAAATTTTTTAAATCTCACTCCAAACTTTTCTTATTTTCAAAAAAATTTTTGAAAACTCTCACCCACTCTCTCATTTGCCTTTTTTTTACACTGTTTTCACCACTCTCTTAACCTCTGTCTCTTTTTCTCCATATACTCTTCCCCCTTGCTCACTTCTATTTTTAAAAAATTTCCATATGCTAACCCCAACTCTTTTACATCACATTCCACCAATCGCCCCTTTCCCTCCTGCACCCACTTTCCGTAACCACAAACTTCTCTGAAACTCTAATACTACATTTTTTTAAACCCACCTCATACCTCTTCGACCCCTTGCCAAAGCTCTCATTACCCCATCTATCCCCCAATAGCGTTTTATCTTTTCCCAACGCCTCCTCTTTTGTTTTTAAAACCCTTTACCTCTCCTTCCCTGATGCTTCTATTTTCCTTGTACCCATCTACCTTTTTCTCCAGTTACTACAACTAAAAGTGATCTGATAACTGGGCCCCCTATAAACATGTACATCCGAAGTCTACTCAACAGTCTTTTATCTACCAATACATAATCCAACAAACTACTGTCATTTTGCCCTACATCATATCTTGTATACTTATTTATCCTCTTTTTCTTAAAAAAATGTATTACCAATAACAAACCCCTTTCATACAAAGTTCAATCAAAGGGTTTCCCATTATCATTTACACCTGGCACCCCAAACTTACCTACCACAACCCTCTCTAAAAGTTTTTCTCCTACTTTAGCATTCAGGTCCCCAAACCACAATTACTCTCTCACTTGGTTCAAAGGCTCCTATACATTCACTTAACATCTCCCAAAATCTCTCTCTCTCCTCTGCATTCCTCTCTTCTCCAGGTGCAACACACTTATTATGACCCACTTCTCGCATCCAACCTTTACTTTAATCCACATAATTCTTGCATTTACACATTCATATTCTCTTTTTCTCCTTCCATAACTGATCATTTCAACATTACTGCTACCCCTTCCTTTGCCTAACTCTCTCAGATACTCCAGTTTTTAACCCCAAATTTTTTTCCCCCCCACCGAAACTCCCCACCCCCTTCAGCTTTGTTTTCGTTTGGGGCCAGGACATCCAACTTCTTTCATTCATAACATCAGCAATCATCTGTTTCTTGTCATCTGCAATACATCCACGCACATTCAAGCAGGGTATAAAACCCTTTGGTAAAAATACCGACAAGTTGGTTTAGAAAGACACTAAGCAAACACTATAACATATTATTAGAAAACGTTTTAGTCCTGGGGCCTTTATCAAGGTCCCAGGACCGAAACGTTTTCTAATAAATAGTTATAGTGTTTGCTTACGTGTCTTTCTAAACATTCAAGCATCCCAGTTTTTTTTAAAGTTTTTCTTCTTCTCTTTTTTAGTAAATGTCTACAGGAGAAGGGGGTTTCTAGCCCATTGCTCCCGGCATTTTAAATCGCCTCATACGACACGCATGGCTTACAGAGGAAAGATTTTTTTTCCACTTCCCCATGGACAATAGAAGAAATAAAGAAGAACAAGAGCTATGTAGAAAAAGGAGAAAAACCTAGATGTAATGTATGTATATATATATATATATATATGCATGTGCATGTCCCGTGAAGTGTGACCAAAGTGTAAGTAGGAGTAGCAAGATATCCCTGTTATCTACGTTTTTTTATGAGACAGAAAAAGACACCAGCAATCCTACCATCATGTAAAACAGTTACAGGTTTCTGTTTCACAGTCATCTGGCAGGACGGGAGTACTTCCCTGGGGGGTTGCTGTCTACCAACCTACTACCTATACGTATAATAAAAATATATTAGTACGTAATACATACTATAATAATAATTATAATAAAAAGCAAGATTCAAAGCGCCACCACCAAAATGGCAGACTGAGAAACCAAAACACACTACCATTGTACAGTGCTTATGAAGCTTACCTCACAGGGTTGGAAAGGAATTCTCGTTTTTTTTACGTTTTGTGCAGTTATTTTGCCAAATTTCTTTTTTTCTAACCTGGTCCTAAGAAAGCAAGTGCAAAGGACAGTGCAGGTAAGTTCAGTGATAAAGTGTAGCATTAAAAGTGTAGCAATTAAGTGTAGTATTAACCCGTAAACGGTCCCCAAACAGATCTACGTTCACATGTGTATGCTACAAAATAGATCTATGTTTTTTTACATATTTTCAAAATAACAAAAAAAAAGTAGATCAAAGTTTTTATTTACACATTTTCAAGTGTAAAAAAAAAAAAGATCATCTACTTTTTTTTACATACAGGGGAAACCCCCCGGGTTAACGATTTTAAAATCCGTGCAAGAGGGGTAATTGTTATGCGAAATAATCGTTATGTGAATGAATTTTCCCCATAAAATAATGGAAATAAAATTAATCCGTGCAAGACACCCAAAAGTATGAAAAAAAAAATTTTTTACCACAGAAATATTAATTTTAATACACACAAACTGAAAAAGGCAGCACACTTACATGACACTTACTTTTATTGAAGATCTGGTGATGATTGATGGGATGGGGGGAGGGAGAGCATTATCTTCTTACTGTTTAGAAGGGAATCCCCTTCCATTACGACTTGAGGTAGCAAGTCGTTTTCCGGGTTACTTCCCTCTTCTTTAATGCCACAGGACCAGCTTGAGAGTCACGGGACCTCTGTCGCACAAAAAAATCTGTCCATAGAGCTCTGTACCTCCCGTCCTTTACGATTTGTCTAAAATGGGCCACAACATTGTCATTGAAATAGTCACCAGCACGGCTTCAACAGCTGTGTCAGGGTGATTTTCATCCATAAAGGTTTGCAGTTCAACCCACTGTGCACACTTTTCCCCTTAATCTTTGAAGTGGGCACAATGGATTCCACAACTGGCATAGGCTTCTCAGGGTAGCCCCAAACCCTTCAAATCTTTCTTAACCCTTTGGGGGTCGACAGCCCCTTTTCCGAAACTCGTTCTCAGGGTCGGCCAAATTTCAAAAAAAAAAAAAATTATTTTTTCTTATGAAAAAATAGAGTTTTTTTTCTAAAACATTATAGGATAAAAAAAAAAAAATTTAACATCAATACTTACGGAGATATGGATGCATGAAGTTTCCCAGAAAATGCCGCGTAGGCAACAGCGGCGACTGCCGCTCACACCGGTAAACTTTAGTTTACTTGTATTTGAAGGTTTGTTGTTTTTTTCACTATTTTATTTTTTCACATAACTTATGGGGCCTAGAGACCAAAGTAAGGTGCAATGTACATATATAAAACTCGTTGTATACAACACAATAAGCACACAAACATAATTATCAATATATTTTTACAAAACTTGTTTACAAAAACAAACAAAAAAAAAAATTGTTTATTATTATTGTTTCTAAAAATATATATACCAATATACAGCCCACTGAAAAATATTCCTATTAGTTCTGCAGCTTGGGGAACTCTGAAACATGGTGTCATACACAAGGGTGTTTATCTTTCTCCTCATTCTATCTCTTTCAATCTGTCCTCTCTTTCTATCTGTCTGTCAATCTCTGTCTCACAGGTACACATAAATACAAGTATACATAGTATAAATTACCTAGGATAACCCAAGAAATCCAGACAAAGTGCTATAACTCTGTTTGAAGATGTGAGTAAAAGTGATGACACAGTCTTGTGGCCTCTGAGACAGAGAGCTAGAGGGAAATAGACGGTAGACAGGGAGCTTGACAGACAGACAAAATAGACAGACAGAAATGTTAGGGGTACCAGTCCCATGTACTATGTTCCCACCCCTCCTCCTCCTCCTCTTCTCTCCTCCTCTTCCCCCTACTCTTCCTCCTCTTCCCCCCTACTCTTCCTCATACTCTTCCTTTTCCTCCTACTCTTCCTCTTCCTCCTCCTCCTCCTCCTCTTCCTCCTCCTCCTCTTCTTCCTCTTCCTCCTCCTCCTCTTCTTCCTCTTCCTCCTCTTCCCCCTAATCTTCCTCCTACTATTCCTCTTCCTCCTCCTTTTCCCTCTTATTCCTCTTCCTCCTACTCTTCCTCCTCCTCCTCTTCCTCCCCTCCTCTTCTTCCTCTTCCTCCTCCTTTTCCCCTCTTATTCCTTTCCTCCAAACCTTCCTCCTCCTCCTCTTCCTCCTCCTCCTCTTCTTCCTTTTTCCCCCTACTCCTTCTCCTCCTCGTCCATAGGTAAATTAAAAGGGAGTCAGCAGCTGTCAAAGTGACATATTGGCCCATTCCCTCTTTCCCCCCCCGGGCCCTGTCAAAACAATGGGGTCGGGTGCTGCTTCCCCTCCTCCCATTCATCTAATTATCTTTTTCCCTCATTCTATCTGTCTGTCTATCTCTGTCTTACAGGTACACAATAAATACAAGTATACATAGTAAAAATTACCTAGGATAACCCAAGAAACCCAGACAAAGTGCTATACCCTGCTTGAAGAAGTGAGTAAAAGTGATGACACAGTCTTTTGGCTCTCTGAGACAGAAAAGCTAGATGGATAGACAGGGAGCTTGACAGACAGGCAAATAGACAGACAGAAATGTTAGTATACCAGCAAAAACAAAGGGAGGGCGATGTTCATCTCATCTTCGGCATCACTCACCCTCATTTAAACCCCATCAAACATCAGCACTTATCAGATGTTATCTCCCCTTATCTTGTTACTGTCATGGTGAACATTTATTATTACATATTATTATTAAATTTTTAACCTATTATTATTATTACCTATTATTATTATTAAGTATTATTATTATTATGTATTATTATTTATTATGTTTTTATATTATTATGTAATTTATTATGTATTATTGTTATCATTACGTATTCTTCTTCTTTTCCCCCTCCTCCTCCTCCTCTTCCTCTTCCTCCTCCTCCTCCTCCTCCTACTCCCCTTCTTCCTCCTCCCCTCCTCTTCTTCTTTTCCTCCTCCTCCTCCTCCTCCTCTTGCCTCCTCCTCCTCTTGCCTCCTCCTCCTCTTTCCTCCTCCTCCTCTTGCCTCCTCCCCCTCTTGCCTCCTCCTCCTCTGCCTCCTCCTCCTCCTCCATTCTTGGAACAAGTTTGAAGAGCTTGGGAGTTCATAATCACTATCATTATCATCCACCAATGCTCACATCTGGGGTTCTGGGATATTTGGAAAATAGGAATTTCCTCTGATTCTGGTACAACCTGAACGACAGCCCAGCACCAGAGGTGGAAGGCTGTGGGTTGTCTGGTTTTTTTTCCCCACTATTACCCAATTATGGTCATTAGTTTCGGTCAAAACCTCACCAGAACCTTGAAACCATCTTCACTGTCACTTCCATCTGTATTAGAACTGTCACTGGGGAACAAAAGTGTCCTAATTCGCCCAGGAGTGAGGAACTTCTTACCCCAGGGCATGGTGAAAATTGTGTACTATGATGGCATTCCCACAATGCACCACGGGTTTCCCAGATTTTTTTCCACTGGGGGCAAAACCCCCCCACACAGCCCCCATTTCCCCTCACATCAAGGTTTTATCACCCTTTTTCCTGCGAAAATTTGGGCCCGCAGAATTTATCCCGCCTAGTAGGGTAAAAAAACCCCTACGCGAAAGCCCTACTAGAAACCCCAAAAACCCCCTAAAAGGGGTTTAAAATTTCCAAAAAAAAAATTTCTCCCCCTTTTTTAAACCACGGGGTTGAAACAAGAAGCTTTTTGGGGCCCAGGGCCCCCTTTAAATTTTTCCAGAAACAGACCCAAAAAACACTGAAATAAAACGAAATTTTTCCGAGTGTATTTGGATGTTACCCCGGCGGAGGCTGGCTAAAAAAACAAGGGGACGGGGGGAAACATGGGGAGGCGGGCTGAGGGCACTTTTGGACGCGCTCGGGGGAAAATTTCGGTGGGGGGTTTTTTTAATGGGTAGCGCGAAAAAATTTTTGCGATAAAAGTAAGGGGGGAAGGGGAAAAAAATCGCTATTTTTATCCCCATCGTTATCCCGGGGGTCCACTGTACTTTCAAATGTTAAAAAAAAGTAATATACTTTTGGGCCCCATTTAGGGGTTTAAGAGGTAGAAAATTAATTTAAGAAATTAAGCGCCAGCATCTCTTCTCCACTATCAACCTCCAAAAAACCATCTTTTCTCAACCATAAATCTCTTAAAAGCATCTCTTTTTCCACCATAAACCCCCACAACACCCTTTTTTCTCCACCATAACCCCCCAAAAGGGCATCTCTTTCTCCACCATAAAACCTCCACAAGCATCTTTCTCCCCCCCATCAACCTCCACAAAAAACTTTTCCCACCACCCAACCTCCACAAACTCTTTTCCTCCACCATAAACCCCGCAAACACTCTTCCAACCATCAACCTCCACAACATCTCTTCTCCAAGGAAAAATTTTTGAAATTACTACATACACCATTTTATTTTTTTTACATTATGTTTTCTTTTGAAACTACGTAGTGACCCAAAGCTTTTTTGCCTTAAACAAACACCCATTTTCCTTATAAAAGCATGGAAGATACATATCAGGGGGGAGAGTAAATACGGATCTGCCACCGCTGCATCCCCTCTGAAGCAATTTTCCTCAGCGTGGCCTTTTTGCGTTCCAAAATAAAGCTCTGTAGTGGCTAGCTCTTCCCTGTGGTCCTCCACCAACTCTTTCCCCATCCTGCCATTCACCTCCAACCCCCATGGGCTTTTCCCAAATTCCACAAACCGAGCCACAAAAAGGGAGAGGGTCAGCAGGGGCAGGGTCAGGGCCTCAAAATCCCTCTGGGCAACCATTGTGGGCCCCAATTTTCTCCCAAACAATTCCCAATCATTTGGGAAATCACTCCCCCCAAGCCTTACCATAACTTAATGCAATGGAGGAAACTGAAAATGATTCCCCCCAAACTCTCTAAAGGTCCCAAATGATTTTCCCGAGGGCACTTCAAAGCACCTTTTAAACACTGCCGGTTTAGTTTTTTTTAAATTAGAAATTACCCGCTTTCCCGACCGGGGGGAAAAGAAGGGGGTCAAGAGGCAAGAACTTCACTGGGGGTTTTTAAAAATGAAGTCCCTAAACAATAAAGGGCTTTCCAAATTTGGATAAGCAGGGGCACTGTCCATTACCAGAAGGCACTTGAAATGACAAATTTTTTTTTTCAGGGGGTATTTTTTCACACTGGGCCAAAAACTTCATTTGGGTCCACTCTTTGGGAAAATTTTCCCAAGAACCCCCTTCCTCATTATTTTTCTTTTTCCCCACAAGACACACAATTTATTCTTGATGACATTGTTTTTCTTGAACACTTTGGATTTTCTGGGTGAATACACCAGTAAAGGCTTCACTTGAAAATCCCACTTGCGTTAGCACAGAACAAAAGACTTAGCCTGTCTTTCACAGGCTTGAGTCCTGGCAGTGCCTTTTCCTCTTGAGTAGTGTAGGTCCTCTTTGGCATTTTCTTCCAAAATGGGCCTGTTTTGTCACAAATGAACACTTGTTGGGTTTGAATTTTTTAGTCTCTATGTACCCCTTAAAATCATGCACAAATTTTTTCAGCTGCCCGTTGTCTGAACTGGCTGCCTCACCATGCCTCACAACACTGTCTATGCCACTACGCTTCTTAAATCTGTCAAACCAGCCTCTGCTGGCCTTAAATTCACTAAAATCAACACTGGTTCCAGGGACTTTCCTTATAAGATCGGCATGCAACTGCCTTGCCTTCTCACAAATGACTGACTCTGAAACTACTATCACTCGCTATCTGTTTATTGTTGATCCACACCACCAACAACTTCTCCATCTCTTCGACTGTTTGTGATCTATTTTTGGATAACATGTCAACACTTTTGGCAACATAGCTTCCTTCAGTTTCTTTTCTCTTTGCCAGGATAGAAGTGATAGTTGATTTGTTTTGGCCGTAAATCCTGACAAGCTCCCTCACACGAACGCCACTCTCGTATTTTTCTACTATCTCCTTCTTCAATGCTATGGTGTTCCTCACTTTCTTTACCAAGGGCTGCCACTAGGAAGTTTCTTTGGGCCCATGATGGCTTATTTCACAGTCACAATTAACCCTTAAACTGTCCAAACATAGATCTACGTTCACTCGCGTGGCGCCCCGAATATTTTGAAAAATAAAAAAATTGTTTTTTCTTTAAAGTGAAGAGCACATTTTTCTATATGTTATAGGATTAAAAAAAATTTTTAGGGTGAGTAACTTACCGAGATATAAGGCCATGAAGTTGGCTCTGGATGCTCACCTGTTGGCAACTTCAACTCCTGCCACTTGCAGAAGTGTTGCCAATATACCTTTTTTTTCTAATTTTTATTTTAATTTATATATTTTTTATGTTCTGATAATTACAATTTATAACAGTTCTTGTAATTTCATAGCCAATCTTTGTTCAGACACTAATATTAGGTACTGAAATAGTGCTCAAATAGTCACAATCACATTGACAGGTGAACATTTACACCTGCCCGGGTTATTTACTATTGTTCTAGAAATATATACAAAGTATTTATAGGTCATAGATCCCAGCAATGTTTTAGATATCCTGGCATATACCTTGAAGCATGGTGTTATGAAAGGTATCCCTATACTGTTGACAGCCTAGTGACATCTGATAAATGCCCACTGCTCCAGCTAACCCTCGCTCTATTTATCACTGTTACACACAAACATGTCTTGTCTCTCTGTCTATCTTCCTATCTGCCTGTCTATCTGCCTGCCTGTCTGTCTGTCTCTGCTTATCTGTCTTTCTGTCTGCCTGGAGTATATGTATATTGCACCCCTTGAAGAATCGTGTTATGGCATTTGTTATCAGCTTGGTGACATTTGATAAATGGGAGCTCGGGGAACCCAGGCTTTATTTGTTTTCACTGATACACACAAACATGTTTCTGTCTGTCTGTCTGTCTATCTCTCTGTCTATCTATCTTTGCCTGGAATTTTTGGATTATCCTAGGTAATTTACACTATGTATAATAACTGTACTTATGTGTACCTGTGAGACAGAGATATAGATAGACAGAGATATAGATAGACAGAGATATAGATAGACAGAGATAAAGACAGATCGAGATATAGAGAGAGAAACAGCCAGAGACAGCCAAAGCCAGACAGCCAGACGGCCAGCCTGCTGAATACATAAGAACATAAGAAAGAAGGAACACTGCAGCAGGTCTACTGGCCCATGCAAGGCAAATACATGTCACCCTCCCCCACCCCCCCAGCTTAGACCTATGACCCACCTAGTCAGGTCACACCCATTGAAGGAAGGAGCATGACATCAGACCTTGTAGCACATGCTAGTCAGATCCAACTCGCACCCACCCACACTCACTCATGTATTTATCTAACCTGTTTTTACTTTCCTCTTAAAATTGGAGTGTTAATGCAACATGGCATCAGTGAATCCCTGGTGTTTGCCACGCTATTTGCTCTAGCTGGCGCTCAATTGAACTGCTGCTCCCACAAGGTACTAAGTCCTCCCAGATTTTTTTAATAGTGCACACACTGAGTGCACAGACCCATTCTTTAATGTCTAGGCGACTCAAGCCTATTGTGCCAAATCTGAAGGAATGAAAAATAAAACGTTGATCTACGTTTGGAGCGCTATGCGTGCAAATGTAGATTTACATTTGGACAGTTTAAGGGTTAATGAAGAAGCACTAAACACAATGAATTTATTGCGAAATGTTTGGAGGAGTGTGCAGGGTAATGTTCACTCAAGGATAAACAATGCTAGACTGGATCATGACACCTGCACGGGGAGGCAGACCAGATTGTGCAGTTGGCGTACCAGAACTGTCCGCCTGCAATAGCCAAAACTCGGGGCAAAATTTGGCCGAAAAAAGCGATCAAAACTTGAAGTGGCCGATACTCAGGGCGGCCGAAACTCGGGGTTCCACTGTATAAGTTTTTTAAGGCACAGGTACATACATGTATAAGTATAATTATCAGTAGTATCTCAGTACTATCTCAAGTCATACCTTGCTCATTGAGTTTAATCATTTCTAACTTTGCAATTTAAGTAAGAGCTTTACAACAACTCTCTCTATCAAAACTACTCTTAGATGCCATTGTAACACAAAAAAACTGTATAATATAAAATACATAATAACTATAAAACACTTAAAACTTTGGACACCTACCAGACAGTATCAGGGGAGACATGGAGCTCACTGAGGATGCAAACAAATTGAGAAAAGGAAAATGATGTGCAGATGCCCTGCCGGGAGCTCAGGCCGTGATAGTGAATCAGGAGCCATATACATGTATACAAATTTTTGGGTATAATTTGAAATGTCTGTATTAGTGAAGCACCAAGAAGCAAAGTGCCATACACCAGTGCCCTCCTGTACTAATATCTGTTGTACTTGAGTGGGGGCACTAACTGTGCCTACACTCCAACAAGGCTCCAAGGAGATGGAGCACCTTTGTCATTACCTGCCAATTTTTTCCTTTTTCTTACATTAAAAAATCTCTTTCTATTGAGTGGTTGTAATAGCCCTGGTTAGTTTCCCAAGGTTTGTGGGATCTGTACCTTCTGGTCCCTTTCAAATGGTGTGCCTGACAGTTTGTGGTGTAACATTATTTTTCATGGACTGATGAAAAAGTTTACAGGCTGAAGGACATACTCCTTTGGTCATGAGGTAACAGCATTTTTTGGGGATGGTCAAAGCTGTACATCCCATTTGTTTTTCCCAGATATTCCATGACTACAGGCATCCCAGACATAGAACCTGCACGAATTCGTTTTCTGTTGGCTAGGATTTGTGATGCTGGGTTCCCACTAGTGAAGTTTGTGGATCTGACCCCAGACTATCTTCAGCACCTGTACCAGCATCACTACCACCACCAGTTATTTCTAGTAATGTATCCACATTGTTCCCCCCGAAACATCTGCACTTTTGACACTGCCAGCTGAAGTGCTATTTTGTATTTCTAGATCTTGTATGTCTATGTCTGTGCTTGTTTCTTCAGAAATACCAGGACCATTTGGTACACTGACTCACATTTCTAGATCTATACAGGCACTGTCTTCCAAGGCAGCCCCAGCTGGAATACTGTCTTGCATCATTAGGTCTGTCCTCCTTCCAAGCTTTGTAAGTGAAATAACTATTCTTAATCCAAGCTTTATAAGTGCAACAAATGTCCTTCTATCCAAGCTGTATAAGTGCAATAAATGATTCTTGCAATTCATGAAATTTTATGGAAAATAGATATACTCAATACACCGAGAGAGACAGTCTACACACCATCTTACAATGAGAGACTACACATCATCTTACACTGAGAGACTACACATCATCTTACACTGAGAGACTACACATCATCCTACAATGAGAGACTACACATCATCTTACACTGAGAGACTACACACCATCTTACAATGAGAGACTACACATCATCTTACACTGAGAGACTACACATCATCTTACACTGAGAGACTACACATCATCTTACACTGAGAGACTACACATCATCTTACACTGAGAGACTACACATCATCTTACACTGAGGACTACACATCATCTTACACTGAGAGCCCACACATCATTTTACATGAGAGCCCACCATCATTTTACATTAAGACCAAATCATCTTACAGGGAAAAAACACATCATTTACAGAGAGACACCATCACTTACACTGAAGACAAAACTCATTTTAACAGGAGACTACACATCATTTTACACTGAAAAACACCATCACTTACATTGAAGACTACAATCTTTTACACGAGAACACATCACTTCACTGAAGCCACAATCATCTTACACTGAGAGACACACATCATTTTACCATCCTTCATCATTATCATCATCTTATCCTTCCGGTGCATCTCATCATCCGATCTCCCCCTCACGCCAGAGTGTTCATCATACACACCTTGGGTCACCTTGGCGGTGAATCCGAAGCAGTGCTAGTGTTAGTTCCTCCGGGATCCCCCTTCGGGTAGTTTCTCTTTTTTCTTCAACCTGTATAACAAAAATTTAGTTTGAATTTCTAAGGCCAAAAGGAACAGTTCTACAAGTATTTTTGAAAAAAAAATTAAGAAGTAATAAGAAAATTTATTCAGGTATACACAAATCAGTTACAAAAAATTTACATACATAGCGCATATTGTAGAGAACCTAGGAAAACCCCCAAAAAAGTCAGAAAGAGTGACTTTTTTCCATTGGGTAAAAAACCTTTAGTTTTAATGACAGTTCTCAGTTCAAAATGAAATAGACCGGGTTTTAAAGCCCGGGGTTTGTTTGATATATAAACACATCTCAAACACCGATCCTGTTTTCCGGGAAAGTAAACAAACACATTTAGGTTCCGGCTACGTGTAGGGGAAGGGGCCCCATTTATACAGCAGGTTAGGTTTCAGGCTACTGTGTACAGGAAGTCCAATTTTATACACGGGTTATTTTCCAGGCTACTGCTGACAGGAAGGCCCCTTTTATACAGCGGGTTAGTTCCAGGCTACTGCTGTACAGGAAGGCCCCATTTATACAGGGGGTTAGGGTTCCAGGCTACGAATAAAATGAAAATTGCTGAAGGAAACAGCCTTTTTTTCACTTTGAAATGCAAATAACAGCCTGAAACATTTTACACTATATAAAATTAAGGGGTAAAAGCTAGACCAAAAAATGCATATACAGTACACACATTACTTACCTAAAATTTTCATCCTTATTTAAAATTGAGGAATACATTTATTGTAGGAATAGAAAAATGTGTATAATTGAAAAACCAAAAAATTAAAAAAATGTTTAAAGCAAAGGCTGCAAAGCAGGACCCCCTGTACACCAAAGTCAAAAACTTTGTAGTCAAAATTTAACCCCAATTAAAATAAGAAAACACTCCTTAACTTCCTTCAGTTAACTGTCTAATTAACAATGAAAGATAACCAGTGCCTCTTAATATTAACTCAACAGGGTTTAGACTGCCCTTAATGATTAAAAATGACAAGAGGGGTCACCGGACACCTTGCAAAAGGTTAAACATCCCCGGCTCTAACCACAACAATAACAAACTTAGCTACATTTGTTTTGACCTATGAATATCCAGAGGGGTATCCCTTTAATCCCCAATTCAGCCCCCCCTACCTAAATGATCCAAGAATGTATCCTTCAAGTAACAGGACCATACTTCCCACCCCAGGACTGTAACCCCCACCTTCCTTGGGAAAACGGGCTTGACCCAACCTCCAAACTGTAACACCCTCCCTATCCTTCAGAGTACAGGCACGTACTTCCTCCCCTCCAGGAATTGTAACATCCCCACCCATCCTTCAAGAAAAGGCTTTGTACTTCCCACCTCCGGCTGTAACTCCTCACCCATCCTTCAAGTACAGGCATGACTTCTCACCTCCAGCCGGTTAACTGTTTCCCGAATCCCTTCAGAATTTTTACCATGCTCACAGTCCAACAACAACGGGGCTGTAAGCATTGTGGAACATTTATATATATCCCTCTGGATGCTAAAGCCCCTAAAAAAATTCTTTCTTAACACCTCCATTCACCCCTCCTGGATGACCCCACCCCCCAGTTTTCACTCTAAATTTTATAACAAGCTAAATAATGAATAACCTTTCATTGTCAAACCCCTGCCGAAAACTTGCCTCAGTGCCGAAGAATTTTAAAAAAAATTTTTTTTTGCTTATAAATGACAGAAAAATCTTTCCCAATGGTAAAGAAACCAAAATACAAAAATTTTATGGAAAACTTATGGGAAAAACACCCCGCAAAGTAGCAGTCGCAAATTTACACATTGGGAATTTATCCATTTGACCCCTATTTTTGGGCCAATTCCCCTTTTTCCATCAAACCCAAAACCATAGCATTTTCCAGAACTCCTTTTATTCATCAACTGATCAAGAAACTGCCCCTCTACCTTTTTCAATTACCCAAAAAAGTTCCGAAATTACAAATTTTACCAATATCACACAAAATTTAAAAAAGGCCATTTTAAAAAGTCCCAGCATAAACAATGCAGATATTCCCCGCACTAAAATAACATTTTATCTCTTTATTAGCATTCCCAGCTCCTCTTTTATTGCACTTTCTTTTTTATTTTGAATTTTTTTTTCACCAAAAAATAAAAGATTTACTGTTAATTTTAGAGTGCTGCATCAGGGGTGTATCAGATATCCTATCCGCCAATTTTTCCCACATCCCATCCCATCCTTATTTTTTTTAAATAGTACCGCACCATAAACAGATTTAAAAAAATATCCACATTTGCATCCCCCCCAAACAAAGAGGTGTGGCGGGTTTATAACCTAAAATTTCAGAGCTTGCATGTTTATTTCCCTCAGAGACCTGTTGCCCCAAACAGGCGGGCCTTCACGAATCCAACCCACTAAAATAAAGCTCCTAAGCAAAAAGCCTACAATTCCCTTTACTCATTGCAAGCCCCCAAATCCTACCCCTCTCCCCTCAAGACTTTTCCAACCAAATCTGAAACTACCCCAAAGGTTTTTTCTTTGAAACCCTACTAGGTAGACCGTTCCACTCATCAAAACCCTATTCTAAACAAAACTTTCCTACGAGTACCCCTTAAATAACAAAAACGGATCACCTAAACACAAAGCAAAAGGGGGGAAAAATTTTTAGGGAAACCCCCTCATAATAGACCCAAAATTTTATACACAATACAACAAATTTCTAAGAAAAAATTTCCCAAAACTTAGGGAACTATCGAAGAACGGTACTAGTTTCCACAGTCAGCCCTATCCCCTATGGGAATTTTTTGCTGGGGCTCAAAAACAACAACCCCTCTCAGACCACTAATTACCCAACAAAAAGGGTGCAGTTAGAAGATAACAAATTCTCACTACAGGGGCACACTCCACCAATATTTAAAAAACTACCCACCACCATACAAAACATCTCTTATTTTTGCACTTTTTACAACATAGAACACTTAACTCTGATATTTCCCCCCCCCTCAAAAATCCCTTTCAACCTAACAAACACATGACCAAATACAAGGGCAAAAGATCACTCTTTTTATGTTCCTCGTGTCCACTCCCAAAGCTATGCAAAAACCAAAGCACATAAAAGGCCCTAAATCTGGAATTCATTACCTTAAAAAAAAAAAAAACACACCGTTTAAAAAATTCAAGCTCTTTTCCAAAGTTCATTACTCACCAAAACCAAATAAATAGAATAACTGAACCAATAAAAAGTATATCCTAAAGTTACTCACAATTATACACACAAATGTTAAACCTAACTTTGTTTTTTTTTAAATACACTACCTAACAAATACTCCATTTTACTGAAGAACACAATCTCAACCATAGAAACCCTTTTTTTGAATAAACATTTTTTTTATATATCTGTTTTAAAAAATGCTTACACTGATTTTATCATTCTTATTAATCTTAAGTTAATTTTTTAAACCAGCCCGTAATGCTATGCACATAAGTGGCTTTTTGGGATGCTGCTCTTACCCGTATTTTTGTACCTCGTTTTTATGCTAAAATTTTTTAAAAAAATAAATTAAAAATAAAAAACACAGCATCAACAACACGGCCACTTGATACTGGGGTTCCGCAGGAATTGTCCTTGGGCCCCTGCTCTTCCCCATAACATCAATGATCTTTCCCAAAAGATCCCAACACCTGAAACCCTTCCTTTTCTGACACCACTTATTCATCCTCACCCAATCTTTCCACCCTCGACACCATTTTTAAGAGGAGCTGATCAAAATATCGACTTGGATGACAGCCAATAAATTTACCTTAACACTGACAAAACCCACATATTTTGTTTGGTACAACGGGGAAAGCACAAATTTAAAATTAAGATGACAAAACCCCTAATTTCCAGACATAAAAAGGGGGAAATTCCTAGGCCTAACCCTTACAACAAAACCCGAATTTCACACCCCTATCCAACACATAAAACCAAAAAAATATCCAAAAAAGTTGGGATCCTCCCAAGATACGATACTAAAGTGCCGCAAAAAGCCCTTTTTTTACACTATACCACCACTTATTTACCTCCTCACCTATCTATCCTTTTTTAAATCTAAAAATACTACAGTGGTCCCTCAATAAACGCCATAATCCGTTCCCGGAAATGGGGCTATTATTGAAAAGGGATTTTCGAATAATTTTCCCCAAAGAAAAAATATAAAATTCAATTAATCCTTCCGACCCCAGAATATTAAAACAAAAAAATTTTTTTTACATGAAATTTAGATTATACATAAACAATACAATGGCACATGATAAAAAAACTTAAAAAGAATAAACTTACCTTTAATTTCCTTTATTCCTCAACACCAACCCTCACCCCCCAGCGCGCCACGTCCAAGCCCGTCTTTTCTCCAACTAACAAGCTACCAAAGCTCCTATATGACCTATTACAAGCAAAACAAACTGCACAAAAACCCAACTAGCACCCAGAAGACCAAAAATTTCCAAAAGTGAAACCTACAAATCGAAAAAAATAAAATCAAAGGGAAACTGCCCAAAATCGAAAGCAAAACCCCCTGCCCCCCGAAAAACGAACCCCCAAAAACTTGTATAACTACAACTTTTTCTTAACACAACAATTCCCCGTAATAGAGGCGAATCTAAGAGGAAACGCACCAAGGCCAGCAAGAAAACACCGAAAAATCAACTATTCAACAAGTTAGCCAGGAGGACGCCGGCCCAGCAACCACCCCACTCACCACCGCTCAAGGCGACACCACAACAATAACAACAAACATGGCTGCCACCAGCCCATCCTCCCCTCTCTTCCCCGGATTCAACCTACCAAGTAGTCTCTCAGGTATGACCAACGATCCAGATACCCTAAAAACATGCATCTCCAACTTAGTTATTGAAAATATGAATCTTCGAGAGACGCTAACAAAACAAGACACCAGGATGACACAACTCGAGAACAAAATCCTCAGTCTTGAACAAAAGTTATCAACACCAGAATTGACTAACTGTGACAAGACCATCCAAACAGTCATAGATAGCCATACCCAACAAATAATATCTCTTAATACAAAGGTTGAAGAAGCAGTAAAAGAATGGAAGAACAACTTAAATAACCAGTTCAGTGACTACTTTGCTCTCCAAGAAGATAAAACTGAACAAGATAAACTATCGGACGCAGTAATAGTTAACAGTCCACTTTTCCCAGTGATATGAACCAACAAACAGTAAAGAAAATTACTCTGCAGATCATAAAGGACCAAACAAGTGTTATTGTACCAGAGTCTGAAATAAAAGAAGCCAGGTTACTAGGATCCCATGGTAGAAAAAGTGTTATGCTTAGATTCCACTCACATGACAGGAAAAAAGACTTAATTTTGCATCTATTAAAGTAAAGAAAGAGGTATACATAAACGAGTGCTTACCAAAAAACGTCAGAACCTCCTGTATAGAGTCAGAAAACTTAAGCGGGAGAATAACGACACAATACACCAATGCTTCACACGGGATGGAAAATTCTTGTTAGGAAAAACAAATGTAGGTCAACTGTACACAATCACGAACGAGAATGATCTATCACGATTTCTCAGGGATACTAATCTTACAGAGAATAACTAAACAATGTCCAACCTAAAAGCCTACGTAGTGTAGTGTATGTTTTGCTCCATTATTGTTCAAATTTCATTGTACAATCTCTTAGTAATTAAATAACAACTACCTCATTTTGTGATTTTACTAGTAAGCATAAGTCACCTTATGTAATTTTCTTATTTACTATTGTTTGCTTAAACATTAGCTGAATTGATACTTTCTCTGTCCATATTACTACCTCATATTTTTTTAAATACTATCAATTGATATTACTTACTAAAATTAATAACTATCAATTTTACTATAATTTCAATTTACTCTTAACATTTTTGACATTTAATAACCATTACTTGTCTAATTACCTTTACCTGTTTTATACCACATTTACTATCTTAGAGTACTCTTAATTACCTTGTACTGCCACATAACCTCTAGTATAACTACCAGTGCCAATATTGAATGAAATAAACATTACTTTTCACTTTTTTGTAATCATTATTACTTACTAAAATTTTATTAAACCACCATATTTACTACCAGTCAATTTTACTTTTTGTACATTAAACATTATTTTTATACTTCCCATAACATTTTGTTGCCAAATTTTCAAGTTTGTATATTCAACCCAACCTTTGTATATCCTTTGTACCTGGTACCTGTCTACCATCTTACTATCATATATTATAACCAAGACATTACCATTGTTATTTTTTACTATTATTCTTTTGTACTTTAATTGTGAATTTTATTTTGTCAATTTAAATCTAGTTATACTCCTGATCTTGTTAACAACCTATACCAGACTCTAGTGCAATTGCAAGTACCATTTCAATTTGTATTTTTATATTATAAGTTTATATTATAATTCCTACTCTAAGATTGTTTTCATATCTTAGTGACTATATTGTGTGTGCAATTAGTGTATATTTCAATTATATTATTGTTCAAGGCCCTTAACTATCTTTTGCTAACTAGTACCAACTACCTCATATATCTTTTTTTTTTTCTACTTTTTTTATTCTTTTGCTACCTTAACTTGCATATTTTATCTTGTCAATTTAAATTTAGTTATACTCTAATTCTTGTAAACAACTTATATAACACCTTAGTGCAATTACAACTGAGAGTCTTGTGCCTTTTTTATATTATTAGATTAAACTCAGTTGTACTATAGTCAATACCAAATTCATTATATTAGACCATATTGCAATTACTAGTGAGAGACTGGTGCTATTTTTAATTTGTATTTTTATATTATTAGATTAAACCTATTGTACTATAGCTCATTCTAGCTCAAAACATAGACTCCACAAAAGTCATTATTAGACCTTAGTGCAATTACAAGTGAGAGTCTTGTTCTATTTTTAATTTGTATTTTTATATTACTAGTTTATACCTAGTTGTACTTTAGTTCATTCAGCACAACACATAGACAACATCAACTTCATTATGTGTAGTAGTGACTATACTCTATATGACCAAAATACTCTAGCTATATACTTATCCAAGCTTCCCACCACTACAGATATCAGTACTAGAACTCAACACATAACTCAGGATATAAATAACCATAATTTAAACCTAGAAGATGATTGATCACGTTGACCCTGATCTAAACCTCCATAATCTGACACCCAATCAAAACCTATCGGAAAGTAACTGACTTTATTACACAGCATCACAAGCCACCACTATCCTAAACAATGCTAAAAGTCTATCAGTACTTAACTACAACATCAGGTCCTTAAGCAAACACTATGATGACCTCCTAGCACTCCTTGAATCACTAAAGACACCCTTCTCCTGCATTATTCTTACTGAGACCTGGCTTAAGCAGGACACAATAGATATCTACCCTCTACCAGAACACACAGCAATTCACAACTGCAGACCAAACCAAGTTGGGGGTGGTATTGCAATCTATTACTCTAACCAATTATCTTGTATTAGCACCACTTGCTTTAGTGATGAATATGGGGAATATATTTTTGCTAAATTTACTGTAAAAAACCTTAAGACACCTATAACAATCAGTGCCATTTACCGGATACCTCACACAAACATCCCAAATTTCAGTGAGAAATTAAAGTCACTAATAACAAACAGACAAATGAATAAGCACCACCTTCTCTTAGCTGGAGACTTCAACATCAACCTTGGCTTACTAGATGATCAGCCTGTAACTGATTTCATCAACAATATGAACAACACACTCTCATACCAACAATAACTAAACCAACCAGGCTCACTGAGACAAGTGCAACCATAATAGACCACATATGGACCAATATACCTAGCCCCCCTTAAATCAGGGATAATCACAGATAGCACTACAGACCACTACCCTACCTTCCTCCTGACAAACATTAATAAACCACCACTTGAATACAACAAAGTCTCATTTAGACTCCATGACGACGCCTCAATAAGGAAGTTCACAACTGACCTAGAGATTGTTGACTGGCCTACAGAATTCTCCAAGGCCAATGGTATTGATGACTGGACAGACATTTTTCTTAACAAATTACTTAGACCATACAACAAACATTGTCCTATAAAAACAAAACAGATCACAAACAAACGGCTTGGTTGCCCATGGCTAACCAGCACCATTCTGAAATCCATTGACAAGAAACACCAATATGAAAAGGAATATAGACAGGGCTTAATACACAAAGATATTCTTAAACACTATTCGTCAGTTCTCACCAAAGTAATAAAGAAAGCCAAACAACTATACTACTCCAGTAGATTCACAGACACTAGAGGAGATATAAAAAAAGACCTGGAAAACACTCTCTCAGATTCTAGGGACCCACAAACTGAAAAAAACCAAGATATATGTCCTAACTAAACCTAATGAAACACCACTACATCCCACTGACACAGCTAACAAGATAAACGACTTCTTCTCAACCATAGGATTTAATCTCGCTAATAAAATCCCACATACTAATGCCCATGCCGGGGACTACCTAGATGTGAATTTCCCAAATTCCTTCTATCTTGCACCAACTGAGCCCTCGGAAGTCACCGAGATTAAAAAGTCACTTAAAAACAACTCAGGGAATCTGTCTAATGTCCCACCATTACTGTACAAGCGAGCGGCCCATATCCTTTCGCATGCTATTTCATTACTTTTTAACAAGTCACTAGAAACTAGCACCTTCCCGAAACTACTCAAGATGGCAAGGGTTACACCAATACATAAAGGTGGTGACCCTACAGACTTAAACAACTATAGGCCAATATCAAACTTACCATTGCTATCCAAAATCTTTGAGAAACTCGTGCACAGGAGACTATATTCATTTATAACAGCACAAAACATACTCAACCCCTGCCAATTTGGATTTAGGAAAAATAAAAGCACTAATGATGCAATCATAAAAATGCTAGATCTGCTTTACACAGCATTGGAAAATAAGGAATATCCACTAGGAATTTTTATTGACCTAAGAAAAGCTTTTGACACAGTAGACCACGACATCCTACTCCACAAACTTGACCATTACGGTATGAGGCCATGCGCTTGCTTATTTCAAATCTTACCTTACTAATAGGTATCAGAATGTTACCATTAAAGACACAGCATCAACAACACGGCCACTTGATACTGGAGTTCCGCAAGGAAGTGTCCTTGGTCCCCTGCTCTTCCTCATATACATCAATGATCTTCCAAACGTATCCCAACACCTGAAACCCATTCTCTTTGCGACGACACACTTATGTCACTCTCACCTAACCCGCCACCCCGACACCATTGTTAAACGAGGAGCTACAAAATATCACTTGGATCAGCCATAAATTTACGCAAAAACACTGACAAAACCTACTATACAGTGGACCCCCGCTAACAGGGCATCACATAGCGTTTTTTCCCGCAACCGTTTATTTTTATCGCAAAATTTTTGCCGCCAAACCGATAAAAACCCGCTTACCGATTTTCGTCCGGGGCCGTCCAAGTGCCCTCACGTCCCGGGCCCCCCCATTTTTTACCACCCACCTCCGCTAACATCCAACATACCCTAAAATTTTTCGTTTTATTCAGTTTTTTTCGGGCTTTTTTCTGGAAAATAAGTGACCAGGGGCCCCCCAAGAAAGCTTCTAGTCCCAAACCCTGGGGAAAAAGGGGTGAAAATTAGTAGGGAAAATTTAAGAAAGATTTTAAAGGGGTTTTGGGGCAAACCCCCTGAAAGCCATCCATTTGGAATCCCATTGTCCAACTTAAAAGTTTAAAGAAATTTGCCAGGGGTTTTGAACTGCAAACCTTATAGATGAAAATCACCCTGACACAGCGTTCAAGCCGTGTGGTGACTATTTCAATGACAATTTATGGCCCATTTTAGAAAGCTTAAAGGGAAGGGGAGGTACAGGCTCTAGGGACAGATTTGTTGTGCACGGGGCCCCAGTGACTCTCAACTGGCCCTAGGGGCTTTAAAAGAAGAAGGAATAACCCCAAAAAGGACTTGCTCCCTCAAGTCCAATGAAGGGGACCCCCCTTCTAAACATAAAAGATAATGCTCTCCCCCCCCTCCCATCCCATCAATCTCACCCAACTTCAATAAAAGTAAGTGCATTTAATTGGCACCTTTTTTTAGTTTTGTGTATTAAAATTTAAAATTTCATGTGTAAAAAAAAAAAAATTTTTATACTTTTGGGGGTCTGCACGGATTAATTTTTTTTCCATTATTTCTTATGGGGAAAATTCATTCGCATAACGATTATTTCGCATAACGTGAGCCCTCTTGCACGGATTAAAATCGTTAACCGGGGGTCCACTGTATTATGTTTGGTAGCAGAGCAGGAGATGCACAAATTAACATTAAGATCGACAACACTCTAATTACCAGACATAATGAGGGAAATTCTAGGCCTATACCTTGACAACAACCTGAATTTCAGCACCCATATCCAACACATAACCAAAAAAGTATCCAAAACAGTTGGGATCCTCTCCAAGAACAATACTACGTCCGCAAATGCCCTTCTCACACTATACCACTCACTTATTTATCCATACCTCACCTATGCTATTTGTGCTTGGTGATCAACTGCAGCAACACACCTAAAGCCAATAATAACCCAACAAAAAGCTGCAGTAAGATAATAATCACTAAATCCCATCCTGGCAACACCCCCCCCCCCCCCACTCTTCATAGATCTAAAACTTACTCCCTCTTCAGTACATCCACACTTACTACTGTGCAATCTACATCTACAGACCTTAAACTCCAATATCAACCTTGACCTAAAACGCTTTCTTGATAGTTGTGACAGAACCCACAGGCATAACACCAGACACAAACATCTCTATGACATTCCCCATGTCCGACTAAACCTTTACAAAAATTCAATGTATGT
This sequence comes from Cherax quadricarinatus, assembly GCF_026875155.1. Lineage (NCBI taxonomy): Eukaryota > Metazoa > Arthropoda > Malacostraca > Decapoda > Parastacidae > Cherax > Cherax quadricarinatus. The sequence continues at coordinate 39,201,196 of NC_069441.1, forward strand.
CATAGGCCCTAAAATCTGGAACACCCTACCTGAGAACTCTAGAACTGCAGACACATTCATCACCTTCAAAACTACCATTAGAAAACATCTTATCTCCCTGATAAACCCCATCAACTAACTACACAATACCACCTGGTGGTTCACACTTACACTCACTCACCCATTTGACCATAAACAGAAATATTAATCTCAATCTTAAAATAATGAATCCTATGATACTCCAATACTGAAACTATGTACTGTGCCAAAACAAAAGCATTCACATTGCCAAACTCACAAACTAGTATTTAGTCACTTAGCCATAATACCAACTTACCTCATAATTTGTAATATTTTAAAATAAAGAATTAAACTAAGTCTGCCCGAAATGCCTAGCCATGCTAGGCGTTCCAGTGGTACACTCTGTAATCATTATTTAACTACATGTAAACCACACAACAAGCAAATTCTGTAAATTCAACATTGTAATCTTTATAGAGAATAAACTTTGAATTTGAATTTGAATTTGAACACCTCGGGTACCAATTACTTTTCTGGGGTTACTTCTCTTCTCTGTTTCTTAATGCCACTAGGACCACCTTGAGAGTCACTGGAGTCCTGTCTCGCAAAAAAACTGTCCAGAGAGCTCTGTTTCTGGCGTCTTTTTAAAACTTCCCTAAAATGGGCCAAGACTGTGTCACTGTACAAGTTGCCGATATGGCTTGCAACATCCTTCTCTGGGTGATGTTTCTCCATAAATCTTTCCATCCTACCCTTTTTCTTGGCTATGATGGAAGATATGGTTGTACAGGATTTGTTATACATCCTGGCCAGTTCGCCCACACGTACGCCACTATCATATTGTTCAATGATGTTTTTCTTAAATTCAATCGTATTTCTCACCTTCTTTACCAAAGGCTTGGCACTAGGAGCTTTCTTTGGAGCCATGGTAGCTTATTTAGCACTTAAATAACTTGCAAGCACTAAAATAAATGGAATATTATGAAATATTTCGCTGGAGCACATGAGGGGACCGTCGCTCACTGGTAAACAATGGCACACTGGCTGGGAAGGAAAGGCCGAGGCGGCTCAGAGTGTGAGTACGCGTCCGGGACGAAGGACTATTAGCAAGTTACCGGACCATTTGCAAGCCAATATTTTGACGAAAAAACAGGACTATTTCCGAAATGGACGACTTTCAGGCCGGACGATTGAGGGACCACTGTAATTTGAATTTATCCAACCTAAATTTGAAACTACACATGTATAAGTTCCACTGTGTGTGTGAGGCTGTGTGACTGTGTGTGTGAGACTGTCTGACTGTGTGTGTGAGACTGTGTGACTGTGTGTGTGAGACTCACACACAGTCACTCACACTATGGAGGTGTATGAGTGGAAAACAAGAATACAGTGGACCCCCGGTTAACGAACTTTTTTCATTCCAGTAGTATGTTCAGGTGCCAGTACTGACCGAATTTTTTCCCATAAGGAATATTGTGAAGTAGATTAGTCCATTTCAGACCCCCAAACATACACGTACAAACGCACTTACATAAATACACTTACATAATTGGCAGCATTTGGAGGTGATCGTTAAGCGGGGGTCCACTGTATAGGGGATGTAAATAGCGTTTGATAAACATATTAGGTTGGATAAACACGTGAGTGAGAGGCGTTGGATATGAGTGGGACTTGCACATGAGTAAGTAGAATTATCAGAGCTTATTGCTTGGGTAGCATTGAAAATTGGGTTGGGCAAATATTCTGTTAGTGGGACATATTGTGAAGGACCTGTCTAACATGGGCCAAAAGACTTGTTGTAGTGTTCCTTCTTTCTTATGTTTTAAAGTGAATGTGACCTGGCCTTACCTTTAATATACCTTTGAAGAATTTCGAGAGTATATCTACTCTCTGAGCCCGGCCATGGGCCAGGCTCGTCTGGTGCTTGCCTGGTCAACCAAGCTGTTGCTGCTGGAGGCCCGGTGCCCCACATATCCATCACAGCCTGGTTGATCTGGCACCTGGTGAAGATACTTGTCTAGTTTCCTCTTGAAGGCTTCAACACTTGTTCCAGCAGTGTTTCTGATATCTTCTGGTAAGATGTTGAAAAGTCTGGGACCCCGAATGTTGATACAGTGTTCCCTTAGTGTCCCCACTGCACCCCTGCTCCTCACTGGGTTTATTTTGCATTTCCTCCCATATCTCTCACTCCAGTATGTTGTTATGGCAGTGTGCAGATTTGGGACCAAGCCCTCGAGTACCTTCCAGGTATATATTATCATGTACCTCTCTCTCCTCTGCTCCAATGAGTACATGTTCAAGACTTGCAGGGGTTCCCAGTAGTTTAGGTGCTTTACTGGCTCAATGTGAGCCATAAACGATCTCTGTATTTGTTCCAGCTCCGATATTTCTCCTGTCCTGAACGGGGCCGTCAGCACTGAGCAATATTCTAAGTGAGGGAGCACTAGCGATTTGAAGAGTGTCACCATCGGCATTATTTTCCTTGTTTTGAAAGTTCTCAATACCCACCCAGTCATCTTCCTGGCTGTCGTGATCTTTGTCTTGTTATGGTCTCTAAAAGAAAGGTCCGCTGACATAATTATTCCCAGGTCTTTTACGTGTTCCTTATGTTCTATTTGGTGACCCTCTTGAGTTTTGTTCTCCTTTTGAGTTCTTCATTCTTTCCATACCTAAGCAGCTGGAACTTATCACCACTGAACATCATGTTGTTTTCCACTGCCCACTGGAAAACCCCGTTTATGTCTTCCTGTACTTTTTCAGTGTCCTTTACCATACTGACTTTCATGCTTATTTTAGTGTCATCTGCAAATGATGATACAAAGTGTGCCTGGTGTTTTTGTCTATGTCTGCTATGAGGATGAGGAACAGCAGAGGTGCCAGGACAGTGCCTTGGAGCACTGAGCTTTTGACCTCGCTGATGCTGGATCTTGCCCTGTTCACTACTACTTTTTGCGTTCTGAGTGTTAGGAAACCGAAAATCCATCTGCCTACCTTCCCTGTAATGCCCATGGCCTTCATTTTGTGCGCTATCACTCCATGATCACATTTGTCAAAAGCCTTTGCAAAATCTGTGTAAATCACATCTGTGTTTTGGTTGTCTTCCAGTGCCTCCGTAATTCTGTCATAATGGTTCAGCAGCTGTGACAGACATGATCGTCCTGCTCTAAAACCATGCTGGTTTGGGTTATGTTGGTTGTGCTGCTCCATGAAATTTGTAACCTGCCATCTCATCACTCTTTCGAAGATTTTTATGATGTGAGAGGTTAGGGCTACTGGTCTGTAATTTTTAGCTAGTGCTCTACTACCTCCCTTATGCAAAGGAGCTATGTCTGCACTCTTTAAGGCCTCCGGTATTTCACCAAAGAATACTGAGGGCTCCGGCTAGTGGTACTTTGTACTTCTTTATAAATAGAGCATTCCATGAATCTGGTCCAGGTGCTGAGTGAGTGGGCATGTTTTCCATTTCTTTTTTGAAATCTATGAGATTTATACTAATGTCAGTTAGTTGGTCTGTGCAGCTTTCTTCTGGAGTGAAAAATATTTCTGCATTTTCTACCTTGCTGTCATTTATTGGGTTGCTGAACACCGACTCATACTGTTTTTTAGGATTTCACTCACTTCCTGTTCGTTGTCAGTATACGAGTCTCCTCTCAGTTGTGGTCCAATTCTACAGGTAGTTCTTAGCTTGGATTTTGTGTAGGAATAGAAATATTTTGGGTTTCTTGCAATATCCTGTATGGCCTTTTGTTCCCTTTGTGCTTCTTCTGTGAGCTATGACACCCTAAGTTTTTGCTCTAATTCAGCGATCTCACTGCTAAGTCCATCTTTCCTCTGTTGTAGCATATTTGTGTTTTTAAGCAGTTCAGTAACCCGTTTTCTTCTTCTGTACCATCTCCAACACTCTCTCTCTATATCTGATCTTCCTCTGGGTTTCCTCAATGGTACATGTTTCATACATACTTTGTATGCTTCTGTACTTAGCTTCTCTAGGCACTGGTGGGCATTTAGGTCGCTCATGTCTGATTCCCAGGGTATATCTGATAGCTCTTGGTTTATTTTTTCCCAGTTAATTCTATGGTTGTTAAAATTAAACTTACTGAACATCCCGTCTCTAGCTTTAGCGATGCAGTTTCCTACCCCTGAGTTAATACTAGTTTGAACCTCTACGATGTTATGATCAGAGTAAATAGTTTTGGAAACTGTTGTGTCTCTGATCAGTTCATCGTTGTTTGTCAATATCAAATCCAGGTTATTTTCATTTCTAGTGAGATCAATTACCTGTTGGTTTAACCCTTTCAGGGTCCGTCCCGTAGATCTACGGCTTCACGTTGAGTGTCCAAACCGTAGATCTATGCCAAAATTCTAGCGCCGTCAAATTTAGAGCGAAAGCGCTCATAGGCCTACATGTGAGAGAACGGGTCTGCGTGGTGGGTGTGCGCCATAAACAAAAAATCTAGGCGCCCGCACAGCATTGTGGGAACGTCGGCTCAGTTACCCTTGTTCACCATGCCTCATCGCAAGTCAGCTCTCACTCCCCGGAAAATTGGGACTCTCCTCTTCCTATCTGATAGTTCTGACACTGATGGAAGTGGAAATGAAGACGAATTCTACGGCTTTGATCAGTTAGTGACCGAAAGGAATGACCAGGATATCGATAATAGTGCAGAAAACCCTGACGATCCTCAACCTTCTACCTCTGGTGTGGGCACTCGTGACTCACGGTCGGTTGTGCCTCAACGCAAGAGAAAACTAATATTTTTGCGTGGCCAGGCCTCTGACTTCAGTAATGATGATGATAGTGACGTGGATTGTGATTTTATTGCGCTCGACGATCATTCGAGTAGTGATAGTGAGGAATCATATTCACCAGTGAAGCGTCGGTATGTTCGCCGCCGCATGCGCTCGGGTAGTGTACCCTTTGCTGTGCCCAGGGGACAGAGTACATCCCGGAGTACATCCCGTGGCCCTACACCGGTTTTAGGTAGTGATAGTGAGGATGATGTGGCTACACTTGGCATGGATAGACCACAGGCATCAGTGGATGGTGGTAGTGGTGATGGTAGTGGCACCGCCATGCGTGACTCACCAGCCCACGCTGGGACCCACGCTGCTGACTCATCAGTTCAAGGACAAAGTGGAGCGTCAGCCACCAGACCACCACAACCACAACCACCCGCACAACCAGCCTATGATGTCCAGTATCCACCAGCAAACCGTATGTGGGATTGGCAGCAAAATCCCAATTTTGTTCCCAAGCCTCACCACTTTGATGACTCTCAAAGTGGAATTCAACCTACTTGTCCCCTTGGAACTACGGCCAATGAACTGGAATTCTTTGAATTATTCTTTGACCAGCCATTGATGGAAACTATTGTCAGGGAAAGTAATAAGTATTTTGAGTACACCATGGCAAATACGATCATATCACCACAGTCAAGACTACACCGGTGGAAAGAGACGACTGTTGCAGAAATGTATTTGCTTTTTGCAACAATAATGCTTATGCCTCATGTCTATAAGCATAATATAAAAGCATACTGGTCAACAGATCGGCTTATTTCTACCCCGGTCTTCAGTGAAATCATCCCAGTGAACAGGTTTATCTTACTCTTATGTATGTTGCACTTCTCTGACAAAACCAGGCCTGACAGAAGTGACAGGTTATATAAGATTAGAAATGTTTTCATGTATCTCAAACAAAAGTTCAGCATATACTTTTATCCATTCAAGAATGTTGTAACTGACGAGTCTTTGATTTTGTTCAAAGATAGACTGTCATTCAAGCAGTATATACCGAGCAAGAGGAAATGCTTTGGTACAAAACTGTTTGTACTCTGTGACTGTGACAGTGGCCTGGTGTTGGATATTGTTGTATACACGGGAAGTAAAACATTGGAAGATACCAAGATGTTATTGGGTATCTCAGGTGACGTAGTGAGAAACATGATGGCACCTTATCTTGGTAAGGGGCATACATTATATACCGATAACTGGTACACAAGCCCATTACTCAGTGATTTCATGCGAGTGAACAAGACAGATGTGTGTGGCACAGCGCGTTCTAATCGTAAACATATGCCCAGGCTCAACGCAGGTGCTCGTGGTGATGACATGCAGGTGTTTACTGCCAATGACATCATGGCATTACGGTGGCATGACAAACGAGATGTCACATTGTTGACAACCATTCACCGTAATGAAATGCAAGACAGTGGCAAAGTTAATCGAGTGACTAATGAATGTATTCGAAAACCAGTGACAGTGATTGATTATACACAAAACATGCGCTTGGTTGACAAATGTGACATGCAGATTGGTTTTGTTGACTGTGTTCGTAAGAGTTACAAGTGGTACATGAAACTTTTCTTCCATCTCATGGACATTTCAATGCTCAATGCATATAATATGTACCAAATGAAGACTGGCAACAGACCACCATATGGTGAATTTTGTTTGTCTGTTGTCAGACAACTCATAATGAAGTACCAGGTAAGAACACCTGCTATACAACAAGGTCCTCGAATTACTCAGGATATACCCAAGCATTTGAGGAGGGAAGGTGATCATTTCATAATACAGCTTCCTTCAACTCAGAAGAAATTTGCTCAGAAGAGATGCATCGTCTGTGCACAAACAAAACAATGGCAACAAAGACGCAAAGACACTAGGTTTATGTGTGAGGAATGTAAGGTGCCTCTGTGCATGGTGCCTTGTTTCAAGGAGTTCCACAAGCTCCAGCAATTCTAAAACCATGTCCAGTGATTGTAAATATGTAAATATATGATAGAACATTAGTATTATACAAGATTTGTGCATGTTTATTGTAATAAACAACAGTGGTAAACAATAATATGATAATAACTTTAGTTCAGTTATTGTGTTCAATACAGCAGGTGGGGATATAGTTTTGGAGTGGTTGGTGCAATTATTTAATAAATGTATGGAAGAAGGTAAGGTACCTAGGGATTGGCAGAAAGCATGCATAGTTCCTTTGTATAAAGGCAAAGGGGACAAAAGAGAGTGCAAAAATTATAGGGGGATAAGTTTGTTGAGTATACCTGGTAAAGTGTATGGTAGAGTTATTATTGAAAGAATTAAGAGTAAGACGGAGAATAGGATAGCAGATGAACAAGGAGGCTTTAGGAAAGGTAGGGGGTGTGTGGACCAGGTGTTTACAATGAAACACATAAGTGAACAGTATTTAGATAAGGCTAAAGAGATCTTTGTGGCATTTATGGATTTGGAAAAGGCGTATGACAGGGTGGATAGGGGGGCAATGTGGCAGATGTTGCAGGTTTATGGTGTAGGAGGTAGGTTACTGAAAGCAGTGAAGAGTTTTTACGTGGATAGTGAGGCTCAAGTTAGAGTATGTAGGAAAAAGGAAATTATTTCCCAGTAAAAGTAGGCCTTAGACAAGGATGTGTGATGTCACCGTGGTTGTTTAATATATTTATAGATGGGGTAGTAAGAGAAGTAAATGCGAGGGTCTTGGCAAGAGGCGTGGAGTTAAAAGATAAAGAATCACACATAAAGTGGGAGTTGTCACAGTTGCTCTTTGCTGATGACACTGTGCTCTTGGGAGATTCTGAAGAGAAGTTGCAGAGATTGGTGGATGAATTTGGTAGGGTATGCAAAAGAAGAAAATTAAAGGTGAATACAGGAAAGAGTAAGTTTATGGGGAAATAACAAAAAGATTAGGTGATGAAAGATTGGATATCAGATTGGAGGGAGAGAGTAGTTAGGACGGGGTCAGCGGATGGGTCTATGAAATATGAGGTGAATCATAGAATTGATGAGGGGAAAAGGGTGAGTGGTGCACTTAGGAGTCTGTGGAGACAAAGAACTTTGTCCTTGGAGGCAAAGAGGGGAATGTAATGAGAGTATAGTTTTACCAACGCTCTTATATGGGTGTGAAGCAGGGGTGATGAATGTTGCAGCGAGGGGAAGGCTGGAGGCAGTGAAGATGTCATGTCTGAGGGCAATGTGTGGTGTGAATATAATGCAGAGAATTCGTAGTTTGGAAGTTAGGAGGAGGTGCGGGATTACCAAAACTGTTGTCCAGAGGGCTGAGGAAGGGTTGTTGAGGTGGTTCGGACATGTAGAGAGAATGGAGCGAAACAGAATGACTTCAAGAGTGTATCAGTCTGTAGTGGAAGGAAGGCAGGGTAGGGGTCGGCCTAGGAAAGGTTGGAGGGAGGGGATAAAGGAGGTTTTGTGTGCGAGGGGCTTGGACTTCCAGCAGGCATGTGTGAGCGTGTTTTATAGGAGTGACTGGAGACAAATGGTTTTTAATACTTGACGTGCTGTTGGAGTGTGAGCAAAGTAACATTTATGAAGGGATTCAGGGAAACCGGCAGGCCGGACTTGAGTCCTGGAGATGGGAAGTACAGTGCCTGCACTCTGAAGGAGGGGTGTTAATGTTGCAGTTTAAAAACTGTAGTGTAAAGCACCCTTCTGGCAAGACAGTGATGGAGTGAATGATGGTGAAAGTTTTTCTTTTTCGGGCCACCCTGCCTTGGTGGGAATCGGCCAGAGTGATAATAAAAATAAAAATAAAAAATATACAGTATTGGTCTCTCAGGCCCCAAATGTTAGTAGGAAAAGAAAAAAATTGGAAAAGAAAAGAAAAAAACTATAAAAATCGCTAAATAATGTAATGCTCATATGTGGAATTTGTCGATGTTGCCGCCACCACATCATTTTGGACAAACTTCTTGGCACTGTGTCTCGGTAAGTACTGATCAGAATTTTTTTTTTGTCTTATTACCTTCACAAAAATATGCTCTTTAATTCTGTAAGAAATTTTTTTTTTTTTTTTTTCAAAATTTCTTGGACACTGGAGCACCACTTCAGATTTTGGCCTTGGACCCTGAAGGGGTTAAAGAGTACTTTTCACAAAACCTCGTTATTTCCCTGGTATGTACCTGTTGATCCAGGGTGCTTCCCGGAGATATTTCTGGTATAACATTACGTTGCGCCATCTTCCATTTTGCATGAGGGAGATTAAAATCTCCAAGGAGTAAAATATTTGGTGTAGGATTTTCTAGCCTAGATAGCTATCTAGATAGCTATCTAGGCTAGAAAATAGCTATCTATCTTCCTTAACTGATCTGTGAATTCCTCAGCAGTTGCTGATGGTGGTTTGTATACTAGGATAATTATCAAATTCCTATTTTCAACTTTAATGCCTAGAATTTCTACTATATCATTCATAGAATTCAGCACTTCTGTGCAACATAAAGTACCCTTTTAAACATAGATTCCTACTCCTCCCTTGACCTATTGATTCTATCACATCTATACATGTTGTAGTTTTCTATCTTTACCTCTCCGTCCAAAACATCCCTTGTATGTGTTTCTGTAAATGCTCCGAATATGGCATTCGCTTCTGTCAGGAGCCCACTGACATAACTAACTTTATCATTTTTATTTGATTTCAAACCCTGTATATTTTCAAATATGAAGCAGGAATTACCAAGTGGAATGTTTTGTCTCGCTTTGTGTTTCATTAGTACCACTGGTGGTGTACTGCCTGGTATGTCCTGGTATGTATGACCCGACTAAGAACATAAGAAAGAAGGAACACTGGAGCAGGCCTGTTGGTACATACTAGGCAGGTCCTTCACAAATCCAACCCACTAACAGAATAGACGCTACCCAAGCAATAAGAAGAACATAAAAATGAAGCAACACTTCAGAAGGCCTACTGGCCCATACAAGGCAGGTCCTTATCAAAACCACCACTACCCAGCTACTCAAGAATTCACTCTCGCACCCACGACATCAATCAAACTCATCCCCTCCCACTCACATATTTCTCCAATCTCTCTTTAAAGCTACCCAAGGTTCTAACCTTGATCATAATAAGCTTTGATAATTCTATTTACTCACGTGTAAGTCCCACTCAAGTCCAACTTCTCTCACTCATGTATTTATCCAACCTAAATTTGAAACTACCCAAGGTGGGAGAATTGGACCTGCCTCGCATGGGCCAGTAGGCCTGCTGCAGTGTTCCTTCTTTTGTGTGAAATGTCAGTCATCTCTACATAACTCCACCTGTTGTGCAGTCCTTGAGTGATGGTGAAATTGCTGAAATGGTGTTAAATATAAATAAGCATGTGATAAATGGTTTGGAAACTGACAGCTTGAAGAATTGAGACACTTATGCAACATATGGGAATCTTTATTGAAGAAATGTTTTGCCACACAGTGGCTTCATCAGTTCAATACAAAGCAGGAAGTTATAAGGAGAGGAGTTTCAGTTAACCAGTCCCTCAGCCTGGAATCGATGTGTTCAGTCCCTCACTCAACAAGAGTATTTGTCTTACGGTAAAAAAAAAAATCTGGTGTTTTATGACTATCCTGCAAAACCCACATCCACGAGGATGTCAAGATGTGACAGCCGCAATCCGCATCTGCATTGTACTGTAAGCAGATATCCGCATTCCCATCCGCATCCACAAAATAAGTAAGACATCTGAATACACATCCGCATATATCTAAATTTTCACATCCGATACATCCCTGTACTGCATTATTGTAATAATTGTATAAATAATATCAGCGCATATTAGACCCACTAGATGACATGTATTGGATGCGTGACTTGATTTTTTTACTCTTAAACATCAGCAAATATCTAACATTTCCACTACTTTGAGCTCAATTTCAAGCTACTTTTAGTGTTTAAACCATTGAAAAATCATCTCTATTTCTGTAATATGTCTTTCATTCTATCAAATGAGACCAAGAAAACAAGAATACAACCATAAATACCATATGAAAATACACCACAAATTTGCTGTTTTAAACCAAAAACATGGTCGCAGTTTTTTTTCCTCATTATGGACTGCATGCTGCAGGATTTTTTTTTATACTGTGGACACTGACCACTCAGACCCATTCTCTCATATGGTAGGTAAGACACATAGGCAACAGTTAGGTAACTTTATTCTGAAACGTTTCGCCTACACAGTAGGCTTCTTCAGTCAAATACAGAAAGTAGGCAGGTACAGTAGAGATGTGAAGACAATGTAATCAGTCCATCACCCTTGTAGTCGTAGATTTGAGGTTGTCAGTCCCTCAGCCTGGAGAAGCTCAGTTCCATAGTCAGGAACTATCTGAAGATCAAGCGACAGTGCGGAGACTTAAATACTGTCTGAAGGAGAGGTGCAGAGTAGTAATAGTGAGAATGCAGCCACTGCCCTTCCGACAGTATTTAAGTCTCCGCAATGTCACTTGATCTTCAGATAGTTCCTGACTATGGAACTGAGCTTCTCCAGGCTGAGGGACTGACAACCTCAATCTACGACTACAAGGGTGATGGACTGATTACATCGTCTTCACATCTCTACTGTTCCTGCCTATTTTCTGTATTCGACTGAAGAAGCCTACTGTGTAGGCGAAACATTTCAGAATAAAGTTGTCTAACTGTTGTCTATGTGTCTTACCTACCAACCTCTCGGTATTGTATACCATTTTGATATTCACCATTCTCTCATATGTAGGCATACCAGATGTCTCTCACAAAATTGGAAGCTGCTAGAATTTTGGTATAGTATTATGGGATTGATACTGGCTTCAAAGCTGTAATATTACGAGACCAACAGTGAAAGGGTTAAATATATAGGTTAGAAATACATAGGATAAGAAATTATAGTGTGTCAAAGTTGAAAGCCAAAGGATATAATACACAATATAAACTTATTTTATTAATAAAACTGACAATACCTGTCATATATATTATACATTAAACTTACTTGGTTTTCTCCATTTTGTAATCTCTGAGAGGCTCAGTGTCTTCTTCAGTATCATCAGCGACTTTATCCTCGGCGACAACGACCGCTGTTGCTGCTACTATTGGCTCTACTCTTAACTCTTCACTAACTTCATTACTCTCCTCCTTCATGTCTTCTTTCATCTCAATACTTGAAAACATTAAATTGCATTCATTATCTGAGTCATCCTACAAAAATTATAAATAAATGTAATGGGGGGCCTGTGACGGAACTATATATATATAGGGCACATTGACAGTAGTTTGTTGGAAATATGAAAAAGTTTTGGAGTGAGATTAAGTTGAGATAGCATAGGGAACAAATGAATTTGACAGCTAAAAACAGGAGTGGAGAGTTATTAGAGGGAGAATTAGAGGTATCAGGAAGACGGAGGGAATATTTTGAGGAACAATTAAATGTTGATGAAGATAGGGAAGCTGTGATTTTTGTGCTTTGGCCAGAGAGGTATAATATTTTGTAGGAGTGAGGAAGAGCCAGATGTGAGTTGGGGGGGTGTGTGAAGCTGTGGTAAATGAAAGGTGGTAAAGCAACTGGGATTGATGGATCAAGAAAGGGAAAAATTAAAAGCAGGTGGGAAAAGTTTTGGAATGGTTGTTGCTTTTTTTTAATAATAAAATTTAAAGAGGGAAAGTACCTAAGGACTGGCAGAAAGCATGCATAGTTTCTTTGGGGTAAAGAAGATAGGGACAAAAGAGAGCATAAAAATTATAGGGGAATATGCCTGTTGAGTATATTGGTAAGGTGTATGGTAGGGTTATTAATGAAAAAAATTAAAATTTAAGAAGGGTCACAGATGAACAAGGAGGCTTTTGGAAGGGAGGGGGTGGTTTGACCAAATGTTTAAGTAAACATACAAATGAACAATATTTAGAAAGGGGGAAAAAGGGGTT
>NC_069441.1:39214383-39230638 GCF_026875155.1 Cherax quadricarinatus
CTTTTTCCTCCCCTCCTCCTCCTCCTACTCCCCCTTCTTTCCTCCTCCTCCTTTCTTTTTTTCCTCCTCCCCTCCTCCCCCCTTTGCCCCCTCCCCCTCTTGCCTCCCCCCCCTCTTGCCTCCTCCTCCTCTTGCCTCCCCCCCTCTTGCCCCCTCCTCCTCGCCTCCTCCCCCTCCTCCTTTCTTGGAACAAGTTTGAAGAGCGTGTTCAAAATCACTAATCATTATATCACCAATGTACATCTGAGTCTGGGTTTTTGGGAAAAATGGAGTTTCCTTTGATTCGGTACAATGAACGACGCCCAGACCAAGGTGGAAGGCTGTGGGTTTCGGGGTTTTCCTCACATTACCCATATTAGGGTCATTATTTTCGGTCAAAACCTCCCAGAACCTTGAAATCATCTTCACTGTCACTTCCATCTGTTTAGAACTGTCACTGGGGAAAAAAATGTCCTAATTCCCCGAGATGAGGAACTTCTTACCAAGGGCATGGGAAATTGGTACTATGATGCATTCCCACAATGCACCACTGGGTCCCAGATTTTTTTTTTTCCTACTCGCACACCCACCCCAGACCCATTTTCTACATCTAGGCTTATCCCTTTTCTGCGAGATTTGAGGCCCTAGAATTTGGACTGACGTCAAAAACCCCCACGCGTAAGACGTACTAGTACCCAAAACCCTCAAAGGGGTTAAATTTCATACTAATTCTCACCCCTTTTTCCCGGGTTGGGACTAGAACTTTCTTGGGGGCCCTGGTCACTTATTTTCCAGAAACAGCACCCCAAAAAAAACTGTAAAATACGAAATTCCGAGTGTATGCTTGGGTGTTACCCCGGAGGGTGCTGGTAAAAAATGGGACGGGCGGGACATTTTAGGCTGGGTGAGGGCACATTGGCGCGTCTCGGGCGAAAATCGGTGAGCGGGTTTTTAACGGTATGGCGCGGCAAAAAATTTTTCGATAAAAAATAAGCGGTTGCGGGAAAAAAAGCTATTAGCCTCTTTATGCGGGGGTCCCCTGTACTTTTTAAATTTGAAAAAACGTTATTTTACGTTTGGACCTTTACGGGTTAAGATGTGCAATTTAAATTAAGTGATTAAGCCCAGCACTCTTCTCAATCAACCCCACAAAATCTCTTCTCAAACCTCAATCCTTCAACATCTTTTTCTCCACCCCAACCCCCACAAGCATCTCTTCTCCCCCATCAACCCCCACAAGCACTCTTTCCACCCTCAACCCCCCAAACATCTCTTCTCCACCATCAACCTCCACAAAATCTTTCTCCACCATCAACCTCCACAAACATCTTCCTCCCCCCATCAAAATCTGCCCCAAAATCTCTTTTCAACCATCAACCTCCACAAGCATCTCTTCTCCAAGGTAAATGTTGTAGTACTACATACACCAGTTTATTTCTTTACATTATGTTTTCTTTATGAAACTACGTAGTGATCTAATGCAGTTAGCCTTCACAAACACTCCATTTTCTCTTATAATAAGAGCATGGGAAGATACTATAGTCAGTGGGAGAGTAAATGACGGATGCTGCCACCGCTGCATCTTCCTCTGAAGCAAGTTCCTCAGCTGTGGCCTGTTGCTGTTCCAGATGAAGCTCTGTAGTGGCTAGCTCTTCCCTGTGGTCCTCCACCAACTCTTCCACATCCTTGCCATTCACCTCCAACCCCATGGACTTGCCCAATGCCACAACCGAGTCCACAACAGGCAGAGGGTCAGCAGGGTCAGGGTCAGCCTCAAAATCCCTCTGGACAACACATTGTGGCCACAATTGTCTCCAAGCAGAGTTCCAAGTCATGGAAGTCACTCCCTCCCAAGCCTTACCATAAGGCTTATGCAATGGAGGAAACTGAAGTGATTCCTCCAAACTCTCTAAAGGTCAACTGAGTGTCTGAGGTCACTTCAAAGCACCTTTTAAACACTGCTCTGGTGTAGAGTTTTTTGAAGTTAGAAATGACCTGCTGGTCCATGAGCTGGAGGAGAGGAGTGGTGTCAGGAGGCAAGAACTTCACTGTTATAAAACTGAAGTCCCTAGACAATAGGTCTTCCAAGTTTGGATGATGAGCAGGAGCACTGTCCATTACCAGAAGGCACTTGAGTGGCAAATTATTTTTCAGGAGGTATTTCTTCACACTGGGGCCAAACACTTCATGGATCCACTCTTTGAAAATTTGCCTCATGACCCATGCCTCATTATTTGCTTTCCACAAGACACAATTTATTCTTGATGACATTGTTTTTCTTGAACACTTTGGGATTTTCTGGTGATACACCAGTAAAGGCTTCACTTGAAAATCTCCACTTGCGTTAGCACAGAACAAAAGACTTAGCCTGTCTTTCACAGGCTTGAGTCCTGGCAGTGCCTTTTCCTCTTGAGTAGTGTAGGTCCTCTTTGGCATTTTCTTCCAAAATGGGCCTGTTTTGTCACAAATGAACACTTGTTGGGGTTTGAATTTTTCAGTCTCTATGTACCCCTTAAAATCATGCACAAATTTTTCAGCTGCCCGTTTGTCTGAACTGGCTGCCTCACCATGCCTCACAACACTGTCTATGCCACTACGCTTCTTAAATCTGTCAAACCAGCCTCTGCTGGCCTTAAATTCACTAAAATCAACACTGGTTCCAGGGACTTTCCTTATAAGATCGGCATGCAACTGCCTTGCCTTCTCACAAATGACTGACTCTGAAACTACTATCACTCGCTATCTGTTTATTGTTGATCCACACCACCAACAACTTCTCCATCTCTTCGACTGTTTGTGATCTATTTTTGGATAACATGTCAACACTTTTGGCAACATAGCTTCCTTCAGTTCTTTTCTCTTTGCCAGGATAGAAGTGATAGTTGATTTGTTTTTGCCGTAAATCCTGACAAGCTCCCTCACACGAACGCCACTCTCGTATTTTTCTACTATCTCCTTCTTCAATGCTATGGTGTTCCTCACTTTCTTTACCAGAGGGCTGCCACTAGGAAGTTTCTTTGGGCCCATGATGGCTTATTTCACAGTCACAATTAACCCTTAAACTGTCCAAACATAGATCTACGTTCACTCGCGTGGCGCCCCGAATATTTTGAAAAATAAAAAAATTGTTTTTTCTTTTAAAGTGAAGAGCACATTTTTCTATATGTTATAGGATTAAAAAAAATTTTTAGGGTGAGTACTTACCGAGATATAAGGCCATGAAGTTGGCTCTGGATGCTCACCTGTTGGCAATTTCAACTCCTGCCACTTGCAGAAGTGTTGCCAATATACCTTTTTTTTCTAATTTTTATTTTAATTTATATATTTTTTATGTTCTGATAATTACAATTTATAACAGTTCTTGTAATTTCATAGCCAATCTTTGTTCAGACACTAATATTAGGTACTGAAATAGTGCTCAAATAGTCACAATCACATTGACAGGTGAACATTTACACCTGCCCGGGTTATTTACTATTGTCTAGAAATATATACAAAGTATTTATAGGTCATAGATCCCAGCAATGTTTTAGATATCCTGGCATATACCTTGAAGCATGGTGTTATGAAAGGTATCCCTATACTGTTGACAGCCTAGTGACATCTGATAAATGCCCACTGCTCCAGCTAACCCTCGCTCTATTCATCACTGTTACACACAAACATGTCTTGTCTCTCTATCTTCCTATCTGCCTGTCTATCTGCCTGCCTGTCTGTCTGTCTCTGCTTATCTGTCTTTCTGTCTGCCTGGAGTATATGTATATCGCACCCCTTGAAGAATCGTGTTATGGCATTTGTTATCAGCTTGGTGACATTTGATAAATGGGAGCTCGGGGAACCCAGGCTTTATTTGTTTTCACTGATACACACAAACATGTTTCTGTCTGTCTGTCTGTCTATCTCTCTGTCTATCTATCTTTGCCTGGAATTTTTGGATTATCCTAGGTAATTTACACTATGTATAATAACTGTACTTATGTGTACCTGTGAGACAGAGATATAGATAGACAGAGACATAGATAGACAGAGATAAAGACAGATCGAGATATAGAGAGAGAAACAGCCAGAGACAGCCAAAGCCAGACAGCCAGACGGCCAGCCTGCTGAATACATAAGAACATAAGAAAGAAGGAACACTGCAGCAGGTCTACTGGCCCATGCAAGGCAAATACATGTCACCCTCCCCCACCCCCCCAGCTTAGACCTATGACCCACCTAGTCAGGTCACACCCATTGAAGGAAGGAGCATGACATCAGACCTTGTAGCACAAGCTAGTCAGATCCAACTCGCACCCACCCACACTCACTCATGTATTTATCTAACCTGTTTTTACTTTCCTCTTAAAATTGGAGTGTTAATGCGACATGGCATCAGTGAATCCCCGGTGTTTGCCACGCTATTTGCTCTAGCTGGCGCTCAATTGAACTGCTGCTCCCACAAGGTACTAAGTCCTCCCAGATTTTTTTAATAGTGCACACACTGAGTGCACAGACCCATTCTTTAATGTCTAGGTGACTCAAGCCTATTGTGCCAAATCTGAAGGAATGAAAAATAAAACGTTGATCTACGTTTGGAGCGCTATGCGTGCAAACGTGGATCTACATTTGGACAGTTTAAGGGCTAATGAAGAAGCACTAAACACAATGAATTTATTGCGAAATGTTTGGAGGAGTGTGCAGGGTAATGTTCACTCAAGGATAAACAATGCTAGACTGGATCATGACACCTGCACGGGGAGGCAGACCAGATTGTGCAGTTGGCATACCAGAACTGTCCGCCTGCAACAGCCAAAACTCGGGGCAAAATTTGGCCGAAAAAAGCGATCAAAACTTGAAGTGGCCGATACTCAGGGCTGCCGAAACTCGGGGTTCCACTGTATAAGTTTTTTAAGGCACAGGTACATACATGTATAAGTATAATTATCAGTAGTATCTCAGTACTATGTCAAGTCATACCTTGCTCATTGAGTTTAATCATTTCTAACTTTGCAATTTAAGTAAGAGCTTTACAACAACTCTCTCTATCAAAACTACTCTTAGATGCCATTGTAACACAAAAAAACTGTATAATATAAAATACATAATAACTATAAAACACTTAAAACTTTGGACACCTACCAGACAGTATCAGGGGAGACATGGAGCTCACTGAGGATGCAAACAAATTGAGAAAAGGAAAATGATGTGCGGATGCCCTGCCGGGAGCTCAGGCCGTGATAGTGAATCAGGAGCCATATACATGTATACAAATTTTTGGGTATAATTTGAAATGTCTGTATTAGTGAAGCACCAAGAAGCAAAGTGCCATACACCAGTGCCCTCCTGTACTAATATCTGTTGTACTTGAGTGGGGGCACTAACTGTGCCTACACTCCAACAAGGCTCCAAGGAGATGAAGCACCTTTGTCATTACCTGCCAATTTTTTCCTTTTTCTTACATTAAAAAATCTCTTTCTATTGAGTGGTTGTAATAGCCCTGGTTAGTTTCCCAAGGTTTGTGGGATCTGTACCTTCTGGTCCCTTTCAAATGGTGTGCCTGACAGTTTGTGGTGTAACATTATTTTTCATGGACTGATGAAAAAGTTTACAGGCTGAAGGACATACTCCTTTGGTCATGAGGTAACAGCATTTTTTGGGGATGGTCAAAGCTGTACATCCCATTTGTTTTTCCCAGATATTCCATGACTACAGACATCCCAGACATAGAACCTGCACGAATTCATTTTCTGTTGGCTAGGATTTGTGATGCTGGGTTCCCACTGGTGAAGTTTGTGGATCTGACCCCAGACTATCTTCAGCACCTGTACCAGCATCACTACCACCACCAGTTATTTCTAGTAATGTATCCACATTGTTCCCCCCGAAACATCTGCACTTTTGACACTGCCAGCTGAAGTGCTATTTTGTATTTCTAGATCTTGTATGTCTGTCTGTGCTTGTTTCTTCAGAAATACCAGGACCATTTGGTACACTGACTCACATTTCTAGATCTATACAGGCACTGTCTTCCAAGGCAGCCCCAGCTGGAATACTGTCTTGCATCATTAGGTCTGTCCTCCTTCCAAGCTTTGTAAGTGAAATAACTATTCTTAATCCAAGCTTTATAAGTGCAACAAATGTCCTTCTATCCAAGCTGTATAAGTGCAATAAATGATTCTTGCAATTCATGAAATTTTATGGAAAATAGATATACTCAATACACTGAGAGAGACAGTCTACACACCATCTTACAATGAGAGACTACACATCATCTTACACTGAGAGACTACACATCATCTTACATTGAGAGACTACACATCATCTTACATTGAGAGACCACACATCTTACAATGAGAGACTACACATCATCTTACACTGAGAGACTACACATCATCTTACACTGAGAGACTACACATCATCTTACATTGAGAGACTACACATCATCTTACACTGAGACTACACATCATCTTACATTGAGAGACTACACATCATCTTACACTGAGACTACACATCATCTTACACTGAGAGACTACATATCATCTTACACTGAGAGACCACACATCATCTTACCATCCTTCATCATTATCATCATCATTATCCTTCCTGGATGCATCATCATCATCCTGATGCTCCTCCTCACTGCCAGAGTGTTCATCATACACAGCCTTGGTCACCTTGGCTGTGAATCTCTGAAGCAGTGCTAGTGTTAGTTCCTCCTGGATGCTCCCTTACGTGGTAGTCTTCTCTTTTCTTCTTCATACCTGTATAACAAAAATTAGATTGAATTTCTAAGGCCAAAAGGCAAGCATGTTCTACAAGACTATTTTTGTAAATAAGTAAGTAAGTAAGTAAGTAAATTTATTCAGGTATACACAAATACAGTTACATAGAATTATCATACATAGCAGCATATGTGTAGAGAACCTAGGATAACCCAAAAAAGTCAGACAGAGTGACTTATTTCCATTGGGGTACAAAACCTTGTAGTTTAATGACAGTTCTCAGTTCAAAATGAAATAGACCTGGGTTAAAGCCCAGGTTGTGTGAGATATATCAACACATCTCATAACACCTGATGCCTGTTTTCCTGGAAGTAAACAAACACAGGTTAGGTTCCAGGCTACTGCTGTACAGGAAGGCCCCATTTATACAGCAGGTTAGGTTCCAGGCTACTGCTGTACAGGAAGGTCCCATTTATACAGCAGGTTAGGTTCCAGGCTACTGCTGTACAGGAAGGCCCCATTTATACAGCAGGTTAGGTTCCAGGCTACTGCTGTACAGGAAGGCCCCATTTATACAGCAGGTTAGGTTCCAGGCTACTGAAGTAAAATGAAAATTGCTGTAAGGTGAAACAGCCTTTTTTTCACTTTGAAATGCAAATAACAGCCTGATAACATGTTTACACTATCATATATTAAGTGAGTAATAGAGCTAGACCTAAAAAATGCATATACAGTACACACATTACTTACCTTAAAATATTTTCATCCTTAGCTTATAGTGAGTGAATACATTTATTGTAGGAAGTATGAATAATGTGTATAATTGAAAAACCAGTGAATTAGAAAAATGTTGTAAAGCAAAGTGCTGCAAAGCAGGACCCTCCTGTACACACAGAAGTCAACAGACTGTTGTGAGTCACAATTTAGGATCCCAATTGAAATAAGCAACACTCCTTAACTTCCTTCAGTTAACTGTCTGAATTAACAATGAGAAGATAACACAGTGCTCTCTTAATATTAACTCAACAGTGTTAGACTGACTTAATGATTAACATGACAAGAGTGGTCACCTTGAGAGCACCTTGCTAAAAGGATTCAACATGCCAGGCTCTAAACACTACAACAATAACAAACTGTAGCTACATTTGTTTTGACCTATGAATGATCCAAGATGGTATCCCTTATATCCCTCAATTCAGCCCCCTCTACCTCAATGATCCAAGAATGTATCCTTCAGAGTACAGGCACCATACTTCCCACCTCCAGGACTGTAACATCCCCACCTATCCTTCGGAGAACAGGCATTGTACTTCCAACCTCCAGAACTGTAACATCCTCACCTATCCTTCAGAGTACAGGCACTGTACTTCCTACCTCCAGGAATGTAACATCCCCACCCATCCTTCAGAGTACAGGCATTGTACTTCCCACCTCCAGGACTGTAACATCCTCACCCATCCTTCAGAGTACAGGCAGTGTACTTCTCACCTCCAGCCTGGTTAACTGGTTTCCCTGAATCCCTTCAGAACTTTTACCATGCTCACAGTCCAACAACATACTGGACTGTAAGCATTGTGGAACATTTATATATATACCTGCTGGATGCTAAAGCCCCTACAAATTAACTTTCTTAACACACTCCATTCACACCCTCCTGGGATGACCCCATCCCCCAGTTTCACTCTAAATTTTATAACAAGCTAAATAATGATATTAACTCTTTCATTGTCAAGACCCCTGCCGCAAACTTGCTCTCAGTGCCGAAGAATTTAAATAAAATTATTTTTTGCTTATGAAATGACAGAGAATCTTTTCCCAATGGTAATGAAACCAAAAGTACAAAATTTGATGGAAAACTTATGGAATAACACTCCCGCAAAGTTAGCAGTTTCGGCAATATTTACACATTGGCAATTTCATCCACTTTGACCCCTATTTTTGGCCAATTCCATTGTTCCAGTCAACCAAACTCATAGCTATTTTGCCAGAACTCCTTTTATTCTATCAACTGAGTACAAGAAACTGCCCATCTACCTATTTCAATTACCCAATAAAGTGTCCTGAAATTACTAATTTGACCAATATCACACAAAATTCAATAAAGGCCATTTCAAAATAGAGTCCAGCATAAACAATGCAGATATTCCTGGCACTAAAATAACATTTTATCTCTTCATTAGTCATGTCTCCAGCTCCTCTTATATTGCACTTGCTTTTCATTTTGAATTTTTATTCACACAAAAAATAAAAGATTTACTGTTATTCAGAGTGCTGCATCAGGGATGTATCAGATATCCATATCCGCACAATTTCTCACATCCGCATCCGCATCCTTATTTTTTCTAAATGAGATATCCGCATCCATAATCACGATTAAATAAATATCCACATTTGCATCCGCACCAAACAAAGAGGATGTGGCGGATATTATAACCTAAATTACAGAGCTTGCATGTTTATTTCCCTACAGTAGACCTGTTGCCCCATACTAGGCAGGTCCTTCACGAATCCAACCCACTAACAGAATAAATGCTACCTAAGCAATAAGCGCTGACAATTCCATTTACTCATGTGCAAGTCCCGCTCAAATCCTACCCCTCTCCCTCAAGTACTTATCCAACCTAAATCTGAAACTACCCCAAGGTTTTAGCTTCGATAACCCTACTAGGTAGACCGTTCCACTCATCAACTACCCTATTACTAAACCAATACTTTCCTACAGATGTACCTCTTAACATAACGATAAACGGATCACCTATCACAAAGCTAACAGAGGGAAAATTCTTAGGAATCCACCTCGATAATAGACTCAAATTTCATACACATATACAACAAATTTCTAAGAAAATTTCCAAGACTGTAGGCATACTATCGAAGATACGGTACTATGTTCCACAGTCAGCCCTATCTCACCTATGGAATTTGTGCATGGGGCTCAACAACAACTAACCATCTCAGACCACTAATTACCCAACAAAAGGCTGCAGTTAGAATGATAACAAATTCTCACTACAGGCAGCACACTCCACCAATATTCAAAACACTCAGCCTACTCACCATACAAAACATCCATACTTATTATTGCACTTATTACATACATAGAACACTTAACTCTGATATTAACCCTCCCCTCAAACATCTCCTTGCCAACCTCAACAGAACACATGACCATAATACAAGGCACAGATCACTCTTTGATGTTCCTCGTGTCCATCTCACGCTATGCAAAAACTCAATGCACATAAAAGGCCCTAAAATCTGGAATTCATTACCTGTAAATATAAAAGAAACACTACCTGTTTATAAATTCAAGTCTCTTCTCAAAGTTCACTTACTCACTCAAAACCAAATAAATACTGAATAACTGAACCATATAAATTGTATATCCTAAATGTTACTCACAATTATATCACACAAATGTTAAACCTAACTTTGTTATTTTTTTAAATACACTACCTAACAGAATACTCCATTCTACTGAATGAACAGCAATGCATGCAACCATAGGACCTGTCTTTGTAATAATCATTTGTATTTTATAGGTATCTGTTTACAATAATGTCTTATCACTGATTTCATCATTGCTTAGTTAATCTTAAGTTAATTTTAAGCCAGCCCGTAATGCTATGCACATAAGTGGCTTTGGCATGCTGCTCTTACCTGTAATTTTTGTACCTCTGTTTATATGCTAAAATTTCTAAATAAATAAATAAATAAATAAAAGACACAGCATCAACAACACGGCCACTTGATACTGGAGTTCCGCAGGGAAGTGTCCTTGGTCCCCTGCTCTTCCTCATATACATCAATGATCTTCCAAACGTATCCCAACACCTGAAACCCATTCTCTTTGCTGACGACACGACTTATGTCATCTCTCACCCTAATCTTGCCACCCTCGACACCATTGTTAACGAGGAGCTGATCAAAATATCGACTTGGATGACAGCCAATAAACTTACGCTTAACACTGACAAAACCTACTATATTATGTTTGGTAGCAGAGCAGGAGATGCACAAATTAACATTAAGATCGACAACACTCTAATTACCAGACATAATGAGGGCAAATTCCTAGGCCTATACCTTGACAACAACCTGAATTTCAGCACCCATATCCAACACATAACCAAAAAAGTATCCAAAACAGTTGGGATCCTCTCCAAGATACGATACTACGTGCCGCAAAATGCCCTTCTCACACTATACCACTCACTTATTTATCCATACCTCACCTATGCTATCCTTTTTAAATCTAAACTTATCTACAGTGGTCCCTCAATAATCGTCCATAATCCGTTCCTGGAAGTGGGACTATTATTGAAATGGATGATTTACGAATCAATTTTCCCCATAAGAAATAATATAAATTCAATTAATCCGTTCCTGACACCCAGAAGTATTAAAACAAAAATTTATTTTACATGAAATATAGATGTAGTACATAAACAATACAATGGCACATGATGAATTAAACATTAACAGAATAACACTTACCTTTATTACCTTTATTCCATCAACACCAACCTCTCAGCCGGCAGCGGCAGCAGCGACGTCCAAGCTCCGTACTTTTCTCCAACTATCAGAGCTACCAATGCTCCTATGATGACCTAGTTACAAGCAAAACAAACTGCACTACCCAACGTAGCACCCAGAATGACCAAAGATTACCAACAGTGAAACCTACAAATCGAAAATAATAGAGATCAAAGGAAGACTGCCCACAAATCGAAAGCAACACCCCGCTGCCAGCCGAACAACGCAACCCTAAGCTTTGTATAACTACAACTTCTTCTTAACTACAACAATTCCTGTAGTATTATGAGGCGCAATCTAAGAGGAAACAGCACCAAGGCCAGCAAGAAAACACCGAAAAATCAACTATTCAACAAGTGTAGCCAGGAGGACGCCGGCCCAGCAACCACCCCACTCACCACCGCTCAAGGCGACACCACAAAAATAAAAACAAACATGGCTGCCCCCAGCCCATCCTCCCTCTTTTCCCGGTTAAACCCTAAAGTGTTTTAGGTATGACAACGATGATCCTAAAAACATGCATCTCCAACTTAGTTTTGAAAATATGAATCTTCGGAGACGCTAACAAAACAAAAACCCAGGATGACACAACTCGAGAACAAAATCCTCGTCTTGAACAAATTATCAACCCCAGGAAGGGACTAACTGTGACAAGCCCATCAAACGTCATAGATCCCTTCCCAACAAAAAATATCTCTTAATAAAAAAGGTTTGAAAAAGCAGTAAAAGATGGAAGAACAACTTAAAACAGTTCAGTGATACTTTGCTCTCCAAGAAGATAAAATGAAAAAGTAAACTATCCGGAAAAAAGTAATAGTTAACAGTCCATTTTTTTTCCCTGTATAAACCAAAAAAACGAAAAGAAATTACTTGCAGACATAAAGGCCCCAACATGTTATTGTACCAGAGTCTGAAAAAAAAAGAAGCCGGTTTTATAGGACCCCATGGTAAAAAAAGTGTTATGCTTAGATTCCATCAATGACAGGAAAAAAGATTTAAATTATTGCTTATTAAAGTAAAAAAAGGGGGGTATACATAAACGAGTGTCTTACAAAAAGTCAAAACCCCTGTTAGAGCAGAAAATTAAGGGGAGAATAACGACACAATCCCAATGCTTCACACGGGATGGGAAAATTCTTGTTAGGAAAACAAATGTAGGTCAACTGTACACAATCACAAACGAGAATGATCTATACGATTTCTAGGATACTAATTTAAAAGAGAAAAACAAAAAAATGCCCAAACCTAAAACCCTACGTGTTAGTGTATGTTTTGCCATTTTTGTTCAAATTTCATTGTAAAATCTTTTAGTAAAAATAATCAACTACCTCATTTTGTGATTTTATGTAGCTAAGTAACCTTATGTAATTTTCTTTTATATTGTTTTTAAACTTTAGCTGAATTGTTACTTTTCCTGTCCATTTCTACCTTTTTTTTTTTAAATATATCAATTGTATTATTTAAAAAATTTAATAACTATCAATTTTACTAAAATTTTTCTTTTATCTTAACTTTTTTGAATTTAAAAACCATTACTTGTTAATTCCTTTACTTTTTTATACCACATTTACTATCTTAGAGTACTCTTAATTCTTTACTGCCATATAACCTCTGTATAACTACCAGTGAAATTTTGAAGAAATAAACATTATTTTTACTTTTTTGAAATTTTTTATTACTTACTAAAATTTTTTTTTCACCTATTTTCCCAGTAAATTTTTTATTTTTGTACATTAACATTTTTTTATATTCCCAAAACATTTTGTGCCAAATTTTCAAGTTTTTTATTTTTCAACCCCAACCTTTGTTTATCCTTTGTCCCTGGGTCCCTGTTACCATTTTACTATCTATTATAACCAAGACATTACCTTTTTTTTTTACTTTTATTTTTTTGGGTATTTTAAAATTGTGAATTTTATTTTGTCAATTTAAATCTAGTTTACCCCTGATCTTGTTAACAACCTTACCAGACTCTAGGCAATTGCAAGTCCTTTTCAATTTGTATTTTTATTTTAAGTTTAAAATTATTTTCCCTACTCAAAGATGTTTTCATATTTAGTGACTATATTGTGTGTGCAATTGTGATATTTAAATTATATTATTTTTCAGGCCCCTTAACTTCTTTTGCTAACTGTCCAACTACCTCATTATCTTTTTTTTTTTCTACTTTTTTTATTCTTTTGCTACCTTAACTTGCATTTTTTTATCTTGTAATTTAAATTTGTTTATCTAATTTTTGTAAACAACTTATTAACCTTAGTGCAATTACAACTGAGAGTCTTGTGCCTTTTTATTTTTTAATTAAACTCAGTTTTTAGTCAATACCAAATTCATTATATTGACCATATTGCAATTATAGTGAGAGACTGTGCTTTTTTAATTGTTTTTTATTATTGATTAAACTATTGTACTATAGTCATTCTGCTCAAAACTAGACTCCACAAAAAACATTTTGACCTTAGTGAATTACAAGTGAGAGTCTTGTTCTATTTTTAATTTGTTTTTTAATTTTTAGTTTTACTAGTTGTACTTTGTTCATTCCGCAAAACAATAGCAACATCAAATTCATTATGTGTAGTAGTGACTTACTCTATATGACCAAAAATACTAGCTTTTTTTATCCAAACTTCCCCCCACTCAGAATCAGTACTAGAAATAACACATAATCGGGTTAAATAAAAACCTAAATTTAAAAAAAGAAAATGATTTTACGTTGACCCCGATCTAAACCCCCATATCGAACCCAACCCAAAACCCATCGGAAAGTAACTGACTTTATTACACAGCTTTACAAGCCAAACCCCTATCCCAAACAAGCTAAAAATTATCGTACTTAACTACAAAATGGTCCTTAAACAAAACTAGAGCCCC
This sequence comes from Cherax quadricarinatus, assembly GCF_026875155.1. NCBI lineage: Eukaryota > Metazoa > Arthropoda > Malacostraca > Decapoda > Parastacidae > Cherax > Cherax quadricarinatus. The sequence goes on from NC_069441.1 coordinate 39,228,471, forward strand.
CTAGCACTCCTTTAATCACTAAAGACACCCTTCTCCGCATTATTCTTACTGAGACCTGGCTTAGCAGGACACAATAGATATCTACCCCTTTTCCCGAAAAACCCCAGCAATTTTACAAAATGCAGACCAAACCCAAATTGGGGTGGTATTGCAATCTATACTCTAAAAAATTATCTTTATTAGCACCACTTGCTTTAGTGGAAATTGGGGAATATATTTTTGCTAAATTTACTGTAAAAACCTTAAGAACCTATAAAATTTGTGCCATTACCGGTTTTCCTCACACAAACATCCCAAAATTTCATGAGAAATTAAAGTCACTAATAAAAAACAGACAAATGAAAAAGCACCCCCTTCTCTTAGTGGAGACTTCAAAAATCAACCTTTGGGTTACTAGATGTCAGCTGAATGATTTCATCAACAATATGAAAACACACTTCTTTACCCAAAAATAACTAAACCAACGGGGTCACGAGACAAAGTGCAACCAAATAGACCAATATGGACCAATTACTAGCCCCCCCTTTAAAACAGGGATAATCCAGATAGCATACAGACCCCTACCCTACCTTCCTCCTGACAAAAATTAATAAACCCCCACTTGAATACAAAAAAGTCTCATTTTGATCCATGACGACGCCCCAATAGAAGTTACAACTGACCCAGGATTTGATGGCCCCCAGAATTCTCCAAAGGCCCAAAGGATTGATGACTGGAAGACATTTTTCTTAAAAAATTATTTAGACCCTACAACAAACATTGTCCCATAAAAACAAAACAGATACAAACAAAAGGCTTGGTTGCCCCTGGTAACCAGCACCCTTTGAAACCCTTGCAAGAAAAACCAATATGAAAAGGAAAATAGACAGGGCTTTAAAACCAAAGATATTCTTAAACACTATTCGTCAGTTCCACCAAAAATAATAAAGAAAAGCCAAAAAAACCCATATACTCCAGTAGATTCACAGACACAGAGGGATATAAAAAAAAAACTGGAAAACCTCTCTCAGATTCAGGACCCAAACTGAAAAAAAAAAAAGAATATTGTCCTAATAAACCCAATGAAACACCACTAATCCCCCTACACGCTAACAAAATAAAGACTTTTTCAACCCCTAGGATTTTAAACTCGCTAATAAAAAACCCCCTATAAGCCCCTGGGGGGATACCCCAGATGTGAATTTCCCAAAAAATTCCCTTTTTCTTGCCCCAACGAGCCCCCGGGGTACCGGATTTTAAAAACACTTAAAAAAAAACCGGGAATCTGTCTAATGTCCCCCCATTACTGTACAAGCGAGGGCCCATATCCTTTCGCATGCTATTTCATTTCTTTTTAACAAGTCCCAGAAAATAGCCCCCCCCGAAACTACTAAGATGGCAAGGGTTACCCTAAAAAAGGTGGTGACCTACAGACTTAAACAAATATGGCCAAATATCAAACTTACCCTTGCTATCCAAAAAACTTTGGGAAATCGTGACAGGAGACTTATTCATTTTTAACAGCACAAAAAAATATAACCCTGCCAATTTGGTTTTGGAAAAAAAAAAAGCATAATGTGCAAATTTAAAAAAAGCTAGATTGCTTTACACGATTGGAAAAAAAGGAATTCCCCTAGGAATTTTTTGCCCCCAAAAAAAGCTTTTGACCAAAATAGACCCAAATCCCACTCCACAAAATTGCCCTTACGGTATGAGGCCCGGCTTGTTATTCAAAATCTTTTCCTTATAAAAGGTTTTTAGAAAGTTACCATTTAAAGAACGCATCAACAACCGGCCACTTGATACTGGGTTTTGAAGGAAGTGTCCTTGGTCCCCTGTCTTCCCCCATATACATCAATGATTTCCAAAGATCCCAAACACCCGAAACCCATTCTCTTTGCTGAGAAGATTATGTCATCTTCACCCCAATCTTGCCCCTGACCCATTGTTAACGAGGAGCTGATCAAAATATCGACTTGGTGGGCAGCCAATAAATTACGCTTAACACTGACAAAAACCTACTATACAGTGGCCCCCGCATAACGGCATCAATAGCGATTTTTTTCCCATACCGATTACTTTTTCGAAAATTTTTTTCCGCGATACGATTAAAAACCCCCTTACCCTTTTCGTCGAGAGGTCATGTGCCCTAATTTTTGGCCCGGGCCCTCCCCTTGTTTACCCGCCCG
>NC_069441.1:39231138-39265827 GCF_026875155.1 Cherax quadricarinatus
CCTAGCTGCATGTGTTAGTTTGCGCAGCTGCGGATCATTATAGTATTTACATTGGTTTTTATTGTTATTTATAGTGGAGGGTCTTTGTTTCCTATTCCTGCCCACTTGATCTGTGAGAACACTCTCAATAGTGGTAATTAAATCATCATTAAATTTTTGTGTGCCAATGGGCTCGTAATTCTTATACCATTGATCCAAGTGGTTAATAAAGTTGTCTCTGTGTTCTGGTTTGAGAATAAGTTTCCTCCTTCTGTATTTAGCTCCTTGATTGCTGGAGATGTGATCAAGATTGACAGTTGTTAGTCTTGGGAAGTGATCAGATAGAAGATCATCAACTATGACAGAGTCATGCATCGTATATGATGTATTAAATCCAAGACACAGATCTAGTATGCCACCATATATGTGAGTAGGCTCAGTAGTTTACCTGGAGAGGGTTCCGGGGGTCAACGCCCCCGCGGCCCGGTCTGTGACCAGGCCTCCTGGTGGATCAGAGCCTGATCAACCAGGCTGTTGCTGCTGGCTGCACGCAAACCAACGTACGAGCCACAGCCCGGCTGATCAGGAACTGACTTTAGGTGCTTGTCCAGTGCCAGCTTGAACACTGCCAGGGGTCTGTTTAGTAATCCCCCTTATGTATGCTGGGAGGTAGTTGAACAGTCTTGGGCCCCTGACACTTATTGTATGGTCTCTTAACGTGCTAGTGACACCCCTGCTTTTCATTGGGGGGATGGTGCATCGTCTGCCAAGTCTTTTGCTTTCGTAGTGAGTGATTTTCGTGTGCAAGTTCGGTACTAGTCCCTCTAGGATTTTCCAGGTGTATATAATCATGTATCTCTCCCTCCTGCGTTCCAGGGAATACAGGTTTAGGAACCTCAAGCACTCCCAATAATTGAGGTGTTTTATCTCCGTTATGCGCGCTGTGAAAGTTCTCTGTACATTTTCTAGGTCGGCAATTTCACCTGCCTTGAAAGGTGCTGTTAGTGTGCAGCAATATTAAAGCCTAGATAGAACAAGTGACCTGAAGAGTGTCATCATGGGCTTGGCCTCCCTAGTTTTGAAGGTTCTCATTATCCATCCTGTCATTTTTTCTAGCAGATGCGATTGATACAATGTTATGGTCCTTGAAGGTGAGATCCTCCGACATGATCACTCCAGTCTTTGACGTTGGTGTTTCGCTCTATTTTGTGGCCAGAATTTGTTTTGTACTCTGATGAAGATTTAATTTCCTCATGTTTACCATATCTGAGTAATTGAAATTTCTCATCGTTGAACTTAATATTGTTTTCTGCAGCCCACTGAAAGATTTGGTTGATGTCCGCCTGGAGTTTTGCAGTGTCTGCAATGGAAGACACTGTCATGCAGATTCGGGTGTCATCTGCAAAGGAAGACACGGTGCTGTGGCTGACATCCTTGTCTATGTCGGATATGAGGATGAGGAACAAGATGGGAGTGAGTACTGTGCCTTGTGGAACAGCTTTTCACCGTAGCTGCCTCGGACTTTACTCTGTTGACGACTACTCTCTGTGTTCTGTTAGTGAGGAAATTATAGATCCATCGACCGACTTTTCCTGTTATTCCTTTAGCACGCATTTTGTGCGCTATTACGCCATGGTCACACTTGTCGAAGGCTTTTGCAAAGTCTCTATATATTACATCTGCATTCTTTTTGTCTTCTAGTTCATTTAGGACCTTGTCGTAGTGATCCAATAGTTGAGACAGACAGGAGCGACCTGTTCTAAACCCATGTTGCCCTGGGTTGTGTAACTGATGGGTTTCTAGATGGGTGGTGATCTTGCTTCTTAGGACCCTTTCAAAGATTTTTATGATATGGGATGTTAGTGCTATTGGTCTGTAGTTCTTTGCTGTTGCTTTACTGCCCCCTTTGTGGAGTGGGGCTATGTCTGTTGTTTTTAGTAACTGTGGACGACCCCCGTGTCCATGCTCCCTCTCCATAGGATGGAAAAGGCTCGTGATAGGGGCTTCTTGCAGTTCTTGATGAACACAGAGTTCCATGAGTCTGGCCCGGGGGGCAGAGTGCATGGGCATGTCATTTATCGCCTGTTCGAAGTCATTTTGGCGTCAGGATAACATTGGATAGGCTTGTGTTAATCAAATTTTGTGGCTCTCTCATAAAAAATTCATTTTGATCTTCGACTCTCAGTCTGGTTAGCGGCTTGCTAAAAACTGAGTCATATTGGGACTTGAGTAGCTCACTCATTTCCTTGCTGTCATCTGTGTAGGACCCATCTTGTTTAAGTAGGGGCCCAATACTGGACGTTGTTCTCGATTTTGATTTGGCATAGGAGAAGAAATACTTTGGGTTTCTTTCGATTTCATTTATGGCTTTTAGTTCTTCCCGCGATTCCTGACTCCTAAAGGATTCTTTTAGCTTAAGTTCGATGCTTGCTATTTCTCTGACCAGTGTCTCCCTACGCATTTCAGATATATTGACCTCTTTTAGCCACTCTGTTATTCTTTTCCGTCGCCTGTAAAGGGAGCGCCTGTCTCTTTCTGTTTTACATCTACTCCTCCTTTTTCTTAGAGGAATAAGCCTTGTGCATACATCGAGTGCCACCGAGTTAATCTGTTCTAGGCATAAGTTGGGGTCTGTGTTGCTTAGTATATCTTCCCAGCTTATATCGGTTAGGACTTGTTTACTTGGTCCCACTTTATGTTTTTGTTATTGAAGTTGAATTTGGTGAATGCTCCCTCGTGACTAATCTCATTATGTCGGTCTGGGGCTCCGCAGCATACATGACTGAACCTCAATTATGTTGTGATCTAGTATATTGTTTTTGATATGGTGACATTTCTTATCAGATCATCATTGTTAGTGAAGATGAGGTCTAGTGTATTCTCCAGTCTAGTAGGCTCTATTATTTGCTGGTTTAAATTGAATTTTGTGCAGAGATTTAAAAGCTCGCGTGAGTGTGAGTTTTCATCAGAGCTGCCTCCTGGTGTTATTACTGCAACAATATTATTTGCTATATTCCTCCATTTTAGGTGCCTTAAGTTGAAATCCCCCAGGAGCAAGATGTTGGGTGCAGGAGCTGGAAGGTTTTCCAGACAGTGGTCAATTTTTAACAGCTGTTCCTGGAATTGCTGGAATGTTGCATCCGGAGGCTTGTAGACTACCACAATGACTAGGTTTTGGTTCTCGACCTTTACTGCTAAAACTTCCACTACATCATTTGAGGCATTTAGCAGTTCTGTGCAAACAAGTGACTCTGCAATGTACAGGCCAACCCCCCCTTTTGCCTGTTCACTCTGTCACATCTGTATAGGTTGTAACCTGGGATCCATATTTCGTTGTCCAAGTGATCCTTTATGTGGGTCTCAGTGAAAGCCGCGAACATTGCCTTTGCCTCTGCAAGCAGTCCACGGATGAAAGGTATTTTGTTGTTTGTTGCTGGCTTTAGACCCTGTATATTTGCAAAGAAGAATGTTATCAGACTGGTGGTATTGTTGGTACTGGGGGGGGATTTTTTTTCCGGCATTAGTATCTGTATCTGTTGGTTTGGAGTGGAGGCCATCGACTGTGGTTCCACTCCAGGAATGACTGGATTTGGTGTACGATTTTTGCCATTTCCTGCCAGTTTTTTTTCCTTCCTGGCACTAAAAAACCTCTCCCTCTTGAGTGGCTGTGGCTACCCAGGTTTTCCCATGGCCTGGATGTTTTGTATCTTTTTGTCCCCTTTAGATGGTATGCCTGGCAATTTAAGTTATAGCACAGTATTTCCTGTACTGAAGAGGTACACAGTTCAGGGTGAAAAAGCTTACAGGAAGGGAGTTTGCATTTTCCTGTTGTCATATGGGCATGGCATTTTCTAGGGTGGTCATAGTTGCACGTCCCATCTGTTTTTCCAGATTTCCCATGCCAGCAGATACCGAGTGCATAGTATGTGCACAGGCTTGGTTTCCGTTTGCCTTGGGTTTCTGTGACTGTATTCCTTGTTGGTGCATGTTTCCCTGTCTTACTTCTATCCTCCCTAGCACCAACAATGGAGCTCCCACCAGTTGTTTTTGGTAATATATCCTCACTATTGCTAGTGGAGTCCTCTTGTTTGCCATTTCCTGCGGTATTTCTAGTTTGCAATATTGGTTTTATCTTATCTTTGACTACACTTGTTTCCCTACTATGGCTCCTGTCCCCTATGAGGTCATTTATATGTATTCCTTCCTGCGTATAATTCCCGACTACCTGGACAAAATCTCCAGCTTCACCATTACTGTCTCCCAGGACAGCACTATCAGCCCCACGTTTACTGTCTACCAGGACATCACCTCCAGATAATTATATGACAATTGTACATGTATGTACCTGTGCCAACTGAAAACCAAAATTGTGCCAGCCCTCTGATGCTAGCTTGGCTCTAGCCAAGTACAGTGCCCCACCCGCCAATAGAGATTATAATCAAAACCAAGCACTAAACTCATAAGGGTCATACAGCGATGACAGCCAATGTAAAGTGAAGTAAAATCAGATGATTGATTTATCAGACACAGCCCTGAACCTCCAGTTTGACCACTTTCCCCAAACCAAAAGAGAAAGTTGCCCTCCTGAGAATCATAGTTCCATGGGCAGAATCAATTTCAAATGAAAACAAACTGTATTTGAGTGTGTTTACAGTATACTCAGGACAATGCTCAGTATAGCCTCAGTATGCCATGTTCACACTGAAAGCCCACCCTGCATAGCCACAATAACAAAGACTCTAATCCCTCACTATGTACATAAACAAATTGCCAACAAAGGGCCTCCTTAACTTAGATATGGGACCTAAAATTTTATGTGGATATTTGTTTATATTTTTATTTAATTTATTTTTCATTAATTTTTAATTATCATGAGGTTGTGCTAAACCCATAAGGATTATACAGTGCCTGTAGGGGATGGAGGGTGGATATGTAAGGCATTCAGGCTTGATTCAGGGAACTGGAGCACAGATCCAATTCCCTAGATCAAGAGCCCCTCACCATTGTCAAGGAACCTCCCTTGAGGGGTTAATTTTTTAGAAATGTATTTTTAAATCACTTTTATGTTCTACTGTTTATTTTTTGAAGTACAGGTCGACCATCACTAATCCGGCAATCAGTTATCCGGTTCCATCAGTAATCCGGTACTTATTTCGGCTAGCATAATTACAAATTTCATTATTATACTGACTCAGAAATTGTGCAGATGGATGTAAATCCACAGCAGCAAGCCATTGGAGGAGAAAGCAGTGATGAAAATGAGGAAGATGTAGCAGAAAGAGTCTCTACTGATAGGTTAATTAAGTGTATTCTAACCTAACCACTCTGTAATCTGGCAAACTCACTAGTCTGGCACACTACAGGTCCCAATGATGCCAGATAAGTGATGGCCGACCTGAACTGTACCATAGTCTCTCATTTCTTTTCGTAAAGGGAAGTTTAAACTTCTCCCCTGACAGAGAGAGAACAGAAAAAATATACTAGATCTAGGAGAAAACAATTATATAGCTGCAGCCACTTACTCCATAAGCCATACAAGAGAGAGTAAAGGATACATCCAAGAGTGCACACATAAGGAAACACGAGAAAAATACAGGGACACACACATTAAAATGAACGTAAGTAATGATCATAATATTTGAGGTGCTTCGAGGCAGGCAGGAACACAAGGTGCTTCAAAGCAGCAAGAACACAGGGTGCTTCAAGACAGGCAAGAGCACAGGGTGCTTCAAGACAGGCAAGAGCACAGGGTGCTTCAAGACAGGCAAGAACACAGGGTGCTTCAAGACAGGCAAGAACACAGGGTGCTTCAAGGCAGGCAAGAACACAGGGTGCTTCAAGGCAGGCAAGAACACAGGGTGCTTCAAGACAGGCAAGAACACAAGGGGCTTCAAGGCAGGCAAGAACACAGGGTGCTTCAAGCAGCAAGAAGGTGCTCAACACAAGTACACAGGTGCTTCAAGGCAGGCAAGAACACAGGGTGCTTCAAGGCAGGCAAAAACACAGGGTGCTTCAAGGAAAGCAAGAGCACAGGGTACTTCAAGGCAGGCAAGAACACAGGGTGCTTCAAGGAAAGTAAGAGCACAGGGTACTTCAAGGAAAGCAAGAGCACAGGATACTTCAAGGAAAGCAAGAGCACAGGGTACTTCAAGGCAGGCAAGAACAAAAGGTGCTTCAACGAAAGCAAGAACAGAGTGATTCCCAAATTACTGCTGGAAAAACGCATAAAGATGAATCAACAAAACACATGGTCAAAATTTATTTATAACATTGTACATAATAAAAGATTAACTGCAATGTCGGTACCTGACCAGCCGGGCTGTGGCTCGTACGTCGGATTGCGTGCAGCCAGCAGTAACAGCCTGGTTGATCAGGCTCTGATCCACCATGAGGCCTGGTCACAGACTGGGCCATGGGGGCTTTGACCCCCAGAACTCTCCCCAGGTAAACTCCAGGTAATGATAGACATAATAGTTCATGATATTAACCCTTTCAGGGTCTGTGCCATAGATCTATGGCTTTATGTTGAGGGTCCAAACCGTAGATCTATGCCATGAGCTCAGCTCACTCTGATAAGCTGTGAGCGGTAAATTTGGGCCTAGATATGAGAGAATACATCTATATGGTATGTGTGCACCACATAAAATAAATCCTGCAGCACACAGTGCATAATGAGAAAAAAACTGAGACCATAATTTTCGATTAAAACAGCGACTTTGCAGTGTTTTTCCATATGTTTTTAATAGCCGTATTTGCACTTTCTTGGTCTCATTTGATAGAATGGAAGATGCATTACAGAAATAGAGATGATTTTTTATTGGTTTTAGTACTGAAAATGGCTTGAAACTGAGCTCAAAGTAGCAGAAACGTTAAATTTTTGCCGATGTTCAAGAGTAAACAAATGACCTCATGCGTCTAATACACGCCAGCTGGCTGGTCTAATATACATTCACAAATGTGGTGACATTGTTTATATAATTATTACAATGTTGCATAACAGTAAATCTTCTATTTTTGGTTTGAATAAAAATTCATTATGTGAATAAAAAATCAAAATAAAAATCATTTGTAAAGCCTGAAAGCATAACTAATGAACAGAGGAAATTTTAGTTTAGTGCCAGGAATGCCTGAATTGTTTATTCTGGAGCCTATTTTAAAATTGGAATATTTTGAACTTCGCATTAAATTGGCCAAATTACCAATTTCCGATCACTTTATTTTGTTGTTGAAACAGTTGACTTGGTGATTTCTTGTGTTCAGTCGATAGAATAGAAGTAATACTAGTGAAATAGCTAAGAATTTGGTCAACTGGAATAATGTAATTGGCCTAAAATGGGAGTCAAAGTCGGCAAAATAGTCGATGCATAAATATCGCTGACACATCAAAATTCGCAAGAGCATAATTTCATTAATTTTCCATCAAATTTCATACTTTTTGTTTTATTACCTTCAGAAAAAGGTTCTCTACCATTTCATAAGAAAAAATACAAAATTATTTTTTGAAAATTTTTGGACACTGGTGCACACTTTGAAATTTGGCCTATGGACCCTGAAAGGGTTAATATGGGAAAGTTAGATATACAGTGGACCCTCGCATAACACTATTAATCCGTTCCTGAGAGCTCAGTGTTATGCGAAATTATCGTTAGGCGAATTAATTTTCCCCATAAGAAATAATGGAAATCAAATTAATCCGTGCAAGACATCCAAAAGTATGAAAAAAAAAATTTTTTACCACATGAAATATTAATTTTAATACACACAAACTGAAGAAGACATGCACAGTTACATGACACTTACCTTTATTGAAGATCTGGTGATGATTGATGGGATGGGAGGAGGGGAGAGTGTTGATGGTGTTAGTGTTTAGAAGAGGAATCCCCTTCCATTAGGACTTGAGGTGTCAAGTCCTTTTCCAGGGTTACTTCCCTTCTTCTTTTAATGCCACTAGGACCAGCTTGAGAGTCACTGGACCTCTGTCGCACAACATATCTGTCCATAGAGGTCTATACCTCTAAAGTGGTTCACAACATTGTCAGTGTACAGGTTGCCAACACGGCTTGCAACAGCTGTCTGAGGGTGATTTTCATCCATAAAGGTTTACAATTCAAGCCACTTTGCACATTATTATTATTATAATCAAAAAGGAGCACTAAGCCACAAGGGCTATACAGCGCTGCAGGGCAGGAAGGAAGCGAGGGTATCAGGTGGTAAAAGGGAGATGGATGAGTAATAGGTTACGGAGAACAGCGGGGCAGTGGATGGTGAAAGGGTAAAGGGCAGCAAGAGACTGAGCTAGAAAGGGCTGAGGGGAGTGTGAAAGGTATCATCAGAGTTTATGGAGTAAATCAGTCATTGTCAAGAAGTCAATGAGAGAGTCAGGATTAAAGGAGGGTCCATCAGCAAGAAGGGAAGGTAAAGAGAGAGTAGTAAAGTGGAGATGACGACGGAGGTAAATTCTGCATGCTCGTTGATAGAGAAGGCAGTCTAACAGAATGTGGCTAATCGATATGGGAACTTGACACTGATCACAGAGAGGAACAGGGTGCCTCTCCATGAGATACCCATGGGTAAGACGAGTGTGGCCAATGCGAAGGCAGGAGAGAGTGGTCTCCCAACCTCGGCACTGATGACAAGAAGACGGCCAGTAACCTGTGCTCGGTTTAACAGAATGAAGTTTGTTACTGAGCAGAGTTGACCAACATTGTTGCCAATGGGTATGATTGTGGGTAGCTATTGCAGCAAAATACAGTGGACCCCCGCATACCATTGGCATCACATAATGTTAAATCCGCATAGCGATACATTTTATCACTAAAATTTTGCCTTGCATAGCGCTAAATAACTCGCTCAACACTATTCGTCCGAGACACGTCTAAGTGAGGCCTGAGCCAGCCTCTCATGTTCCGCCGGTGGCATTGTTTACAAGCCAGCCTCCACGGTAACATCCAAGCATACAATCGGAACATTTCATATTATTACAGTGTTTTTGGTGATTTTATCTGCAAAATAAGTGACCATGGGCTCCAAGAAAGCTTCTAGTGCCAACCCTGTGGTAAAAAGGGTGAGAAATATTATCGAAATACTGTGGTACCATGGTCAACTGCTGATGCTGCTGCTGCTGTAGCACTGTCAGCTGCTGCTGCTGCTGTTGTACCACCGTCAGCTGCTGCTGCTGCTGCTGTACCACCATCAGCTGCTGCTGCTGTAGTACCATCTGCTGCTGCTGTAGCACCATCTGCTGCTGCTGTAGCACTGTCAGCTGCTGCTGCTGCTGCTGTAGCACCGTTGTTGGTGTGGCTTATTGAGAATACCATGAAACAATTAACCCCAGAGGGTTAGCCACCCAGGATAACCCAAAAAAGTCTAACTTATTTCCATTGGGGTCCTTAATCTTGTCTCCCAGGATGCAACCCACACCAATCGACTAATACCAAGGTGAACCGGGAAAAATGCCTGGAACTAGTGCTCATATTGGTGAATTTAAAGCCAGCAAAGGTTGGTTTGAGAGATTTAAGAATCGTAGTAGCATACACAGTGTGATAAGGCCTGTTCTGGAAGAAAATGCCAAACAGGACCTACAGTACTCAGGAGGAAAAGGCACTCCCAGGACACAGTGTCTCATCAGTCATTGCTGTATCTTCAATAAAGGTGTCATTTATTCTTCATTTAGTAGAGTAGTACATGCACAATATATATTGTGCATGTACTACTCTACTATTGTGCATGTATTCTTCTCTTTGTGTGTAGGAAAATGTATATTTCATGTGGTAATAATTTTTTTTTCGTACTTTTGGGTGTCTTGCACGGATTAATTTTATTTCCATTATTTCTTATGGGGAAAATTCATTCGCATAACGATAATTTCACATAACAATAAGATCTCAGGAACGGATTAATATCGTTATGCGGGGGTCCACTGTAGTCCAGAAATGGAACACCTCTATAGGAAATTGGTAGGTCATGTACTGCTGACCGCGCAGCAGTGTCTGCCTGTTCATTGCCCTGTACGTCGACATGACCAGGGACCCAACAAAAAACAATATCTTTATGTTTGGTAGAGATACGGCGTAGCCAAAGTTGGATACTGAGAACTAGGGGGTGAGATGTATCAAATTTTCGTATAGCCTGTAGAGCACTAAGGGAGTCTGAGACTACCACAAATGATGACACAGGCATAGATGTGATATGAATAAGAGCTGCAAGAATGGCATACAATTCAGCACTAAAAATGCTAGCCGAAGACAGCAAATGCCCCCGCACGATGCTGTCCGGAAACACTGCTGTGAATCCGACGCCGTCTGAAGACTTAGAGCTATCTGTGTACACAGCGATGGCATGAGAATGAGAGTGGAAGTGATCAAGAAAAAGAGAGCGGGAAGCCACCGTAGGCAGTTGGGCTTTCGAGCAAGGGAGTGAGAAAGAAGAGACCCGAACAGCTGGAACTTCCCAGGAGGTTAGGGAAAAGTGAGATGCTACATGAACATATAAAGGTGGTAACTGAAGGGAAGACAAGAGCGAATGTAGGCGAAGAGAAAAGGGATGGAGCAAACAGGGGTGGCGAACAAAATAAAGAATGTCTACTAATATCGGTGACCATTCTATAAATGGAAGGATTGTGGAGATGTGAGAGCGTACATAGTAGCGAAGGCAATGGGCATCACGGCGATTAGACAAGGATGGAACATTCGCTTCTGTATAGAGGCTCTCAACAGGGGAAGAGCGAAAAGCACCAAAGGCATAAACGTAATCTGTGGTGATGTATGGGGTTAAGGCTGAGAGAGTAGCAGGAGAGGCAGCTGAAAATCTGGTCACCATAATCGAGTTTCGATAAAACGAGGGCTGAATGTAGGCGAAGCAGAGTTCGACGATCAGCTCCCAGGAAAGATGAGCAAGGGTTTTAAGAAGGTTTACCCGGCTGTGACAAGTTGCCTTCCAGAGAAGTAATGTGAGGTTTCCAGGATAACCAAACGGTCAAAGAGAAGGCCTAGAAACCTGACTGTATCACGTTTTGGGATACAGGAGCCATAGAGATACAAAGGATGATCGGAGATGACAGAGCGTCTAGTGATAGTAATCTGGTGAGTTTTGTTACTGGAAAATTTAAAAACCCATGCGTGGTGGCCCAAGTGGAAACACGGTCGACCCCCAATGCTGGGGGAGAAACAGCAATAAGATGACAGTCAGCGCCTGCACAAGCAATAGCGAAGTCATCAACATAGAGTGATGACCAAATTTTTGGGTGGAAGAACAGAGGCCAAATCATTTACAGCAAGGGGGAAAAAGCGTTGTGCTCAGAACATTCCCTGAGGGAAACTCCTTCAGCTTGGATGAAGCCCGGGGGAAAGCACATTATTGACTCGAACATGGAAATGTCTGTCAGTTAAAACGGTCTTAAGGAAGGATGGGAGATTGCCTCGGAGGCCTAAGGAGTGGGCCTGGGCCAAAATATTATACCTCCAAGTTGTGTCATATGCCTTCTCAAGGTCAAAAAATATGACAATAACTGAGTGATTATTCGCAAAACAAACCATACCCCCGGCCGGGATTGAACCCGCGGTCATAGAGTCTCAAAACTCCATACTCCCGGCCGGGGGTATGCTTTATTTGCAATCGTGTCATTACGATTTCTTGAGTCATTATTCGCAAAGGCATTATGAACATACGTATCCAAGTGTAGTAAGGGCTCTATGGTAGAACGGCCCTTACGAAAGCCATATTGACTAGTGGAGAGACTGTTGTGTGTCTCTAAATACCACATTAAACGTCGATTTACCAGACGTTCCATCACTTTGCAAACTGCGCTAGTAAGAGCGATGGGACGATAGTGGGAGGCATCATGTCCTGTAGTACCCAGCTTGTGGAAAGGGAGAACAATGGCAGATTTCCACAACTGGGGAAGAACTCCTTGTGCCCAAATAAGATTGAAGAGGTGTAAGAGGACTACAAGGGCTGACTGATGTAAATGTTGTAACATACGAATATGAATGTCATCAGGCCCAGCTGCCGATGATCGGCAAGCTGAGAGCATTGCCTCCAGTTCCTGAAGTGTAAAAGGTACATTATACTGTTCTTCTCTGAGAGAAGAAAAGTCCAAGGGTGCTAACTCTCTGGCAGACTTTGAGGAAAGAAATGAGGGGCATAGATAGAGCCCATGGGAAATATGGACCAGATGAGTGCCAATTTCAATGGCAACGTCAAGAGGGTTTGCTACATCAACACCAGCGGCCCGTAGAACAGGAGCCGGGTCAGGAGAGTATTTACCACTCAATTTCCTCACTTTTTTCCAGACTGCACTCATAGAGGAAGCAGAGGTGATGGTGGAAACATAGTCTCGCCAGCAAGTGCGTTTAGTGTCACGGATGACACGGCGAGCGATCGCACGCTTCTGCTTAAAATCAAGAAGTCTCTCATCGGTTCTACTGTACCAGTACCTGCACCATGCAGCACGTTTCAAACGTACTGCATGAGCACAAGCAGGAGACCACCAAGGCACGCACTTCTGAGAACGCCTGCCTGGGGTTTTGGGGGTATAGAATGAGAAGCTGCAGCATAAACTGACATCGAGAAGATGTGTAGGAGCTCATCAATGGAGGATGAAGAAGGAACCTCACTAAAAGCAGTGAGTTTCGAGAAAAGGTCCCAATTTGCCCGATCAAATTGCCAGCGAGGGCTACGGAAAGGTGGTGAATGGGAAAGGTAAAGGGTAAGAATGATAGGAAAGTGATCGCTGTCATGTAAGTCCGGTAGAACAGACCAGGTGAAGTCTAGTGCAATAGAGGAAGAGCAGACTGATAGATCGATGCAAGAGAGAGTACGAGTACGAGGATCAAATGGGTGGGGAGTACCTGTATTTTAAAACATGGGGGGGTGGGGAGGCGAGAAAAGCCTCCAACTGGATGCCCCGTGAGTCACAATGAGAAAAACCCCCCAGAGGAAAGTGGTGGTTGAAATCACCAATAACAGAAGTGGGGATGGTAAGGATGGGAAAAAAGAAAAAGCAAAATCTGGAATAGAAATGCTTGAGAAGGCGAGAGATATTAAAGAAAAATATGTATACCACTTATTCAAGGGGGATACGGCTGCAGTGTAATTCAGCGGGGGTATGGAAAATAGTTGAAGTACGGAATATCATGCGTAGAAAAAGGCAACTTTCATTAAAGGTCCCATCTGAGAAAAGGATCCGAAGAATACAATAAATTATGCCTGAGAGAGGTTGGAAAACACGAGTGTAAAATTTTGGTCCCTTTTAAGCAAGCACAAAAAGGGAAAACCTGGAAAGCAACATTGAAGTCACACCGTAACCTGAGGCCTGGAATTCCCCTGTAAATAGGCCATGATTGGGAATGAAGAAAATACCAGGAATCCATAGGGAAGGGGACCTATGGCTAGAGGGGTTAGAAAATCAAAGTTGTGGTGCATTGGAAAGGATTCAAGTAGCGAAAATGGAGCATTGCGAGAGTGGGTTATGGAGATTTGGAGGAGAGGGAAAAAGGGGAGAAGGAACAGGGGTGGACAGTGTCCATTGAAGGTTAAATCTCTGGGAATATATTGAAATGGCTTCAAGTGTTTTGATTCAAAGATGTTGGGAGACAATATGGAGGTAAAGGAGGAGAGTGAGTAAAAGATTGGGACATAATGGATGTACCAAAGTAGGGGGATGAAAGAGTGTAGGGGACTGAGAAAAAGTATGGGAGGGGACAGAAGAGGCAAAACCTGGGGGAGGTGGGAAGAGGGAGAACTTGGGAGGGGACGGGGTGGAAGGTAGTACGAGGGGGGAGGGTGAACCTCCATCTTGTAATTGAGCCAGATTAGAGGGGAAGAAGACTAGGTACAGAGACTGGAAAGGTAAAGTGCAGGTGGGAAGGAAGGAAGGGCCAACAAAGATTTGAGCACTGGGGTTTTTTGGACTTCTGAGAAGTGAGGGGCGATTGGTAGAAAGGGGTGTACGGGGTCTTGCGATACCGGGGCCCTTTTGAGGAAGGAAAAGTGAAGATGTGAGAACAGATGAGCTGTAGTCGGGACGTCAGAGCCAGGACGCAAAAGGATTAGATGCCAGATGGCTAAAGGGGGGGTAACAAAGGGAGGCGCAAGATGGACTCAGAAGTGGGGGGACGTTTTGAACACGAGAATAAGAAACACGGGGTAGTCTCCCTTGGAGGCGGAGATGATAACTGCCATACATAAGGAGACCTTCTGCTTCTTTGAGGCAACGGATATTTCACACTCATTTAAGTAGACCTGGCAAAAGGGAGAGAACGAAAGGATGGGGCCTCATTCAATTAAGGGAAGATAGAGGTTTACTGCAAGATGTATTTTGAATGGTCGTCGGACACAAAACTGGCATTCGGGGATAGATCTGCCCAATTTTTGCGGGTGACCAAAACCGCCGCAAGTTCTACACTGTTGCGGTTTTAGGGTCACCTTTCGAACTTGTAACGATGACCGCGCATAAACAGAGGGCGGGAGTTCACAGCTGTCGAAAGTTAATCGAGCACATTGAAGGGATGTCTCGCCCGCGGCAGAAGGACGTAATTTTCTCTTTGAGGATTGGAGATCCTGGAGTTAGCGTTCAAGAATGTCAAATTGGCAAATGACTGAAATCTGTGGACTATGGTATGGGGCAGAATGACAGTACCATACAAGAATTGAGAAAAGAAGTTTTTCAATAGTGATAGGAGTAGTATCGATATGCGAAAGGTAGAAAATCATGACTGGTAGCATTCTGGACGTGACGAATGCGCATACTGCCTTTACAGCCCTGAAATGAAAATATCTCTACCTACATGGCAAGGAGCGCTTGCCAATAGAGTGGACCCCGGCTAGCGACTTTAATCCCTGGAGAGGGCTCTTGTTATGCAAATGTCGGTATGGCGAATGCATTTTCCCCATAAGAAATATGGAAATCAATTAATCCGGCAAGAAACCCAAAGAGAAAAAAAAAATTTTACCCATGAAATATACATTTCCTACACACAAAGAGAAGGTCATGCACAATGTAGGTAGTCATGCACAATATATATTGTGCATGTTACTACTCTATAAATGAAAATAAATGACATTACCTTTATTGAAGATGCCCGCAATGATGATAGACATGTCTGGAGTGCCTTTTCCTTGGTACTGTAGGTCCTGTTTGGCATTTTCTTCCAGAACAGGCCTATCACACTTTGTAGCCACTACGATTCTTAAACTCTCAACCAACCTTTGCTGCTTTAAATTCACCAATGAGGGACTAGTTCCGGCATTTTTCCCTGTTCACCTAATTGTTAGTCGACTGGTGTGGGTTGCATCCTGGGTGACAAGATTAAGGACCCCAATGGAAATAAGTTAGACAGTCTTCGATGACACTGACTTTTTTGGGTTATCCTGGGTGGAAAATCCTCTGGGGTTAATTGTTTCTTGGTATTCTCAATAAGCCACACCAACAACGGTGCTACAGCAGCAGCAGCAGCAGCTGACAGTGCTACAGCAGCAGCAGCAGCAGCTGACAGTGCTACAGCAGCAGCAGACGATGCTACAGCAGCAGCAGCAGCAGCAGCAGCTGATGGTGGTACAACAGCAGCAGCAGCTGACAGTGCTACAACAGCAGCAGACGATGCTACAGCAGCAGCAGACGATGCTACAGCAGCAGCAGACGGTACTACAGCAGCAGCAGCAGCTGATGGTGGTACAACAGCAGCAGCAGCTGACAGTGCTACAGCAGCAACAGATGATGCTACAGCAGCATCAGACGATGCTACAGCAGCAGCAGACTGTACTACAGCAGCAGCAGCAGCTGACGGTGGTACAGCAGCAGCAGCTGACAGTGCTACAGCAGCAGCAGATGATGCTACAGCAGCAGCAGATGGTACTACAGCAGCAGCAGCAGCTGTACCACCAATAGTAGCGATGGTTGATTGGGGTTTATTATACAACCTGGCCAGCTCGGAGACACGCACTCCACTTTCGTACTTATCAATGATCTTTTTCTTCATCTCTATAGTAATTCTCACTTTTATTGCTGTAGGGTTGGCACTAGAAGCTTTCTTGGGGCCCATGGTCATTTATTTTGCAGATAAAATCACCAAAAACACTGTAATAATACGAAATGTTCCGATTGTATGCTTGGATGTTACCGCGGAGGCTGGCTGGTAAACAATGCCACCGGCGGCACATGTGAGGCTGGCTAAGGGCGCACATTGGACGCGTCTCGGACGAAGAGTGGTGAGCGGGTTTTTGAGCGGTATGCGAGGCAAAATTTTTGCGATAAAAGCGAGTGGTATGTGGATTGAACTTTATGTGATGCGTACGGTATGCGGGGGTCCACTGTACTATGGTCAGAAAGATAGGCAGAAGAAGAAGTTGGTCTTAAAGTAAAGAATTTAGTCCATTGTGTGGTCCGAAACTGAGCGTGGAGAGGAAGTGCATGACGTGTCGGTCTTTTCCTAGTAGAATGGGAAGGTAACAAAGGGACATCATCAGGAGATTGTCATTGGCATTTAAGAGTAGGACCAGAGTTAGTCCATCGTGAAACGGGCTGGCGATTCGAAAATTGCTGTACCGTAGAGGGAGAGGCCGGAAGCATAGTCAAAGGAAAGCGGAGGTCAGACAAATCGAAGGAGTCAGTCGAAGCCCTGGTACCTGAAGCAGGTGAGGAAACAGCACCAGCAAGAGGTACAGGGGCATCAGGAGTGTCCGAAGAGTGGTCAAAAAAACAAAGCAGGGTCAGAATGGGGTGCGGTATCAAGAAGGGGCCCGGGGGTAGTGGGTTCATGGATTGGGTTCTCCATGGTTAGGTTACTCCTTTGCTTTTTGTTTTTAAGAAAAAAAAGAAGAAAAGAAAATAAAAAGAAAAAAAGAATAAAAAAAGGGGGGAGCGGGGAGGAATAGTTCCCAGGAGGAATGAAAGGGCAGGAAATCTCCCTCCACGCCCAAGAGGACCTCAGCACCGCTAGTAGCGCAGATGCAGCATGGAACCCGTGCCATACCCTACCCTTCAAGCCAGTAAACCAGCAATCCGGGATAGCAACCTCACATCTACCGAGCTACCTCGGTGGGCAAAAGAGAGGACGGCCGGATATCTACCACAAAGCATACCTCCGTCGGCCACCACCCCTGGAATCTGAAAGGTGGCTTCCAGAGATACACCCGTCGCCCAAAAGACACCCAAAGCCACTCTCCGGGATACCGGAGAGGGATCGGGACATCCCCAGGCGATCCAGATTCCACAGCAAACTATGCCACCGCCAAGAACCCCAACAAAATGGGATGGACCCCGGTACCCTTTCCCCTACCTAGGAACTAGCGTGCCTGTGGGAAAAACCCCAAAGGCCAAAAAGAGGAAGGGCAAAAGGGAGGGGTGGGGAGGAGGAGGAGGAAAGGAAAAAGGGGAGGATGGGATAGGGGAGGGGAGATTGGGGGGTAATTAGGTTCGGTCTGAGGAAGAAGACCGACAGGTCTAATTCCTCAGACCAAGAGCCTCTTCACCACGCCAAGGAGCCCCCCTTGAAGAGGCCACTTTGCACAGATTTCCTTAATCTTTGAAGTAGGCAACTTCTTCAATTTCTCTCTCCCCTCCTCTGAAGAAGTTTCCTCAGGTGTGGCCTCTTGGTGTTGAAGTTGATCTAGCAGCTCATCAGTGGTTAGTTCTTCATTGTCCTCCTCCACCAACTCTTCCACATCCTCCCCACTAACCTCCAACCCCAAGGACTTCCCCAATGCCACAAATGATTCCTCAACTGGCATATGCCTCTCAGGGTTAGCCTCAAATCCTTCAAAATCCCTTGTGTCTACACATTCTGGCCACAGTTTCTTCCAAGCAGAGTTCAAGGTCCTCTTAGTCACTCCCTCCCAAGCCTTACCTATAAGGTTTACACAATTGAGGATATTAAAGTGATCTCTCCAAAACTCTCTTAGAGTCAGTTGAGTTTCTGAGGTCACTACAAAGCACCTTTCAAGCACAGCTTTCGTGTACAGTTTTTTGAAGTTTGAAATGACCTGCTGGTCCATGGACTGCAGGAGAGGAGTGGTATTAGGGGGCAAAAACTTGACCTTAATGAAGCTCATGTCCCCACAAAGTCGCTCTGCCAAGTCTGTAGGATGACCAGGGGCATTGTCTAACACCAGGAGGCACTTAAGGTTTAATTTATTTTCAATTAGGTAATTTTTCACAGTGGGGGCAAATGCTTGGTGTAACCAGGAGGCACTTAAGGTTTAATTTATTTTCAATTAGGTAATTTTTCACAGTGGGGGCAAATGCTTGGTGTAACCAGTCATAGAAAAAGTCCCTAGTGGCCCATGCCTTACTGTTTGCCCTCCACAGCACGCACAAATTAGCCTTGAGGATATTCTTTTGCCCGAATGCTCTGGGAGTTTCAGAGTGATACACTAATAAAGGCTTCACTTTGCAATCACCACTAGCACTGGCACACATGAGAAGAGTAAGCCTGTCTTTCATAGGCTTATGTTCTGGGAGTGCCTTTTCCTCCTGAGTAATGTAGGTCCTGCTTGGCATTTTCTTAAAAAACAGGCCTGTTTCATCACAATTAAACACTTGTTCAGGTTTCAGTCCTTCACTGTCTATGTATTAATAATACACTAATAAAGGTTTCACTTTGCAATCACCACTAGCACTGGCACACATTAACAGAGTAAGCCTGTCTTTCATAGGCTTATGTCCTGGGAGTGCCTTTTCCTCCTGAGTAATGTAGGTCCTGCTTGGCATTTTCTTCCAAAACAGGCCTGTTTCATCACAATTAAGCACTTGTTCAGGTTTCAGTCCTTCACTGTCTATGTACTCCTTGAATTACTGCACATATTTTTCAGCTGCTTTGTGGTCCGAACTGGTAGCCTCACCATGCCTTATCACATGTATGCCACTACGCTTCTTAAATCTCTCAAACCAACCTTTGTTGGCCTTAAATTCACTCACATCATCACTAGTTGCAGGCATTTTTCTAATTAAATCCTCATGCAACTTCCTAGCCTTTTCACTTATGATCACTTGAGAGATGCTATCTCCTGCTATCTGTTTTTCGTTTATCCACACCAGTAACAGTCTCTCAACATCTTTTATCACTTGCGATCTCTGTTTCGAAAACAAAGTTGCACCTTTGGCAAGAACAGCTTCCTTGATTGCCGTTTTCTTGGACACAATAGTAGCGATGGTTGATTGGGGTTTACTATACAACCTGGCCAGCTCGGAGACACCCACTCCACTTTCATACTTAGCAATGATCTCTTTCATCTCCATAGTAATTCTCACCCTTATTCCTGTAGGGTTGGCACTAGAAGCTTTCTTGGGGCCCATGGTCACTTATTTTGCAGGTGAAATCACTAAAAATGCTGTAATAATACGAAATGTTCTGATTGCATGCTTGGATGTTACCGCGGAGGCTGGCTTGTAAACAATGCCACCGGCGGAACAAGTGAGGCTGGCTCAGGCTGCACATAGATGCGTCTCGGACGAATCGTGGTGAGAGTTTTTTAGCGCTAGGTGAGGCAAATTTTTAGCGATAAAATGTATCGCTAGGCGGATTTAACGTTATGTGATGCCAACGTTAGGCGGGGGTCCACTGTATTTCAAAATGCACCACAATATCTAAGAGGTCAAAATTCAAGAATGGTAGTGCTCTCTGAGAACCCACACATGAGTGTATAACTTAGTGCTCCATGAAAGTATACATATAATTATATAACCTAGTGCTACATGAGAACATACACATGGTTGTATATTATAACTAGGTGGAAAACCCATACAGCACATAATTGTATAACCTAGTGTTCTATAAGAACACACACATGGTTGTATATCTTATCCAGGATGAATACCCAATGGGGTAATAATATTCTCTGGGGGCAAGTCTTAGCTTTATTGGGTATAATAGTACAGGCAGTGTGTTGGCTGCTAGCCCATGCCCAGGCTGAGGGCCTAGGTGAGAGAGCTGGGGGAGTGTGCTTTGCTGGAAGGGTGTCTGGTGTGAGAATGAAGGGGGATGCAGAGTTTTGCCCAGTCAGCTCTAGGTTTGAACTCTCCCCACCAGACAGCAGCACGAGGCCTTGGTGGCATGATGCAGAAATACAAAACTGACTGGATACATTGCTTGGCTATGCTACATATGGCCATCCCAACCATGACAAAACATGTTTAAAAACTCTCTCATCAGGAACAGGGCACTGGCATGGAAGCAGACATGAATAGCAAAATATTACATGCAACAAAAAAAAAAACTTACTGCCAGGGAGGAAGAAAAAAAGGGGATGTGCTAAAAAACAGTGACAACACAGTAAGCCATAGCAGGGTGTCACTGTATGCAGGAACTCTAGCAGGAGGAAATACGCTATCCTGGAACTGGACTGCAGACTGTGCAACACATCAAAGAAACATCGCTATGGCTGAGCTGCACAGCAGGATATGGTCACTGACTGGAACAGTGTAGCAGATTAATCATTGCAGGGTAGTCACTGCAGAGTTCACTCAGCCTGTGGCATGACTTGGTGGTGGCGGTGAGTGAGGCATCGTGGGAACTCGGTATACTGGAATAGGTGCCTGTAGACTGTGCGACTCCAGGAGAACTCTGGACCAGGATTGTGTTGTCAGTTGGGTTGACTCAGCAGCAACATGTGGCAGTGCCAGCAAGTGGGGTATCATGGAGATGATGATGATGATGATGAGTGGGTGAGCTGTATGGATGACTCAGGTGGAAGTGCTGGTAGGCAACAGTGGCCAGATAACGACTCTGAATGTGAGAATCGTGGGTGAGACAACCCAGGTGGTGTGACATCAGCAAGAGGTGGCGAGCATAGTTTCTCTCTGTACAGGGTACTCGGACAACTTACGCATTTGATGCCAGGACTGACTGTAGTCAGTGGGCAAGTAGTTACAACAGGGTGTGACCTGTAACCCTGAGGCATGTGTTACAGTGGTCTAGGCACAGACCGCACTGAAAACACACAAACAAAAGTTAAGCGCACCCATAACTAAACATGAGGTATCACAGTTACATGGTACATGTATGTATTAACAAAATAATGGTTTTCTGGCAAAAATGAATATGTGGTTATGGAGCAATAGTATGAAACACTGAGAGGAAATAACATGTGACATACAATACTCAAACACATGCTCTGTTGTTGGGCAACACTGAACACTTCAACATTTTCTCTCTCAATTTTCAGAGATTACTAAAAACACTTTAAATATGCTATGAAACAAGGTTAAACTGGCAGTGTAACATCATGATGTGACATCTTAAGGTGACGTCAGGGCAATGTCTTGGGAAGACGTCATGGTGTGTTGTATGTGACATCATGGTGTGATGTATGTGACATCATGGCATGATGTACATGACATCAAGGTGTGACATGGTTGTATAACCCACAAAAAATTTAACCACTGAAAAAAATAGAATATGCTGTATATCAGTAGCATAAATGTTAAAGTTATACCACAGCACACAATGGAAGTACTCACATAGGTGTAATACCTACATAAGTTGACAGCATATATTATCAAATAGTTGTATTAAGAACAAGGCAAAATATAACATTACCCGGTGAGGACATTCATGTGTTCATAAATTTAAATTAATCAAATTTTCATATGACAAACATAGGTTTGATACCAGTAAAGAAAAACAAAAGCACTGAACACTACAAAAAAACATTAATCTTTCCTAAGGAGCGCTGCTCCTCATATTAGTGTTGTGGCCGTGCATGACAGCTTCCACCTTAGCTTTTCAAAATAATCTCAGCAACTATTTTTGTTACTGATGACACTTGAGGGATGTGGAGAAACTTCTTAATCCCTTATCAAACATGAAATGCCTCACATGAAAGACAACAAAAGGAAGCTAACAGTCATCAAATGTAAGTTTAACAATGTTGCATAGATATTTTTAGTTAATGCACAGAGAACAAATGAAGTGTTAATGCAGGATAGGAAACCACTTTAGTCAGAGCTATTGGTATAGTACATATGACTTGTAAACTCTATGCTAGAGAACAATCATATGTGAGACAACAACTGTTTCAACACTGATTTAGGCTAGAAAGTCCAAGTGCTGTGATGAGTGTATCTACAAATTCAAGGAAAGACAAGACTGCTAACTGCACCCTGCCACAAAGTGTGGAAAGCATCCCAAGGGTTCACCACATTCAGAATAATGTTACTAATCCTGTATTCATGCAGGGTTTGTTGCCTGAAGAGTAAAGAATTTTGTTTTTGTAGATGGACACGAAAACATCCTAGACTTGAGCAACAATAATGACTTCACATGCAGTCATTATTGCTAGAGATTTGTTGAATAATAAGGACTTGCAAGTCAGCTGTGTGGCAGGAAACACCTGGGCTATGGTCAAGGGAAAGCAAGGCCACCCAAGAACAAGCCTTAGATATTGAATACAGTGGACCCCCGCTTTACAATCACCTCCCAATGTGACCAATTATGTAAGTGTATTTATGTAAGTGCATTTGTACGTGTATGTTTGGGGGTCTGAAATGAACTAATCTAATTCACAATATCCCTTATGGGAACAAATTCGTTCAGTACTGGCACCTGAACATACTTCTGGAATGAAATAATATCATAAACTGGGGGTCCATTGTATATCCAAGACAGGCTCTAGGGACAGCCCAACAAGGTTGCATAAACAGAAATGTTGGTGGGGGGCTGTATCCCTCTTGGGTTTGGACTGAAGGAAGGAAAGGGAAGAGATATAGCCCTTGGGATACACAAACAAGGTGATGCCCAAGTGCTGTGGCAGCTTCAACAGGGGGTCACTCCTTTGCTTTCACTAGCAACTTTATTGTAATGGGAGGAAGGTCCTCTATATTAATGGGAAAAGGCCCTGTTACTTTCAACTTTTTCCCAGGCTGCACACATAGAAGCAGTGGTAATAACGGTGGACATATAAGCCTGTCAGTAGGTTTTTGGTATCTGTATAATAAAATGAGCATGCACATTTGCCAGTTTAAAGCTAGAAAGTGGTTTGTAGTACTGTTGTAATGGTAGTGACCCTATGTAGCACAAGAGCAGTCAGGAGACTACCAGAGACACACACTTTTGATAATGTATTAATGTTGGTAGAATTACTGACAATATGTTAGGTAAAAGGACACAAGTGCAACTTATGTGACATTTTATTGTGGCAACATTTCGCTCTCCAGGAGCTTTAGCAAGCTGTTACAAACAATACATGAACAGAGAGGGTATATATAGGCTTAGAAAGAGGTGTAATACTAGTGGAAGTACAATGGAACCTTGACTTATGAGTGTCCCAACGTACAAGTTTTTTTTGAGGTATGAGCCGTCACTCAGTCGATTTTTTGCTCTGAGTTACGAGCCAACATCCGAGTTACGAGCCAGCTCCCCCCGCTTTCCCCTCAATCCAAAACCTACACACCTCGCCTGTTTATCTATGAATTCATGCTTTAATTCCATGGAAATCCTCTTTTTCTTCTCAGCACTGTCCTTTACACTTACTTTCTTAGGACCCATGCTTAGAAAAACAAAATTTGGCCAAATGACTAAAACATGTAAGCAAAACATGAGAGAAATACTCCCATACTGAGGTAAACAGTGCAATGAGTTGGTGGCATTCTGAAGCAATAATAATAATAATAATAATAATAATAATAATAATAATAATAATAATAATAATAATACATACATACATACATACATGATACGTAATAATAATTCAGAATGCTGCCACTAGATGGCACAGCCGATGGCAAAACATCCGGTAAGAAATCCACATGTTTGCATCACTGTGGGAGCAGTTCTCTCTTGCTTGCTTGAATATTTTTTACAGTCATTTGGCCAAATTTATTTTTTCTAGCCATGGGTCCTAAGAAAATAAGTGCAAAAGACAGTGCTGAGAAGAAAAAGATGATGATTCACATGGGATTAAAGCAAATTGTATCAGTTAAATTCAGCAATCAAAAAAAAAAATTGTATCGGTTAAGTTCAGTGATAAAGTGTAGCATTAAGAGTGTAGCAAGTTAGTTAAGTGATTAAATGATAGAAAAAGGATGAAACGAGGACACTGCTGCTGCTTCCACTGCCATCATCACTCATATTATGGCCTATTGTATTCATTCTAGTTTATATATCATGTTTCTCTGTTAATTATCTTGTTTATTATGTCATATTAGATTAATTGTGATAGATAAATAAGCCGTAGAGTTATATTGGAATATTTTGTCCTGCCACTAGGATGGATTAATGGCATTTCAATTAATTTAAATGAGGAAAATTTATTTGATATACAGTGGAACCTTGGCTTATGACTGCCCCACCATTTATTTATTTATTTATTTATTTACAATTTGAGCACACATACAGAGGTACAAAAAATACAGATAAGAGCAGCATGCCAAAGCCACTTATACTATGCATAGCATTACGGGCTGGCTTAAAATTAACTTAAGATTAACTAAGCAATGATGAAATCAGTGATAAAACAATTAATGTAAACAGATTACTATAAAGCACAAGTGAGTATTACAAAGACAGGTCATATGGTTGCATGCATTGTTGTACATTCAGTCATATGGAGTATTCTGTTAGGTAGTGTATTTAAAAAATAATAAAGTTAGATTGGGTTTTAGGTTTAACATTTATGTGATATAATTGTGAGAAACATTTAAGATATACAATTTATAAGGTTCAGTTATTCAGTATTTATTTGGCTTTGGGTGAGTAAGTGATCTTTGAGAAGAGACTTGAATTTATAAACAGGTAGTGTTTCTTTTATATTTACAGGTAATGAATTCCAGATTTTAGGGCCTTTTATGTGCATTGAGTTTTTGCATAGTGTGAGATGGACACGAGGAACATCAAAGAGTGATCTGTGCCTTGTGTTATGGTCATGTGTTCTGTTAAGGTTGGCAAGGAGATGTTTGAGGGGAGGGTTAATATCAGAGTTAAGTGTTCTATGTATGTAATAGGTGCAGTAATAAGTATGGATGTTTTGTATGGTGAGTAGGTTTAGTGTATTGAATATTGGTGGAGTGTGCTGCCTGTAGTGAGAATTTGTTATCATTCTAACTGCAGCCTTTTGTTGGGTAATTAGTGGTCTGAGATGGTTAATTGTTGTTGAGCCCCATGCACAAATTCCATAGGTGAGATAGGGGTAAATAAGAGAGTGATATAGGGCCAGGAGGGCTGACTGTGGAGCATAGTACCGTATCTTCGATAGTATTGCCTACAGTCTTGGAAATTTTCTTAGAAATTTGTTGTATATGTGTATGAAATTTGAGTCTATTATCAAGGTGGATTCCTAAGAATTTTCCCTCTGTTAGCTTTGTGATAGGTGATCCATTTATCATTATGTTAAGAGGGACATCTGTAGCTCTGTTACCAAACTGAATGAAGTAGGTTTTGTCAATGTTTAGTGTAAGTTTGTTAGTCCTCATCCAGGTAGATATTTTCTGTAATTCGGCATTTACAGTATTGGCTAGTGTGACTGGGCTCGGGTGGGAGAAGACGTATGTAGTGTCATCTGCAAATAGTGTGGGTTTGAGTAATTGCGAAGCATTTGGTAGGTCATTTATGTATAGGAGAAAGAGAAGAGGGCCAAGGACACTTCCCTGTAGGACACCAACTGTAATTGGTTGTGCAGAAGAGTTTGCCCCATTTGCGAACACATATTGGCTTCTGTTGCTGAGGTATGACTTGAGGTAGTTGAGGGAGTGTCCTCTTATACCATAGTGTGACAATTTTACGTGGAGCAAGTCATGGTCAACTGTATCAAAAGCTTTACGTAAGTCAATGAAGATCCCCAGTGGGACTTCTTTTTTCTCTATTGCAGTGTATATATGTTTCTAGCATGTGTATAATAGCATCATTAGTATTTTTATTAGGCCTGAATCCAAATTGGCAGGGGTTGAGTATGTTTTGGGAGATAAGGTAGGAGTAGATTCGTTTATGAATTAATTTTTCGAAGATTTTTGAGAGAGGGTGTAAGTTGGATATTGGCCTATAGTTATTCAACTCTGTTTGGTCTCCTCCTTTGTGAATCGGGTGACCCTTGCTATTTTGAGTACTGTAGGGAAGGTGGAGGATTCAATGGATTTGTTAAAGAGTGTTGCAATGATTGGTGATAGCACTTGTGACACTTTTTTGTATATAAAGGGTGGTAAGGTATTTAAATCTCCTGCCTTGTTTTTTAGTGCGTTGATAATAAGGGAGACTTCGTATGGGTTAGTCGGAGCTAGGAACAGTGTGTTCGGGTAGTTGCCGGTGAGGTAGTCATTTGGTGGGGTATCTGAGCTTGGGATTTTATTGGCAAGGTTTTGTCCTATAGTGGAGAAGAAATCATTGAGTCTGTTTGCTGTTTCTGTTGGTGGGAGTTGGGGTTCATCTGATTTTGCTAATTTTATTTCGCTATTTCGTGATATCTTTTTTGTTCCCAGAATTTCTGATAGGGTTTTCCAGGTCTTTTTTATATCACCTCGTAAGTTGGATAATCTGTTCTCATAATACAATTTTTTTGCCCTTCTTATCAGGCTGGTTAGGATTGATGAGTAACGTTTTGTTTGGTCTCTGGTTATGTGACCCATTCTGTACTGTTTTTCATATTGGTGTTTTGTATTTATGGATTTGAGAATGCTGGTGTTAGCCAGGGACTGTTCAGTCTCTTAGCTGTCATCTGTTTAGTTTTTTTAGGGCAGTGCTTGTTATAGAGGTATTGGGTCTTTTTTATAAAATTATTAATACATTCGTCAATATCTGTATAGATTTTTAGCTCAGTGTGCCAGTCAATGTTTGCTACTGCTGTTGTGAAGTTATTAATGGCTGCCTCATTGTGAAGTCTGAAGGTGACTTTAGTAGTGTCTTGGGGTAGTTTACCAAGAGTTGTTATGAGGAACGTAGGGTAGTGGTCTGTGGTATTATCTGTAATTATGCCTGATTTTAAAGGGATATGGTGTTGGTCCAGATGTGGTCAAGTAGGGAAACACTAGTCTCTGTAACTCTTGTAGGTTTTGTTACTGTTGGTAGCAACATACAGTTACTCATTGTGTTTGTGAATTCAGTAACGTGTGGGTCCTGGTCTTGCAGGAGATTTATATTGAAGTCACCTGAGAGTAGTAAGTGATCTTTGTTCATGCATGCATCAGTTATCATACTTCCTAGGTTTTGACTAAATTGGCTAATGTTTGATTGTGGAACTCTGTAGATGTTTATCACTGTGAGAGGTTTTTGTAGGTATTTGGATTTGAATTTGGCTATTATATATTCCCCATGTTCATCCCTTGTGCAAGTATTAGTGATACATTGTCAGGATACAAACCGTTGTTCGATCGATTTTTTGTTTCTGGATATGAACAAAATTTCAGGATGCGTACTTCCCCCTCAAGGAAGGTTCCTTAACCCTTTGACTGTTTCCGACGTATAAATACGTCTTACGAGCCAATGTTTCTGACGTATTTATACGCATAAATTCTAGCAGCTTCAAATCAAGCAGGAGAAAGCAGGTAGGCCCACATGTGAGAGAATGGGTCTCCATGGTCAGTGTGCACCATATAAAAAAAATCGGGGAGCCAGTGGTGCATTGTGGGAATGCCATTTCAGTTGTCATTTTTCAGCATGTCTAGCGGTAAGAAATATGTGATTCCCCAGCAAATCTGGGACTCTTCTCTTCCCAAGTGATGCTCTAACACAGATGGAAGTGTCAGTGAAGATCAATTTCATGATTTGGAGGAGTTTGAGACCAAAAGCAATGGAGGAGGAGGAGGGGGGAGGAGGGGAGGAAGAGGAGGAGGAGGAGGGAAGGAAGAGGAGGAGGAGGAGGAGGAGGAGGAGGAGGAGGAGGAGGAGGAGGAGGAGGAGAAGAGGAGGAGGAGGAGGAGGAGGAGAAAGAGGAGGGGGAGAGGAGGAGGAGGAGGAGGAAGAAGAAGATGTAATAATATTGTTCCCTTGAAGCAAGAAAAAAAAAAGTCCACCCCATGACAGTGACAAGATAAGGGGAGATAACATCTGATAAGAGCTGACTTTGATGAGCGTAAAGGAGGGTAATATTACATGACCATCGCCCTCCCTTTGTTTTTGCTGGTACACAAACATTTCTGTCTGTCTATTTGTCTGTCTGTCAAGCTCCCTGTCTGTCCATCTAGCTCTCTGTCTCAGAGAGAGCCACAAGACTGTGTCATCACGTTTACTCACATCTTCAAGCAGAGTATAGCACTTTGTCTGGATTTCTTGGGTTATCCTAGGTAATTTACACTATGTATACTTGTATTTATGTGTACCTGTGAGACAGAGATAGGCAGACAGATAGAAAGAGAGACAGATTGAAAGATATAGAATGAGGGAGAAAGATAATTAGATAGAATGGAGGAGGGGAAGCAGCATCCGACCCCATTGTTTTGACAGGCGGTAGGGTAGTGACTAATGAGACAATATGTCACTTTGACAGCTGCCGACTTCTGACTCAAAACAATTATAAGCCACACACTCGCACACAAGACAAGGAGGAGGAGGAGGAGGAGAAGGAGAAGGAGAAGGAGAAGGAGAAGGAGAAGGAGAAGGAGAAGGAGAAGGAGGAGGAGGAGGAGGAGGAAGGAGGAGGAGGAGAGAAGAAGGAGAAGGAGGAGGAGAAGAAGGAGGAGGAGAAGGAGGAGGAGAAGGAGAAGGAGGAGGAGGAGAAGGAGGAGGAGAAGGAGGAGGAGGAGGAGAAGGAGGAGAAGGAGGAGGAGGAGGAGGAGGAGGAGAAGGAGAAGGAGGAGGAGGAGAAGGAGGATGAGAAGGAGGAGGAGGAGGAGGAGGAGGAGGATGATTGTTTGTTTGTTTTTGTAAACAAGTTTTGTAAACAATATATTGATAATTATGTTTGCGTGCTTATTGTGTTGTATACAACGAGTGTATATATATATACATTGCACCTTACTTTGGTCTCATAGGCCACATAAGTTATGTGAAAAAATAAAATAGTGAAAAAAACAAAAAACCTTCAATTACAAGTAAACTAAAGTTTACTGGGTGAGCGGCAGTCGCCGCTGTTGCCATACGCGGCTCATTTTCTGCAAACTTCACGGCTCTATATCTCGGTAAGTACCGATGGCAAAAAAATTTTTTTTGGACTAAAACACTCAGAAAAATAATCTTAACATTTTCATAAGAAAAAATAATTTTTTTTTTTTTTGAATATTTGGCGACATAGAATGACAGTTTCAGAGAGGGGCCTGAAACAGTCAAAGGGTTAAATAAATAAATAAAAATACTTATTTTTTTGCAAAGGTTAAAATGTGTGTTTACATATCATAATATGATTGGAGCAAAGAAAGCTACTATTATGCCGAGGCATTTAGGGCAGAATTTACTTAGTACAGTGGACCCCCGCCTTACGATATAATTTCATTCCAGAAGTATTTTCAGGTGCTGTTACCGAACGAATTTGTTCCCATAAGGAATATTGTGAATTAGATTAGTCCGTTTCAGACCCCCAAAAATACACGTACAAAAGCACTTACATAAATACACT
This sequence comes from Cherax quadricarinatus, assembly GCF_026875155.1. Classification (NCBI taxonomy): domain Eukaryota; kingdom Metazoa; phylum Arthropoda; class Malacostraca; order Decapoda; family Parastacidae; genus Cherax; species Cherax quadricarinatus. Next base: position 39,260,587 of record NC_069441.1, read on the forward strand.
TACATAATTGATCGCATTGGAAGCTGATCGTAAGGCGGGGGGTCCACTGTACTTATAGACTACTTAAGTACTAAACAGTCAAAAGTAGTGGTTACTAATGTTTTGCTGATGGAGGCACCAACTACTGGCAGCATTGTGAATTTTCTCTTTACTGTTATTATTATTATTATTACTACGTATATTGTATTATTATTATTAGTACGTATGTGGTGAGGGGCTCTTGATCTAGGGAATTTGATCTATGTTCCAGTTTCCTAAATTAGGCTGATACCTTCCATCCCATCCCCCACAAAAGTGCTTCCCCATTATAATAATAATAATAATAATAATAATAATAAGTATAATAATAATAATAAGTATAATAATAATAATAAGTACAATAATAATAATAAGTATAATAATATATATAATAATGTACTACAATAATAATTATAATTAATAGACAGCTTCGAAAGGCTGTCACTAGATGGCAGTGAATACCACAGCAATGCGGGAGTAGTGATGGCCGCATCCACTTGCCATATTATGGCCTATTTTATTTATTCTAGAGTATATATCATGTTTCTATGTTTATTTATATTGTTTATTATGCCATATTAGTCAACTGTGATAGATAAATAAGCCATAGAGTTGATATTAGCATTATATTGAAGTGTATTTTTCCGGCCTCTGAGGGCATGAATTCCACCGGAACAGATTAATGGCTTTTCAATTAATTTAAATGAGGAAAATTAACTCAGCATATGAACAAATCAGGATACAAAGAAGGTCACAGAACGGATTAAGTTCGTAAGCAGAGATTCCACTGTACGAGCAAACTGAGTTACGAACTAGGTCACAGAATGGATTAAACTCATAAGTCAAGGTTCCACTGTAGTAGTAATATTAGTTGTAGTTGTAGTAATAATACAATATGGTAGAACAGTCAACTTGCACATGAGTAAAAGGTAATGAAAGTTATTACTAAGGTACCATAAAAATAGGTTAGACAAATATTTGTTAGTGGTTGGATTTGAGAGGGCCTGTTTCAGCGTTTCTCCTCTGTTATGTTCTTGTGTAGTATTAGCAGCAGAGACTATGTGATGGCAGGGTTTATTGCTTTGAGGATTTTTGCTAATACTTCAGAGATGATGAAGCTGCCTTTATTTTGCTTGTGTTAGAAAAGTCAATTAACAATCATTCAAGGCATTTATGTCTGCAGAAATTACGTTCTCTGATCACTATTTGGGCGTCATTGAATTTCATGAGGTGATTGGTGGAATTTTGGTGCTGTACACAAGCGTTGTTCAAGTTATCATTCCTACATGTGTTAATGTGTTCATTGAGATGTGTTTCACCTAAATATATTCTATTGTAGCCTCCACAAAGTACGGTGGACCCCCGCATAGCGACTTTAATCCATGCAAGAGGGCTCGTTGTTATGCGAAATGATCGGTATGCGAATGAATTTTCCCCATAAGAAATAATGGAAATCAAATTAATCCATGCAAGACACCCAAAAGTATGAAAAAAAAAATTTTACCACATGAAATATACATTTTCCTACACACAAAGAAAAGGATACATGCACAATAGTAGAGTAGTACATGCACAATATATATTGTGCATGTACTACTCTACTAAATGAAGAATAAATGACACTTACCTTTATTGAAGATGCAGCAATGACTGATGAGACACTGTGTCCTGGGAGTGCCTTTTCCTCCTGAGTACTGTAGGTCCTGTTTGGCATTTTCTTCCAGAACAGGCCTTATCACACTGTGTATGCCACTACGATTCTTAAATCTCTCAAAACCAAACCTTTGCTGGCTTTAAATTCACCAATATGAGCACTAGTTCCAGGCATTTTTCCCTGTTCACCTGGGTGTTAGTCGACTGGTGTGGGTTGCATCCTGGGAGACAAGATTAAGGACCCCAATGGAAATAAGTTAGACAGTCTTCGATGACACTGACTTTTTTGGGTTATCCTGGGTGGCAAATCCTCTGGGGTTAATTGTTTCTTGGTATTCTCAATAAGCCACACCAACAACGGTGCTACAGCAGTAGCAGCAGCAGCTGACAGTGCTACAGCAGCAGCAGCAGCTGACAGTGCTACAGCAGCAGCAGACGGTACTACAGCAGCAGCTGACGGTGGTACAGCAGCAGCAGCAGCTGACAGTGCTACAGCAGCAGCAGACGATGCAACAGCAGCAGCAGACGGTACTACAGCAGCAGCAGACGGTACTACAGCAGCAGCAGCAGCAGCTGACGGTGGTACAACAGCAGCAGCAGCTGACGGTGCTACAGCAGCAGCAGCAGCTGACAGTGCAGCAGCAGCAGCAGCAGCTGACGGTGGTACAGCAGCAGCAGCAGCTGTACCACCAATAGTAGCGATGGTTGATTGGGGTTTATTATACAACCTGGCCAGCTCGGAGACACGCACTCCACTTTCATACTTATCAATGATCTTTTTCTTCATCTCTATAGTAATTCTCACCCTTATTGCTGTAGGGTTGGCACTAGAAGCTTTCTTGGGGCCCATGGTCACTTATTTTGCAGATAAAATCACCAAAAACACTGTAATAATACGAAATGTTCCGATTGTATGCTTGGATGTTACTGCGGAGGCTGGCTGGTAAACAATGCCACCGGCGGCACATGTGAGGCTAGCTAAGGGCGCACATTGGACGCGTCTCGGACGAACAGCGGTGAGCGGATTTTTGAGCGGTATGCGAGGCAAAATTTTTGCGATAAAAGCGAGCGGTATGCGGATTAAACGTTATGTGATGCCGACGGTATGCGGGGGTCCACTGTATAGTGTCAACTCCTGCAATGACTGATTCATGGTGGTTCAATTTTGTCCTGGTTAGATCCCTTGTGGAAGTGCTGGATGCGATGGTGACTCTAGTGTAAGCTTGTGCCAGTACCTTAGAAACGTTCAGTGCAACCTGGCTGTTTGGAAGGATTATAACTTTGTTAGGAGTGTTGTTGGTGCATGGAGAATTGATAATCTGAAGAGCTCTTTTCTTGCAGTCTTTGATGAAAAAGGAAGGAAAATGTAGATCAGTGAAGGTTTGGTGTATGTAAGTACATTCATTGTCAAGAAACTCAGGACTACAAAATCTCCGGGAGGTAAAGAAGATTAAGGTCCTGACTGGCTTTACTTCATAGAATGTCACAAGCCACTGACATTCGTAAAGTCAATTTTCTTCTACCTCCTGGAGATTTTGTTGACTTGATTGAAATCTGCATTAATTTCAATTGCTTGAACAAAACCTATGATATGGGAATGGGGTCCCCTATCAGTGCCGTCTTAGCCAACTTGTATATGGAACACCTAGAAGCTGCACACTTCAACATCATCCCCACCAGCATCACCTGGTTATGTTATGTGGACAATGTCCTCATAATAACTCCCAAATACTTTGATGTACAGAATCTTCAGGCAAGGCGCAACACAGCTGAACCGGCTATCCAGTTTACACTAGAAGAAGAGTCCAATGACAAGTTACCTTTTCTAGATGTCCTCATTCAAAAGTAGATAACAAGCTAAGATTTCAAGTTTACCATAAACCTACCAACAAAAATGATCTTGCCCACTTCTATTTCAGTCAAGATACTAAGATCAAAAGAGGTATCATCACTGGATTTTTCCTAAGAGCATAATACCGAATTTGTAGTCCTGAGTTTCTTGACGAGAATGTACTTACATACACCAAACCTTCACTGATCTACATTTTCCTTTTTTTTTCATCAAAGACTGAAAGGAAAGAGTTCTTCAGATCATCAATTCTCCCTGTACCAACATCACTTCTAACAAAGTTATAATCCTTCCCAACAGCCAGGGTGCATCTAACCAGGACAAAATTGAACCACCACGAACCAGTCAATGCAGAAGTTTACACTATTACCTCATGAAATTCAACGATGCCCGAATAGTGATCAGAAAACCTAATTTCCACAGACGTAAATGCCTTGAATCACCATTATCCCTTAAACTGTCCAAACGCAGATCTATGTTTTTTTTACATGCTCTCTTATAGAGAAAATGAAGGTCGGAGCACTATGTTTGGAAGGGTTTAAGGGTTAACGATCACCTCCCAATGCGACCAATTATGTAAGTGTATTTATGTAAGTGCGTTTGTATGTGAATGTTTGGGGGTCTGAAATGGACTAATCTACTTCACAATATTCCTTATGGGAACAAATTCGGTCAGTACTGGCACCTGAACATACTTCTGGAATGAAAAAATATCGTTAACCGGGGGTCCACTGTATTTGTCTAACCTATTTTTATGGTACCCCAGTAATAGCTTTTATTACCTTTTACTCATGTACAAGTTGACTGTTCTACCATAATATATTGCTACTACACCTACCATCTGACTTACGACCTGCTCGACATATGTCCACTCGACTTATGACCGTACATCTGGCAGCTAGGCTGGGCCGGCTGATACATACCACTGTACAACATTTGACGATACTCGCGGTGGCAATGCATCATGCAGGCAGCATCAGTTTGAGTTACCCTGCCCTATCAGCAGCATCATACTGTATTAACTGTACTAACTGGATGGTAAATTTCACCATGGTTCCTAAGAGAAAGTCTGAATTTTGCACTGGAGATTGTGGCAAGAAGGCAAGAAAAGTTCTTACTTTCGAACTCTCTCTATTTGTTTTCACTGTTGCACATAAATCTGTCTGTATCTGTCTGCCTGTATATCTGTCTGTCTGTATCTGTCTCTGTCTATCTGTCTTTGTCTTCCTGTGTGTATCTGTCTTTCTGTCTACCTGTGTGTCTGTCTTTCTGTCTACCTGTGTGTCTGTTTGTCTACCTGTGTCTGTCTTTCTGTCTACCTGTGTGTCTATCTTTCTGTCTACCTGTGTGTCTGTCTTTCTGTCTACCTGTGTGTCTGTCTGTCTACCTGTGTGTGTGTCTTTCTGTCTGCTTGTCTCTCTGTCTCAGAGCCGCTCATGAACCAACAGGTATTACACATGAAGCAGAGTTGTCATATCATCAATATGATGCTAATATCACTATATAGCTTATTTATCTATCACAATTCATCTAATATGACATAATAAACAATATAAATAACATAAACACCTGATATACACTCTAGAATTTATTTATTTATTTATTTATTTATTTTTTATTTAGACATGATACATAGTTGTACAAAGAAATATAGTGACTGGGTGCACATGCCAAAAGCCCCTTGTATGCAGAGATTATGGGCAAGTTAAAATTTTTTTTTT
>NC_069441.1:39266327-39343827 GCF_026875155.1 Cherax quadricarinatus
CGTAGGGAAGGGCCCCTAGGGGCTAGGGGGGTTAGAAAAGTAAGTGTGGTGGCTTTGGGAACCCTTAAAATAGCAAAGGGAAAAGGGGGCCCATTGCGAAGAGGGGAAAGTTGTGGAATGGAGGAGAGGGAAGAAAAAAAGGAAAAAGGGAAAGTGAACCCAGTGTCCATTAAAAGGGTTTTAGTCTCGAAATTAAAAATTCTGAAATGGTTTTCCAAGTGTTCTAAATTTCAAAGATGAAAGGGAGAAAATTTTGGGAGGTGGGGAAGGGGAAGTGAGTAAAGTTGGGACAGAAAAGGGACGTACCAAAGTGGGGGGGGGAAAAAAGGGGTTGGGGGGGATGGGGGAAAAGTGTGGGAGGGGACGAAGGGGCAGAAACCTGGGAGGGGGCAGAAAGAGGGGGGGAAATTTTGGGGGGGGACGGGGGTGGAAGGCAAAAGTCAGGGGGGAGGGTGAACCTCCACCCTTGTAATGAGCCAGATGGGGGGGGAAGAAAAAGGTACAGAGACGGGAAAGGAAAAGTGCAGAGGTGGAAAAAGGGAAGGAAGGGGCAAAAAAGATTTGAGCACGGGGGTTTTTTTTTGGGACTTCTAAAAGTTAGGGGCAAATTGGTAAAGGTGTCGAAAGGGGGTCTTTTTTCGATCCCGGGGTTTGGTGAGGAAGGTTTTTAAATGTGAAAAACAGAGATTTGTATGGGGGACGTCAGGCCGGGGGACAGAAAAAGGGGTTTTGAGGGCCAGAGGGTTTTGGGGAGGGGTAAAACAAGGGGGCCCTGAAAAGATGGGACCCCAGAAGGGGGGGGAGGGTTTTGAAACACAGAATAAAGAAACACGGGGTAGTCCCTTGGAGGGGGAGATGAGAAAACCTCCCATAGCAAAAAGGGAGACCTTCTGCTTCTTTAAAGGCAACGGATTTCACAATTCAAGTAGACATGGAAGGGTTGAGAGTACAAAGGGATGACCCTCTTTAAAATTTAAGGAAAGGGAGGAGGTTGACCCCAAGATTTAAAAAAGAATGTGGGTTGGGACCAAAACGGGGCTTTTGGGCCCTAGATCTGCAATATTTTTCCCTGGGTGACCAAAACCCCAGAAAGTTCTCCCACTGTTGCGGTGAAAGGGATCCCCTTTCGAACTTTTTAAACCAAAATGACCCCAAAAAAAACCCAGAGGGCGGGACAGTTCACAGCTGCGAAATTTTAAAATCGACCAAAAACATTGAAAGGGGTTTAAAGTCCCCCGGCCCGGGGGCCCGGAAAGGACGTAAGTGTCTACAGGGGAAAACCCCCCCTTTGGGGGAAACCCCTTTGCAAAGGGGCCAATCCCATAGGGAGTTTTTTCGCAAAAATTTTTTTGCCCCGCATAGGGGAAAAAAAACCGTCAGGGGCCTTCGCCGAGACGCGTCCAATGTGCCCCCTCAGCCACCTCACATGGCCGCCTGTGCCTTTGTTTACCAGCGCCTCCGGGGGAAACCCTTCAAGCATACCCCCTCGGAATTTTTCCCGTTTTTAAATTACAGTGTTTTCGGTGGGTTTCTGGAAAATAAGTGACCAGGGGCCCCCAAGAAAGCTTCTATTTCCAACCCAAACCAGCAAAAAGGGGGTTAGGTTTTCTATTGAAAAAAAAGAAAGAGATCATTGAAAAAGTATGAAAGTGGAAAAGTAATCCCCCCGGACCTGGTCGGGTTTATAAAAAAAACCCAAAATCAAAAATCTCTTCTATTGGGGGAAAGGGAAAACGGCAATAAAGGGAACTTTTGTTCCCAAAAGGGTTTTAAATGTGTTTTCGAAAAAAAAGATCGCAAGTGAGGGAAAAATTTAGAGACTCTTATTGGTGGGGATAAATGAAAAACGCTGCAGGAGTGGGTTTCTTAAAACGATCAAAATGTGAAAAGGTGGGAAAAGTTCCCTGACGTTTTTAAAAAAAAAATCCCTGCAACTAGTGATGATGGAGTAAATTTTAAAGGCCAGAAAGGGTTTTGGTTTGATAGTTTTAAAGAAGCGAAAGTGGCACCCTTTAGTGGATAGGGGAAGGTAAAGGGTTTTGCCAGTTCGGACCAAAAGCGGCCTAAAAAAATATGTGCTTGAATTAAAGGAAAGTACATAGAAACTAAAGGGCTAAAACCTGAACAAGTGTTTAATTGGATAAAACGGGCCCCTTTCGGGAAAAAATTTCCCAAGAAAGGCCCTACTTTAACAGGGGGAAAAGGGGCCCCCTTTTCCCCCGGACAAAACCCTATGAAAGACAGGCTTATTTTTGTTGATGTGTCCCAAATCTAGTGGGTGATTGAAAAGTTAAGCCTTTTTTTTTTTTATCACTCTAAAAACCTAAAAAGGGGTTTCCAGGCAAAAGAAGCCCTCAAGGAAAATTTTTGTGTGTGCGTGGGGGAAAACCGTAAGGAAGGGTCACTGGGGTTTTTTTCTATAACTGGTTACACCTTTGATTTCCCCCCAATGTGAAAGATTACCTAACGAAAAGAAATTAGCCCCCCTTAATGCCTCCTGGGGGTTAGACAATCCCCCGGGTAAACCTACAGACGTGGCAGAGGGGACTTTAGGGGGGACATGAGCTTATTAAGGTAAATTTTTGCCTCCAAATACCACTCCCCCCTTCGGGCCCCATGGCCCAAAGGCAGGTCATTTTCCAACTTCAAAAAACTGTACACAAAAGCTCTGTTTCAAAAGTGCTTTGAAGGGGCCCACAGACACTCGTTGACTCAAAAAGATTTTTGGGAAAAGGATCACTTTAATACCCTCAATTGTGAAAAATTTAATGGGAAAAGGCTTGGGGGGGGATTTGATTTAAGAGAACCTTGAACTTTTGCAGGAAGAAACTGGGGCCCAGAAATGTGGGAAAAAAAGGGTTTTTGGGAAGGGTTTGAGGCCCCTTTGAGGGGAAATAAACCAGTTGAGGAAATCAATTGGGGAAATTTGGGGGAAAGTCCTTGGGGTTGGAGGTTAGTGGGGGGGTTTTGGAAAGTTGGTGGGGGAGGAAATTTGGAAGAACAAACCAAATGATGAGCGATAAAATAAACCCTTAAAGACAAGGGGCCCCGGGCCCGGGGGGAAAAATTTGGTTTCCCAAAGGAGGGGAGAGAAAAAAATTAAAGGGAAATTTCCCAATTTTCAAAGATTAAGGAAATGTGTGCAAAATGGCTTGAAATGAAAACCCCCTTTTTGAAAAGAAAATCACCCTCACCAAAAAGCTTTGCAAAAAAGTTTCTGGTGACTGTTAAAAATACACTGTTGTGAACCAAAATTTTGACAAATATAAAGGAAAAGAGAGGTACAGGCCATAGGACAGAATTTTTGCGAAAGAAAATCCAGTGACCCAAAAAAAAAAGCGGTCCCCAGTGGGATTAAAAGAAGAAGGGAAGTAAACCAGAAAAGGGCTTCTACCCAAGTCCAAAAGGAAGGGATTCCCCTTCTAAAAAACTAAAAAACCTTTCTATTTCCCCCCCTCCCATCCCCTCCAAACATCACCAAACTTCAATAAAAGTAAGTGTCAGTAAAGTTTCATGCCTTTTTCAGTTTTTTTTGTACTAAAATTAACAATTTTTTGTGGGAAAAAATTTTTTTTTTTCATACTTTTGGGGGTTTTGCACGGAATTTAAATTTTTTTTCCATTTTTTCTTTTGGGGGAAAATTTATTTTGCATAGCGAACATTTTTGCATAACAGCCCCCCGCCCCTTTTTGCAGGGTTAAGTTCCCAGCGGGGGGGGCCCCGTACTTTGGGGGATTGGGAGACCCCGGGGTTTCCCGCGTTCAAAAAATGTAATTTTCCACATGAAGGAAAAACCCGCTGGATATGGATGGGGCGAAAAACGTACCCTCAAGAATTTAAAAGGGAAAAATGTTTTTCTGTGATTTGGAGTTTGTATCGGGAAAAGCGAAAGGAGAAAAGTCATGAGCTTGGGTTTTCATTCTGGCCCGTGACGATGCGCTAACTGCCCTTTTCAGCATGAAATGAAATACCCCTACCTACATGGCCAGGACGCTTTTCCAATACAGTGGACCCCCGCCCCTAGCGACTTTAAAAAAGTGCCAAAAGGGGCTCATTGTTTTGGGAAAAAATGATCCGGTTTGCCCCATGCATTTTCCCCTAAGAAATAATGGAAAAACAAAAATTTTGGTTTCAAAACACCCAAAAGTATGAAAAAAAAAAAATTTTTCCACAAAGAAATATACATTTTTCCCACACCAAAGAGAAGGGTACATGCACAAAAGTGGTAGTAAAATTTCACAAAATATATTGGGGCATGATACTCTATAAAAGAAGAATAAATGGGCCCCTTACCTTTTTTGAAGATGCAGCAATCTGATGAGAAAACTTGGGCCGGGGGGTGGGCCTTTTTCCTCCCGAGTACTGTAGGTCCTGTTTGGCTTTTCCCCCACCAAAGCCTTTTTTCACTGGTAAGGGCCCCTAAAAGATTCTTAAAAACTCTCAAACCAAACCTTTTTCTGGCTTTTAAAATTTACCTAATTTAGCACTAGTTTCCCGGGATTTTTCCCCGTTCACCCGGGTGTTAGTTTGAGGTGTGGGTTTCATCCCGGGGGACAAATTTAAAGGGCCCCCAATTTGGGAAAAAAATTAGACAGTCTTCATGACACTGGGCTTTTTTGGGTTTTCCTGGGTGGCAAATCCCCTGGGGGTTAAAAGGGTTTTTGGTATTTTCCCTAGCCACACCCAAACGGGCTTCCCGCAGCACAGCAGCAGCGCAGCAGCGCAGCGGCAGGTTTCTCAGCAGCCCCAGCACAGCTGACAGGGGCTACAGCAGCACAGCAGCAGTGACTTTTCTACAGCAGGGAGCGACGATCTACAGCACAGCAACGGTCTAGAGCGGGAGCAGCACACTGGGCGGTGGTACAACAGCAGCAGCAGCTGACAGTGCTAACAAAAGCGCAGACGATTCCAGCCGGGAAGGGGGGATGTACAGCAGCAGCGACGAAAGAAAAGCAGCAGCAGATGGTAATAAAACAGCGGGAGCACTGTGGTGGTACAACCAAACAGCAGTGGGCAGTGCTACAGCAAGCAAAAGATGGGGTGTACAGCGCACCTCACTATGTCCCCCCCGCACAGGGCGGACAAAAGCAGCAGCAGCAGTGACGGGGTTTCAACAGCAGCAGAAGGGTGACCCGTACTACAGCGCACGATGATGCTACACGCACAGCGATGCTACGCAGCAGCAGTTTGGTTTCTAAAAAGGGCAAACCGCAGCTGAAAACCCCCAATAGTAGCGATGGGGTTGGGGGTTTTTTATACAACCTGGCCAGCCGGAACACGCACTCCCCTTTCAAAGCTTATCAATGATCTTTTTCTTTAATCTATGTAATTTCACTCTTTTGCTTTTTTAGGGTTGGCACTAGAAGCTTTCTTGGGGCCCCTGGCACTTATTTTGGGAGATAAAATTCCCCAAAAAAAACTGAATAATACGAAATGTTCCCATTATATGCTTGGATGTTACCGCGGAGGCTGGCTGGTAAACAATGCCACCGGCGGCACATGTGAGGCTGGCTAAGGGTGCACATTGGACGCGTCTCGGAAGAAGAGCGGTGAGCGGGTTTTTGAGCGGTATGCGAGGCAAAATTTTTGCGATAAAAGCGAGCGGTATGTGGATTGAACGTTATGTGATGCGTACGGTATGCGGGGGTCCACTGTACTATGGTCAGAAAGATAGGCAGAAGAAGAAGTTGGTCTTAAAGTAAAGAATTTAGTCCATTGTGTGGTCCGAAACTGAGCGTGGAGAGGAAGTGCATGACATGTCGGTCTTTTCCTAGTAGAATGGGAAGGTAACAAAGGGACATCATCAGGAGATTGTCATTGGCATTTAAGAGTAGGACCAGAGTTGGTCCATCGTGAAATGGGCTGGCGATTCGAAAATTGCTGTACCGTAGAGGGAGAGGCCGGAAGCATAGTCAAAGGAGAGCGGAGGTCAGACAAATCGAAGGAGTCAGTCGAAGCTCTGGTACCTGAAGCAGGTGAGGAAACAGCACCAGCAAGAGGTACAGGGGCATCAGGAGTGTCCGAAGAGTGGTCAAAAAAACAAAGCAGGGTCAGAATGGGGTGCGGTATCAAGAAGGGGCCCGGGGGTAGTGGGTTCATGGATTGGGTTCTCCATGGTTAGGTTACTCCTTTGCTTTTTGTTTTTAAGAAAAAAAAGAAAAGAAAATAAAAAGAAAAAAAAGAATAAAAAAAGGGGGGAACGGGGAGGAATAGTTCCCAGGAGGAATTAAAGGGCCAGAAATCTCCCTCCACGCCCAAGAGGACCTCAGCACCGCTAGTAGCGCAGATGCAGCATGGAACCTGTGCAATACCCTACCCTTCAAGCCAGTAAACCAGCAATCCGGGATAGCAACCTCACATCTACCGAGCTACCTCGGTGGACAAAAGAGAGGATGGCCGGATATCTACCACAAAGCATACCTCCTTTGGCCACCACCCCCGGAATCTGAAAGGTGGCTTCCAGAGATACACCCGTCGCCCGAAAGACACCCAAAGCCACTCTCCGGGATACCGGAGAGGGATCGGGACATCCCCAGGCGATCCAGATTCCACGGCAAACTACGCCACCGCCAAGAACCCCAACAAAATGGGATGGACCCCGGTACCCTTTCCCCTACCTAGGAACTAGCGCGCCTGTGGGAAAAACCCCAAAGGCCAAAAAGAGGAAGGGCAAAAGGGAGGGGTGGGGAGGAGGAGGAGGAAAGGAAAAAGGGGAGGATGGGATAGGGGAGGGGAGATTGGGGGGTAATTAGGTTCGGTCTGAGGAAGAAGACCGACAGGTCTAATTCCTCAGACCAAGAGCCTCTTCACCACGCCAAGGAGCCCCCCATGAAGAGGCCACTTTGCACAGATTTCCTTAATCTTTGAAGTAAGCAACTTCTTCAATTTCTCTCTCCCCTCCTCTGAAGAAGTTTCCTCAGGTGTGGCCTTTTGGTGTTGAAGTTGATCTAGCAGCTCATCAGTGGTTAGTTCTTCATTGTCCTCCTCCACCAACTCTTCCACATCCTCCCCACTAACCTCCAACCCCAAGGACATCCCCAATGCCACAAATGATTCCTCAACTGGCATATGCCTCTCAGGGTTAGCCTCAAATCCTTCAAAATCCCTTTTGTCTACACATTCTGGCCACAGTTTCTTCCAAGCAGAGTTCAAGGTCCTCTTAGTCACTCCCTCCCAAGCCTTACCTATAAGGTTTACACAATTGAGGATATTAAAGTGATCTCTCCAAAACTCTCTTAACCCTTTCAGGGTCCGTCCCGTAGATCTACGGCTTTATGGTGAGTGTCCAAACCGTAGATCTACGCCATGAGCTCAGCTCACTCTGATAAACTGTGAGTGGTACATTTGGGCCTAGATATGAGAGAATACATCTATGTGGTATGTGTGCACCACATAAAACAGATCCTGCAGCACACTGTGTATAATGAGAGAAAAAAAATGAAATCATGATTTTTTCGATTAAAACAGCAACTTTGCAGTGTTTTTTCGTATGTTTTTTATAGTTGTATTTGCGATTTCTTGGTCTCATTTGATGGGAATGGAAGGACATATACAGAAATAGAGATGATTTTTGATTGGTTTTAGCACGGGAAATGGCTTGAAACTGAGCTCAAAGTAGCGGAAATTTTTAAATTTTTGCCGATATTCAAGAGTAAACAAAAACGACCTCACACGTCTAATACACGTCAGCTGGTGGGTCTAATATACATTCACAAATATGGTGAATATATTTATACAATTATTACAGTATTGCATAGCAGTAAATCTTCTATTTTTTGGTGTGAATAAAAATTTCATTATGTGAAAAAAAAATCAAAAATGGAATTTATTTTTTAAAGCCTCAAAACATGACTAATGAAAAAGGGGAAAATGTTAGTTTAGTGCCAGGAATGCCTACATTGTTTTTCGGGACCCTATTTGAAATTGGAATATTTTGAACTTTGTGTTAAATTGGCCAAATTAACAATTTCCGATCACTTTTTTTTGTAGTTGAAACATTGACTGGTCGATTTCTTGTGCTCAACGATAGAATAGAAGTAATACTAGAGAAATAGCTAAGAATTTGGTTGATTGGAATAATGTAATTTGGCTAAACTGGGAGTCAAAGCCGGCAAACTCGCCGAATCGTAAATATCGCTGACACATCAAAAATTCGCGAGAGCATACTTTCGTCCAGTTTTCCACCAAATTTCGACTTTTTGTTTTTATACCTTCACAAAAAGATTCTCTACGATTTCATAAGAAAAAATACCAAATTTTTCTTTTTGAAAATTCTTGGAACACTGGGCGTGAACTCCAGATTTGGGCCTATGACCCTGAAAGGGTTTTAAGGTCAATTGAGTTTCACGAGGTCACTACAAAGCACCTTCAAGCACCAGCTTTCGTGTTAGCATTTATTTTGAAGTTTTGAAGTGACCTTGCTGGTCACATGGGCAGCAGGAGAGGAGTGTATTCGGGGCAAAAACATGACCATAAATGAAGCTCATGTCCCCACAAAGTCCTCTGCCAAGATCTTTAAGGATGACCAGGGCATTTGCTAACACCAGGAGGCACTATGTTTAATTATTATCATTTAGGTAATATTTTCACAGTGGGGGCAATCATTGTGTAACCAGTAGGCACTATAATGATTAATTTATTTTCCATTAGGTAAGTTTTTTCACAGTGGGGCCAAAATCTTGGTGTAACCATTCATAGAAAAAGTCCCTAGTGTCCCATGCCCTTACTGTTTGCCCTCCACAGCACACAAATTAGCCTTGAGGATATGCTTTTGCCCAATTGCTCTGGGAGTTTCAGAGTGATTACACAAAAAAAGGCATCACTTGCAATCACCACTAGCACAGGCACACATGAGAAGAGTAAGCCTGTCTGTTCATAGGCTTATGATCTGGAGTGCCATTTCGCTCCTGAGTAATGTTAGGACCTGCTTGGCATTTTCTTCCAAAACAGGGCCTGTTTCTCACGAATTAAACACTTGATCAGGTTTCAGTCCTTCACTTTCTATGTAGTAAATACACTAAAAGGTTTCACTTTGCAATCACCACTAGCACTTGTCACACATTAAGAAGAGTAAGCCTGTCTTTCAATAGGCTATGTCCTGGATGCCTTTTTCCTCCTAGTAATGTAGTCCTGCTTGGCATTTTCTTCCAAAACCAGGCCTGTTTCATCACAATTAAGCACTGTTCGAAGGGGGTTTCAGTCCTTCACTGTCATGTATCTCCGTTGAATCCTGCACATATTTTGCCAGCTGCTTTGTGGTCCGAACTGGCAGCCTCACCAGCCTTATCACGTTGTATGCCACTACGCTTTCTAAAATCTCTCAAACCAACCTTTGTTGGCCTTAAATTCCACTCACATCATCACTAGTATGCAGGCATTTTTCTAATTAATCCTCATGCAACTTCTAGCCTTTTTCACTTATGATCGCTTTGAGAGATGCTATCTCCTGCTAACTGTTTTTCGTTTATCCACACCAGTAACATCTCTCAAATCTTTATCACTTGCGATCTCTGTTTCGAAAACAAAGTTGCACCATTGCAAGAACAGCTTCCCTTGATTGCCGTTTTCTTGACACAATAGATATCGATGGCTGATGGGGTTTACTAAATAACCTGGCCAGCTCGGAGACACCACTCCACTTCATACTTTGCATGATCTCTTTCATCTCATAAGTAATTCCTCACCTTATACCTGTAGGGTTGGCACTAGAAGCTTTCCTTGGGGCCCATGGTCACTTATTTGCAGGTGAATCGCAAAAAAATTATGCTGTAAAAATACGAAATGTATCGATTGCATGCTTGGATGTGTACGGCGGAGGCTGCTTGTAAACAATGCCACCGGCGAACAAGTGAGGCTGCTCAGGCTGCACAGAGACGCGTCACGGACGAAATCGTGGTGAGAGTTTTTTAAGCGCTAGTGAGGCAAATTTTTAGCGATAAAATGGTATCGTAATTTAGGGCGGATTTAACGTTATGTGATGCCAACGTCAAGTAGGATCCACTGTAATTCAAAATGCACCACAATATTCTAAGAGTCAAAATTCAAGATGGTAGTGGCTCTCTGAGAACCCACACATGAGTGTATAACTTAAGTGCTCCATAAAGTATACTATAATTATATAACCTAAGTGCTACATGAGAACATACACATGGTTGTATATTATAATAGGTGGAAAACCCATACAGCACATAATTGTATAACCTAGTGTTCATATAATAAAACACACATGTTGTAAATCTTATCCGGATGAAACCCAATGGGGTAAAATATTCTCTGGGGCAATCTTAGCTTATCTTGGGTATAATAGTACCAGGCTAGAGTGTGTTGGCTGCTAGCCCATGCCCAGGCTGAGGGCCTAGGTTGAGAGAGCTGGGGGAGTGTGCTTTGCTGAAGGGGTGTCTGGTGTGAGAATGAAGGTGGATGCAGATCTGTCCAGTCAGGCTCTAGGTTTGAACTTCTCCCCACCAGACAGCAGCACGAGGCCATGTGTGGCATGGTGCAGAAATACAAAACTGACTGGGTAGAGGGGGGGGGGGGGGGGGGCATAGCTTTGGCTATGCTACATATGGCCATCCAACCAGACAAAACATGTTTTTAAAAACTCTCTCATCAGGAACAGGCCACTGGCATGGAGCAGACCATGAATAGGCAAAATATAACATGCAAACAAAAAAAAAAAAAAATAAACCTTACAGCCAGGTAGGAAGAAAAAAAGGGGATGTTCTAAAAAACAGTGACACACAGTAAGCCATAGCAGGGTGACACTGTAAGCAGGAAATCTAGCAGGAGGAAATACGCTAATCCAGGAACTGGACTGCAGACTGTGCAACCATCAAAGAGAAACAACGATATGGCTGAGCTGCACAGCAGGAAAGGTCACATGACTGGAACAAGGTAGCAGATTACACATAGCAGGGTAATCCACTGCAGAGTTCACTCAGCTGTGGCATGACTTTGTGGTGGCGGTGAGTGAGGCATCGTGGGAACTCGGTAATACTGGAATAGGTGCCTGTAGACTGTGCGAACTCCAGAGAACTCTGGACCAGGATTGTGAGTCAGTTGGGTTGACTCAGCAGCAACATGTGGCAGTGCCGTGCAAGTGGTATCAGGAGAATGATGATGATGATGATGAGTGGTGAGCTGTAAGTATGACCTGTGGAGGTGTCGGTGTGGCTGGTAGCAACAGTGGACAGATAACGACTCTGATGAAATCGTGGGTGAGACACCAGGGTGGGGTGGACATCAGGCAAGAGGTGGACGAGCATAGTTTCTCTCTGTACGGGAACTCGGACAACTGTATTACGCATTTGATGCCAGGAACGTGACTGTATCAGTTGTGGCAAGTTTAGTTACCAACAGGGAGTGAACCAGCAAACCCACGGCATGTGTTACAGTGTCTAGGCACAGACCGCACTGAAAACAACACAAACAAAAGTTAAGCGCGACCCATAACTAAACATGAGGTACACAGTTACATGGAACATGTATGTATTAACAAAATAATGGTTTTCTGTGCAAAAATGAATATGTGGTATGGAGCAATAGTATTAAACACTGAGAGGAAATAACATTGAACATAACCAATACTCAAACACATGCTCTGTTTTGGGCAACACTGAACACTTCAACATTTTCCCTCCTCATTTTCAGAGATTACTAAAAACACTTTAAATATGCTATGAAACAAGGTTAAACTGGCAGTGTAACATCATGAGTGACATCTTAAGGTGAGCCGTCAGGGCAATGTCCTTTGGAAGACGTCCAGGTGTTTTGTATTGACATCATGGTGTGATGTATGTGACATCATGGCATGATGTACATGACAACAAGGTGTGACATGGTTGTATATACCCACAAAAAATTTATCCACTGAAAAAAATAGAATATGCTGTATATCAGTAGCATAAAGGTTAAAGTAATACCACAGCACACAATGGAAGGTTACTCACATAGTGTATACCTACATAAGTTACAGCATATATATCAAATAGTTTTATTTAAGAACAAGGCAAAAAAAAATTTTTAAATAACATTACCCGGTGAGGACATACAATTGTGTTCATAAATATTAATTAATCAAATTTTCATATGACAAACATAGGTTTGAATACCAGTAAAGAAAAACAAAAGCCACTGAACACTACAAAAAAAACATTAATCTTTCCTAAGAGCGCTGCTCCTCATATAGTGTTGTGCCGAGCATGACAGCTTCCACCTTTAGACTTTTCAAAATAATCCAGCAAACTTATTTTTTGTTACTGGATGACACTGATGGATGTGGAGAACTACTTAATCCCTTTAACAAACATAAATGCCTCACATGAAAGACACCAAAAGGAAGCTAAAGTCATCAAATTTAAGTTTTCACAATGTTGCCTAGATATTATTTAGTTAAATGCACAGAGAACACATGAAGTGTTAATGCAGGATAGAAACCACTTTAGTCAGAGCAAATGTAAAGTACATATGAACTTTGTAAACTCTATGCTAGAGAACAATCAAGTGAGTCGGACAACTGTTTCAACACTGATTTAGGCTAGAAAGTCCAGTGCTGTGATGAGTTACAACAAATTCAAGGAAAGACAAGACCTGCTAACTGCACCCTGCACACAGTGTGGAAAGCAACCCAAGGGTTCAACCACATTCAGAATAATTTTACTAATCCTGTATTCAAGCAGACATAGTAAGGGTTGTTGCCTTGAAGAGTAAAAGAATTTTGTTTTTGTAGATGGACACGAAAACATCCTATACCTTGAGTCAACAATTATGACCCCTTCCACAAGCAGTCATTATTTGCTAGAGAATTTGTTGAATAATAAGGACTTGCAAGTCAGCTGTGTGGCAGGAAAACACCTGGGCTATGGTCAAGGGAAAGCAAGGCCACCCAAGAACAAGCCAAAGATATTGAATACAGTGGACCCCCGCTTTACGATCACCTCCCAATGTGACCAATTATGTAAGTGTATTTATGTAAGTGCATTTGTACATGTATGTTTGGGGGTCTGAAATGAACTAATCTAATTCACAATATCCCTTATGGGAACAAATTTGTTCAGTACTGGCACCTGAACATACTTCTGGAATGAAATAATATCATAAACTGGGGGTCCATTGTATATCCAAGACAGGCTCTAGGGACAGCCCAACAAGGTTGCATAAACAGAAATGTTGGTGGGGGGTTGTATCCCTCTTGGGTTTGGACTGAAGGAAGGAAAGGGAAGAGATATAGCCCTTGGGATACACAAACAAGGTGATGCCCAAGTGCTGTGGCAGCTTCAACAGGGGGTCACTTCTTTGCTTTCACTAGCAACTTTATTGTAATGGGAGGAAGGTCCTCTATAATTAATGGGGAAAAGGCCCTGTTACTTTCAACTTTTTCCAGGCTGCACACATAGAAGCAGTGGTAATAACGGTGGACATAATAAGCCTGTCAGTAGGTTTTTGGTATCTGTATAATAAAATGAGCATGCACATTTTGCCAGTTTTAAAGCTAGAAAGTGGTTTGTAGTACTGTTGTAATGGTAGTGACCCTATGTAGCACAAGAGCAGTCAGGAGACTACCAGAGACACACACTTTTGATATGTATTAATGTTGGTAGAATTACTGACAATATGTTAGGTAAAAGGACACAAGTGCAACTTATGTGACATTTTTATTGTGGCAACATTTTCGCTCTCCAGGAGCTTTAGCAAGCTGTTACAAACAATACATGAACAGAGAGGGTATATATAGGCTTAGAAAGAGGTGTAATACTAGTGGAAGTACAATGGAACCTTGACTTATGAGTGTCCCAACGTACAAGTTTTTTTTGAGGTAGCCGTCACTCAGTCGATTTTTTGCTCTGAGTTACGAGCCAACATCCGAGTTACGAGCCAGCTCCCCCCGCTTTCCCCTCAATCCAAAACCTACACACCTCGCCTGTTTATCTATGAATTCATGCTTTAATTCCATGGAAATCCTCTTTTTCTTCTCAGCACTGTCCTTTACACTTACTTTCTTAGGACCCATGCTTAGAAAAACAAAATTTGGCCAAATGACTAAAACATGTAAGCAAAACATGAGAGGAAATACTCCCATTACTGAGGTAAACAGTGCAATGAGTTGGTGGCATTCTGAAGCAATTATAATAATAACAATAATAATAATAATAATAATAATAATAATAATAATAATAATAATAATAATAATACATACATACATACATACATGTACGTAATAATAATTCAGAATGCTGCCACTAGATGGCACAGCTGATGGCAAAACATCCGGTAAGAAATCCACATGTTTGCATCACTGTGGGAGCAGTTCTCTCTTGCTTGCTTGAATATTTTTTACAGTCATTTGGCCAAATTTATTTTTTCTAGCCATGGGTCCTAAGAAAATAAGTGCAAAAGACAGTGCTGAGAAGAAAAAGATGATGAATCACATGGGATTAAAGCAAATTGTATCAGTTAACCCTTTCAGGGTCCGTCCCGTAGATCTACGGCTTTACGTTCAGGGTCCAAACCGTAGATCTACGCCATGAGCTCAGCTCACTCTGATAAACTGTGAGTGGTACATTTGTGCCTTGATATGAGAGAATACATCTATGTGGTATGTGTGCACCACATAAAACAGATCCTGCAGCACACTGAGAGAAAAAAAATGAAATCATGATTTTTCGATTAAAACAGCAACTTTGCAGTGTTTTTTCGTATGTTTATTATGGTTGTATTTGCGATTTCTTGGTCTCATTTGATAGAATGGAAGGCATATTACAGAAATAGAGATGATTTTGATTGGTTTTAGCATTGGAAATGGCTTGAAACTGAGCTCAAAATAGCGGAAATGTTAAATTTTTGCCGATATTCAAGAGTAAACAAACGACCTCACAAGTCTAATACACGTCAGCTGGTGGGTCTAATATACATTCACAAATATGATGATGATATTTATACAATTATTACAGTATTGCATAACAGTAAATCTTCTATTTTTTTGTGTGAATAAAAATTCATTATGTGAAATAAAAAATCAAAATGGAATTTATTTGTAAAGCCTCAAAACATAACTAATGAACAGAGGAAATGTTAGTTTAGTGCCAGGAATGCCTACATTGTTCATTCTGGACCCTATTTTGAAATTGGAATATTTTGAACTTTGTGTTAAATTGGCCAAATTAACAATTTCGATCACTTTATTTTGTAGTTGAAACAGTTGACTTGGCGATTTCTTGTGCTCAATCGATAGAATAGAAGTAATACTAGTGAAATAGCTAAGAATTTGGTTGATTGGAATAATGTAATTGGCCTAAAATGGAGTCAAAGTCGGCAAAATCGCCGATTCGTAAATATCGCTGACACATCAAAATTCGCGAGAGCATAATTTCGTCAATTTTCCACCAAATTTCATACTTTTTGTTTTATTACCTTCACAAAAAGATTCTCTACGATTTCATAAGAAAAAATAACAAATTTTTTTTTTGAAAATTCTTGGACACTGGTGCGTGACTCCAGATTTGGGCCTTGGACCCTGAAAGGGTTAAATTCAGCAATCAAAAAAAACAAATTGTATCGGTTAAGTTCAGTGATAAAGTGTAGCATTAAGAGTGTAGCAAGTTAGTTAAGTGATTAAATGATAGAAAAAGGACGAAACGAGGACACTGCTGCTGCTTCCACTGCCATCATCACTCATATTATGGCCTATTGTATTCATTCTAGTTTATATATCATGTTTCTCTGTTAATTATCTTGTTTATTATGTCATATTAGATTAATTGTGATAGATAAATAAGCCGTAGAGTTATATTGAAATATTTTGTCCTGCCACTAGGATGGATTAATGGCATTTCAATTAATTTAAATGAGGAAAATTTATTTGATATACAGTGGAACCTTGGCTTATGACTGCCCCACCATTTATTTATTTATTTATTTATTTACAATTTGAGCACACATACAGAGGTACAAAAAAATACAGATAAGAGCAGCATGCCAAAGCCACTTATACTATGCATAGCATTACGGGCTGGCTTAAAATTAACTTAAAGATTAACTAAGCAATGATGAAATCAGTGATAAAACATTAATGTAAACAGATTACTATAAAGCACAAGTGAGTATTACAAAGACAGGTAATATGGTTGCATGCATTGTTGTACATTCAGTCATATGGAGTATTCTGTTAGGTAGTGTATTTAAAAAATAATAAAGTTAGATTGGGTTTTAGGTTTAACATTTATGTGATATAATTGTGAGAAACATTTAAGATATACAATTTATAAGGTTCAGTTATTCAGTATTTATTTGGTTTTGGGTGAGTAAGTGATCTTTGAGAAGAGACTTGAATTTATAAACAGGTAGTGTTTCTTTTATATTTACAGGTAATGAATTCCAGATTTTAGGGCCTTTTATGTGCATTGAGTTTTTGCATAGTGTGAGATGGACACGAGGAACATCAAAGAGTGATCTGTGCCTTGTGTTATGGTCATGTGTTCTGTTGAGGTTGGCAAGGAGATGTTTGAGGGGAGGGTTAATATCAGAGTTAAGTGTTCTATGTATGTAATAGGTGCAGTAATAAGTATGGATGTTTTGTATGGTGAGTAGGTTTAGTGTATTGAATATTGGTGGAGTGTGCTGCCTGTAGTGAGAATTTGTTATTATTCTAACTGCAGCCTTTTGTTGGGTAATTAGTGGTCTGAGATGGTTACTTGTTGTTGAGCCCCATGCACAAATTCCATAGGTGAGATAGGGGTAAATAAGAGAGTGATATAGGGCCAGGAGGGCTGACTGTGGAGCATAGTACCGTATCTTCGATAGTATGCCTACAGTCTTGGAAATTTTCTTAGAAATTTGTTGTATATGTGTATGAAATTTGAGTCTATTATCAAGGTGGATTCCTAAGAATTTTCCCTCTGTTAGCTTTGTGATAGGTGATCTATTTATCATTATGTTAAGAGGGACATCTGTAGCTCTGTTACCAAACTGAATGAAGTAGGTTTTGTCAATGTTTAGTGTAAGTTTGTTAGTCCTCATCCAGGTAGATATTTTCTGTAATTCGATATTTACAGTATTGGCTAGCGTGACTGGGCTCGGGTGGGAGAAGACATATGTAGTGTCATCTGCAAATAGTGTGGGTTTGAGTAATTGCGAAGCATTTGGTAGTCATTTATGTATAGGAGAAAGAGAAGAGGGCCAAGGACACTTCCTGTAGGACACCAACTGTAATTGGTTGTGCAGAAGAGTTTGCCCCATTTGCGAACACATATTGGCTTCTGTTGCTGAGGTATGACTTGAGGTAGTTGAGGGAGTGCCCTCTTATACCATAGTGTGACAATTTTACGTGGAGCAAGTCATGGTCAACTGTATCAAAAGCTTTACGTAAGTCAATGAAGATCCCCAGTGGGACTTCTTTTTTCTCTATTGCAGTGTATATATGTTCTAGCATGTGTATAATAGCATCATTAGTATTTTTATTAGCCCTGAATCCAAATTGGCAGGGGTTGAGTATGTTTTGGGAGATAAGGTAGGAGTAGATTCGTTTATGAATTAATTTTTCGAAGATTTTTGAGAGAGGGTGTAAGTTGGATATTGGCCTATAGTTATTCAACTCTGTTTGGTCTCCTCCTTTGTGAATCGGGGTGACCCTTGCTATTTTGAGTACTGTAGGGAAGGTGGAGGATTCAATGGATTTGTTAAAGAGTGTTGCAATGATTGGTGATAGCACTTGTTACACTTTTTTGTATATAAAGGGTGGTAAGGTATTTAAATCTCCTGCCTTGTTTTTTTAGTGCGTTGATAATAAGGGAGACTTCGTATGGGTTAGTCGGAGCTAGGAACAGTGTGTTCGGGTAGTTGCCGGTGAGGTAGTCATTTGGTGGGGTATCTGAGCTTGGGATTTTATTGGCAAGGTTTTGTCCTATAGTGGAGAAGAAATCATTGAGTCTGTTTGCTGTTTCTGTTGGTGGGAGTTGGGGTTCATCTGATTTTGCTAATTTTATTTCGCTATTTCGTGATATCTTTTTTGTTCCCAGAATTTCTGATAGGGTTTTCCAGGTCTTTTTTTATTCACCTCATAAGTTGGATAATCTGTTCTCATAATACAATTTTTTTGCCTTCTTATCAGGCTGGTTAGGATTGACGAGTAACGTTTTGTTTGGTCTCTGGTTATGTGACCCATTCTGTTTCTGTTTTTTCATATTGGTGTTTTGTATTTATGGATTTTAGAATGCTGGGTGTTAGCCAGGGGCTGTTCAGTCTCTTAGCTGTCATCTGTTTTAGTTTTTTTAGGGCAGTGCTTGTTATAGAGGTATTGGGTCTTTTTTATAAAATTATTAATACATTCGTCAATATCTGTATAGATTTTTAGCTCAGTGTGCCAGTCAATGTTTGCTATGCTGTTGTGAAGTTATTAATGGCTGCCTCATTGTGAAGTCTGAAGGTGACTTTAGTAGTGTCTTGGGGTAGTTTACCCAAAAGTTGTTATGAGGAAAGTAGGGTAGTGGTCTGTGGTATTATCTGTAATTATGCCTGATTTTAAAAGGGATATGGTGTTGGTCCAGATGTGGTCAAGTAGGGAAAAAACTAGTCTCTGTAACTCTTGTAGGTTTTGTTACTGTTGGTAGCAACATACAGTTACTCATTGTGTTTGTGAAAATTTAGTAACGTGTGGGTCCTGGTCTTGCAGGAGATTTTATTGAAGTCACCTGAGAGTAGTAAGTGATCTTTGTTCATGCATGCATCAGTTATCATACTTCCTAGGTTTTGACTAAATTGGCTAATGTTTGACTGTGGAACTCTGTAGATGTTTATCAATGTGAGAGGTTTTTGTAGGTATTTGGATTTGAATTTGGCTATTATATATTCCCCATGTTCATCCCTTGTGCAAGTATTAGTGATACATTGTCAGGATACAAACCGTTGTTCGATCGATTTTTTGTTTCTGGATATGAACGAAATTTCAGGATGCGTACTTCCCCCTCAAGGAAGGTTCCTTAAATAAATAAATAAAAATACTTATTTTTTTGCAAAGGTTAAAATGTGTGTTTACACATCATAATATGATTGGAGCAAAGAAAGCTACTATTATGCCGAGGCATTTAGGGCAGAATTTACTTAGTACAGTGGACCCCCGCCTTACGATATAATTTCATTCCAGAAGTATTTTCAGGTGCTGTTACCGAACGAATTTGTTCCCATAAGGAATATTGTGAATTAGATTAGTCCGTTTCATACCCCCCAAAAATACACGTACAAAAGCACTTACATAAATACACTTACATAATTGATCGCATTGGAAGCTGATCGTAAGGCGGGGGTCCACTGTACTTATAGACTACTTAAGTCTAAACAGGTCAAAAGTAGTGGTTACTAATGTTTTGCTGATGGAGGCACCAACTACTGGCAGCATTGTGAATTTTCTCTTTACTGTTATTATTATTATTATTACTACGTATATTGTATTATTATTATTAGTACGTATGTGGTGAGGGGCTCTTGATCTAGGGAATTTGATCTATGTTCCAGTTTCCTAAATTAGGCCTGAATACCTTCCATCCCATCCCCCACAAAAGTGCTTCCCCATTATAATAATAATAATAATAATAATAATAATAATAATAATTATAATAATAATAATAAGTATAATAATAATAAGTACAATAATAATAATAAGTATAATAATAATATAATAATGTACTACAATAATAATTATAATAATAGACAGCTTCGAAAGGCTGTCACTAGATGGCAGTGAATACCACAGCAATGCGGGAGTAGTGATGGCCGCATCCACTTGCCATATTATGGCCTATTTTATTTATTCTAGAGTATATATCATGTTTCTATGTTATTTATATTGTTTATTATGCCATATTAGATCAACTGTGATAGATAAATAAGCCATAGAGTTGATATTAGCATAATATTGAAGTGTATTTTTCCGGCCTCTGAGGTCATGAATTCCACCGGAACAGATTAATGGCTTTTCAATTAATTTAAATGAGGAAAATTAACTCAGCATATGAACAAATCAGGATACAAAGAAGGTCACAGAACGGATTAAGTTCGTAAGCAGAGATTCCACTGTACGAGCAAACTGAGTTACGAACTAGGTCACAGAATGGATTAAACTCATAAGTCAAGGTTCCACTGTAGTAGTAATATTAGTTGTAGTAGTAGTAATAATACAATATGGTAGAACAATCAACTTGCACATGAGTAAAAGGTAATGAAAATTATTACTAAGGTACCATAAAAATAGGTTAGACAAATATTTTAGTGGTTGGATTTGAGAGGGCCTGTTTCAGTGTTTCTCCTCTGTTATGTTCTTGTGTAGTATTAGCAGCAGAGACTATGTGATGGCAGGGTTTATTGCTTTGAGGATTTTTGCTAATACTTCAGAGATGATGAAGCTGCCTTTATTTTGCTTGTGTTAGAAAAGTCAATTAACGATCATTCAAGGCATTTATGTCTGCAGAAATTACGTTCTCTGATCACTAGTTGGGCGTCATTGAATTTCATGAGGTGATTGGTGGAATTTTGGTGCTGTACACAAGCGTTGTTCAAGTTATCATTCCTACATGTGTTAATGTGTTCATTGAGATGTGTTTCAAGGTTCCTTGCTGTTTCACCTAAATATATTCTATTGTAGCCTCCACAAAGTACAGTGGACCCCCGCATAGCGACTTTAATCCATGCAAGAGGGCTCGTTGTTATGCGAAATGATTGGTATGCGAATGAATTTTCCCCATAAGAAATAATGGAAATCAAATTAATCCGTGCAAGACACCCAAAAGTATGAAAAAAAAATTTTACCACATGAAATATACATTTTTCTACACACAAAGAGAAGGATACATGCACAATAGTAGAGTAGTACATGCACAGTATATATTGTGCATGTACTAGTCTACTAAATGAAGAATAAATGACACTTACCTTTATTGAAGATGCAGCAATGACTGATGAGACACTGTGTCCTGGGAGTGCCTTTTCCTCCTGAGTACTGTAGGTCCTGTTTGGCATTTTCTTCCAGAACAGGCCTTATCACACTGTGTATGCCACTACGATTCTTAAATCTCTCAAACCAACCTTTGCTGGCTTTAAATTCACCAATATGAGCACTAGTTCCAGGCATTTTTCCCTGTTCACCTGGGTGTTAGTCGACTGGTGTGGGTTGCATCCTGGGAGACAAGATTAAGGACCCCAATGGAAATAAGTTAGACAGTCTTCGATGACACTGACTTTTTTGGGTTATCCTGGGTGGCAAATCCTCTGGGGTTAATTGTTTCTTGGTATTCTCAATAAGCCACACCAACAACGGTGCTACAGCAGTAGCAGCAGCAGCTGACAGTGCTACAGCAGCAGCAGCAGCTGACAGTGCTACAGCAGCAGCAGACGATGCTACAGCAGCAGCAGACGGTACTACAGCAGCAGCTGACGGTGGTACAGCAGCAGCAGCAGCTGACAGGGCTACAGCAGCAGCAGACGATGCTACAGCAGCAGCAGACGGTACTACAGCAGCAGCTGACGGTGGTACAGCAGCAGCAGCAGCTGACAGTGCTACAGCAGCAGCAGACGATGCTACAGCAGCAGCAGACGGTACTACAGCAGCAGCAGACGGTACTACAGCAGCAGCAGCAGCAGCTGACGGTGGTACAACAGCAGCAGCAGCTGACGGTGCTACAGCAGCAGCAGCAGCTGACAGTGCAGCAGCAGCAGCAGCAGCAGCTGACGGTGTTACAGCAGCAGCAGCAGCTGTACCACCAATAGTAGCGATGGTTGATTGGGGTTTATTATACAACCTGGCCAGCTCGGAGACACGCACTCCACTTTCATACTTATCAATGATCTTTTTCTTCATCTCTATAGTAATTCTCACCCTTATTGCTGTAGGGTTGGCACTAGAAGCTTTCTTGGGGCCCATGGTCACTTATTTTGCAGATAAAATCACCAAAAACACTGTAATAATACGAAATGTTCCGATTGTATGCTTGGATGTTACTGAGGAGGCTGGCTGGTAAACAATGCCACCGATGGCACATGTGAGGCTAGCTAAGGGCGCACATTGGACGCGTCTCGGACGAACAGCAGTGAGCGGGTTTTTGAGCGGTATGCGAGGCAAAAATTTTGCGATAAAAGCGAGCGGTATGCTGATTAAACGTTATATGATGCCGATGGTATGTGGGGGTCCACTGTATAGTGTCAACTCCTGCAATGACTGATTCATGGTGGTTCAATTTTGTCCTGGTTAGATCCCTTGTGGAAGTGCTGGATGCGATGGTGACTCTAGTGTAAGCTTGTGCCAGTACCTTAGAAATGTTCAGTGCAACCTGGCTGTTTGGAAGGATTATAACTTTGTTAGGAGTGTTGTTGGTGCATGGAGAATTGATAATCTGAAGAGCTCTTTTCCTGCAGTCTTTGATGAAAAAGGAAGGAAAATGTAGATCAGTGAAGGTTTGGTGTATGTAAGTACATTCATTGTCAAGAAACTCAGGACTACAAAATCTCCGGGAGGTAAAGGAAGATTAAGGTCCTGACTGGCTTTACTTCATAGAATGTCACAAGCCACTGACATTCGTAAAGTCAATTTTCTTCTACCTCCTGGAGATTTTGTTGACTTGATTGAAATCTGCATTAATTTCAATTGCTTGAACAAACCTATGATATGGGAATGGGGTCCCCTATCAGTGCCGTCTTAGCCAACTTGTATATGGAACACCTAGAAGCTGCACACTTCAACATCATCCCCACCAGCATCACCTGGTTATGTTATGTGGACAATGTCCTCATAATAACTCCCAAATACTTTGATGTACAGAATCTTCAGGCAAGGCGCAACACAGCTGAACCGGCTATCCAGTTTACACTAGAAGAAGAGTCCAATGACAAGTTACCTTTTCTAGATGTCCTCATTCACAAAGTAGATAACAAGCTAAGATTTCAAGTTTACCATAAACCTACCAACAAAAATGATCTTGCCCACTTCTATTTCAGTCAAGATACTAAGATCAAAAGAGGTATCATCACTGGATTTTTCCTAAGAGCATAATACCGAATTTGTAGTCCTGAGTTTCTTGACGAGGAATGTACTTACATACACCAAACCTTCACTGATCTACATTTTCCTTTCTTTTTCATCAAAGACTGCAAGGAAAGAGTTCTTCAGATCATCAATTCTCCCTGTACCAACATCACTTCTAACAAAGTTATAATCCTTCCCAACAGCCAGGGTCCTTCTAACCAGGACAAAATTGAACCACCACGAACCAGTCAATGCAGAAGTTTACACTATTACCTCATGAAATTCTACGATGCCCGAATAGTGATCAGAAAACCTAATTTCCACAGACGTAAATGCCTTGAATCACCATTAACCCTTAAACTGTCCAAACGCAGATCTATGTTTTTTTTACATGCTCTCTTATAGAGAAAATGAAGGTCGGAGCACTATGTTTGGAAGGATTTAAGGGTTAATCACCGTTTCTAACACAATCAAGGAAAATAAAGGCAGCTTCATCATCTCTAAAGTATTAGCAAAAATCCTCCTCAAAACAATAAACCCTGCTATCACATAGTCTCTGCTGCCAATACTACACAAGAACATAACAGAGGAGGAACACTGAAACAGGCCTTTTCAAATCCAACCACTAACAGAAATACAGTGGACCACCGCTTAACGATCACCTCCCAATGCGACCAATTATGTAAGTGTATTTACGTAAGTGCATTTGTACGTGTATGTTTGGGGGTCTGAAATAGACTAATCTACTTCACAATATTCCTTATGGGAACAAATTCGGTCAGTACTGGCACCTGAACATACTTCTGGAATGAAAAAATATCGTTAACCGGGGGTCCACTGTATTTGTCTAACCTATTTTTATGGTACCCCAGTAATAGCTTTTATTACCTTTTACTCATGTGCAAGTTGACTGTTCTACCATAATATATTGCTACTATACCTACCATCTGACTTACGACCTGCTCGACATATGTCCACTCGACTTATGACCGTACATCTGGCAGCTAGGCTGGGCCGGCTGATACATACCACTGTACAATATTTGACGATATTCGCAGTAGGTAAAATGAAAGGGGGTAAGGCAGCCGGGATTGATGGGATAAAGATAGAAATGTTAAAAGCAGGTGGGGATATAGTTTTGGAGTGGTTGGTGCAATTATTTAATAAATGTATGGAAGAGGGTAAGGTACCTAGGGATTGGCAGAGAGCATGCATAGTTCCTTTGTATAAAGGCAAAGGGGATAAAAGAGAGTGCAAAAATTATAGGGGGATAAGTCTGTTGAGTGTACCTGGTAAAGTGTATGGTAGAGTTATAATTGAAAGAATTAAGAGTAAGACGGAGAATAGGATAGCAGATGAACAAGGAGGCTTTAGGAAAGGTAGGGGGTGTGTGGACCAGGTGTTTACAGTGAAACATATAAGTGAACAGTATTTAGATAAGGCTAAAGAGGTCTTTGTGGCATTTATGGATTTGGAAAAGGCGTATGACAGGGTGGATAGGGGGGGGCAATGTGGCAGATGTTGCAAGTGTATGGTGTAGGAGGTAGGTTACTGAAAGCAGTGAAGAGTTTTTACGAGGATAGTGAGGCTCAAGTTAGAGTATGTAGGAAAGAGGGAAATTTTTTCCCAGTAAAAGTAGGCCTTAGACAAGGATGTGTGATGTCACCGTGGTTGTTTAATATATTTATAGATGGGTTGTAAGAGAAGTAAATGCGAGGGTCTTGGCAAGAGGCGTGGAGTTAAAAGATAAAGAATCACACACAAAGTGGGAGTTATCACAGCTGCTCTTTGCTGATGACACTGTGCTCTTGGGAGATTCTGAAGAGAAGTTGCAGAGATTGGTGGATGAATTTGGTTAGGGTGTGCAAAAGAAGAAAATTAAAGGTGAATACAGGAAAGAGTAAGGTTATGAGGATAACAAAAAGATTAGGTGATGGAAGATTGAATATCAGATTGGAGGGAGAGAGTATGGAGGAGGTGAACGTATTCAGATATTTGGGAGTGGACGTGTCAGCGGATGGGTCTATGAAAGATGAGGTGAATCATAGAATTGATGAGGGAAAAAGAGTGAGTGGTGCACTTAGGAGTCTGTGGAGACAAAGAACTTTGTCCTTGGAGGCAAAGAGGGGAATGTATGAGAGTATAGTTTTACCAACGCTCTTATATGGGTGTGAAGCGTGGGTGATGAATGTTGCAGCGAGGAGAAGGCTGGAGGCAGTGGAGATGTCATGTCTGAGGGCAATGTGTGGTGTGAATATAATGCAGAGAATTCGTAGTTTGGAAGTTAGGAGGAGGTGCGGGATTACCAAAACTGTTGTCCAGAGGGCTGAGGAAGGGTTGTTGAGGTGGTTCGGACATGTAGAGAGAATGGAGCGAAACAGAATGACTTCAAGAGTGTATCAGTCTGTAGTGGAAGGAAGGCGGGGTAGGGGTCGGCCTAGGAAAGGTTGGAGGGAGGGGTAAAAGAGGTTTTGTGTGTGAGGGGCTTGGACTTCCAGCAGGCATGCATGAGCGTGTTTGATAGGAGTGAATGGAGACAAATTGTTTTTAATACTTGACGTGCTGTTGGAGTGTGAGCAAAGTAACATTTATGAAGGGATTCAGGGAAACCGGCAGGCCGGACTTGAGTCCTGGAGATGGGAAGTACAGTGCCTGCACTCTGAAGGAGGGGTGTTAATGTTGCAGTTTAAAAACTGTAGTGTAAAGCACCCTTCTGGCAAGACAGTGATGGAGTGAATGATGGTGAAAGTTTTTCTTTTTCGGGCCACCCTGCCTTGGTGGGAATCGGCCAGTGTGATAATAATAATAAAATTCGCGGTGGCAATGCATCATGCAGGCAGCATCAGTTTGAGTTACCCTGCCCTATCAGCAGCATCATACTGTATTAACTGTACTAACTGGACGGTAAATTTCACCATGGTTCCTAAGAGAAAGTCTGAATTTTGCACTGGAGATTGTGGCAAGAAGGCAAGAAAGGTTCTTACTTTCAAACTCTCTCTATTTGTTTTCACTGTTGCACATAAATCTGTCTGTATCTGTCTGCCTGTATATCTGTCTGTCTGTATCTGTCTCTGTGTGTTTATCTGTCTTTGTCTTCCTGTGTGTATCTGTCTTTCTGTCTACCTGTGTGTCTGTTTGTCTACCTGTGTCTGTCTTTCTGTCTACCTGTGTGTCTGTCTTTCTGTCTACCTGTGTGTCTGTCTGTCTACCTGTGTGTGTGTCTTTCTGTCTGCTTGTCTCTCTGTCTCAGAGCCACTCATGAACCAACAGGTATTACACACGAAGCAGAGTTGTCATATCATCAATATGATGCTAATATCACTATATAGCTTATTTATCTATCACAATTCATCTAATATGACATAATAAACAATATAAATAACATAAACACCTGATATACACTCTAGAATGAATAAAATATGAACTCAACTACTTTAAACTTCACATCTTGCACCTGCGCTGGTGTGCAGCTACACATTAAAATCATTAAGAGTGTGTTATTGGTCTTGAAGATGCCATATTAATAATGACAATAATAACACAATAATAATCACTCTGAGGCACATAAATGTGCATAAAACATTAATATAGACATTTTGCTTAATGCATCTATGATTTTCTTTCAAAATTATATAATAAACACGCTATGTAACATATAAATTAACATAAATATGAGATGTTTTTCCAGTCAGCTTAACAGAGTGAACAAAAACCATTCGTGTCCGGGCTGGTAACAACAACAATAACAACAACTGGTTTGTCTGCAAAACTCACGAACCTTCTACACTCATTCTCTCTCTCGTTTATTCTTTTAATATTGTTTACTCACCTCTCACTCTACATTAAGACTACAGATATTTTAAAGTAATGAGTAAACACTATATTTTATTATAGTTTAACAATAATAATATTATTATTAATATTAGTACATATGTATTATTGTAATAATACATAATAATAATTATTAATGTTCTTATTAATTTAGGGCACTGGAGCACAGATCCACAGTATAGCACTTTGTCTGAATTTTTGGGGTTATCCTAGGTAATTTACACTATGTATGATAACTTATGTGTACCTGTGAGAGAGAGAGAGAGACAGAGAGACAGAGAGAGAGACAGAGAGAGAGACAGAGAGAGAGACAGAGAGAGAGACAGAGACAGAGAGAGACAGACAGAGAGAGACAGAGACAGACAGAGACAGAGAGACAGAGACAGACAGAGACAGACAGAGACAGGCAGAGACAGACAGACAGAGATAGACAGATACAGATGGAGAGAGATCCAAATTCAGTCAGTCAGGCAGCCAACCAAAAGCCGGCCGGCCGGCTAGCCAGCCAAATACGTATTACACATGTTCCAGAGTGTATTTCTCTTTACTTAGGGCATAGGTTATAGGACATTCTGGCAGGGTGACACTACCAGTGGTATTCTCCCATTCCACTGTGTCGACAATACTTAAAGATAACAGTAACATACGATACTGTATGAGATGTAAAATTTACAATACAGTGTACTACCATGTATACATAATATACAGTACATAAATGATTAAAGTATATTTATAGAAGTAAATTATGGTAAAAAGAATGAATAATGATTATACATTACATTACATTACTATGTAGGTAGTTTATATAGCAAAGGTTTGACATTATGCCCTACCCAGTATGTCGGCAATTTTCAAAGGTTCAACTTATGCCCATTTTAACTTACGACCAGTTGGTCAGAACTAAGCTCGGTCATAAATAGGATGGTACTTGTACTACTATCGCTAGTATCACACCTCATTGTAAATAACAAAAAAAGGCACAATACCATGACTGGAACAATACACAAATAACCTGCACATAGAAGAGAGGAGCTTATGACGATGTTTTGGTTCGACTTGGACCATTTGTAAATTGTCCAAGTCAGACCAAAATGTTGTCGTAAGCTCCTCTCTTCTATGTGCGGGTAATTTGTGTATACCTCACTGTAAGCCTACATATGCCCTCTGTGTCCATGTACTGTTTGTACCGGCTTGACAAAGCTCCTGGAGAGGGGAACATTGCCACAGAAAAATGTCATAATTGTTGCACTTGTGTCCCTTTACCTAACATAACTTTTGAAAATGTTTACTCATGGTTCGGGGGATTGCAACTGTATCCACAGAGAGAACAGAGGTGATAAAGATTTGTAACACCTGATTGCAGAGGATGAATTAGGGGACCATCAGCAATGAGGAACAGTTTGTATAAAGTTCCCAATCTGCTAGCTCAAGCTACTAATGGGAACGATGAGGTATGGTGTAATAATGAGAAGTAATGAGACAAGGGGGAAATGATGGCAATCAAGATCATTTACTACTGTCCAATCAAAGCCCAACACTATAATGGAAGATCTATAAAGGAGAAAGTATGGGTGCAAGATTCTAAAAGCGTAGGGGTACCATTGATCGAGACATGGAAAGTGTAGGGGTACCATTGATCGAGACACGGAAAGTGTAGTGGTGCCATTGATCGAGACATGGAGAGTGTAGGGGGTACCGTGATCAAGACATGGAAAGTACAGAGTAGGGAAAAGCCTCTAACTGGTCTCTGTGAGTCACAATTAGCACTCTTTCCAGAGCAAATGATGAGCACTAAAATCACCTAATAAAAGCAGAAATTACATGCTAGGTATAGATATTGGACATAAAGGGAAAAAGATATGAAAAACAAACTGCATATGACTTTCAATATGAACTTTGTGTCAAGAACAAGAAATATCATCGTGTATAAAAAGTGCACTTCCACTGTCTCACTGGAAAAGGATTGACTGACTGTAACAGAACAAATCCAGAGATTGGAATTCAAACTGCTTAACATATTTTTTGTTGTTGAAAACAAATACAGAGGACCCCCGATTAACGATCTTTTTTCATTCCAGAAGTATGTTCAGGTACCAGTACTGACCGAATTTGTTCCCATAAGGAATATTGTGAAGTAGATTAGTCCATTTCAGACCCCCAAACATACACGTGCAAATGCACTTACATAAATACACTTACATAATTGGTGGCATTTGGAGGTGATCGTTAAACGGGGGTCCACTGTACATACAGAGGAAACCTGGGAGATCAACATTTAGAGCATTCTCCAATATCAACTGTATCTTTTGATATACCACTTTAATAATGCCATTATTATGGCATTATAAGTAGTAGCTATGGGCTAGCATGATTAGTAAAGTCAATGTACACTGGCAGCAGCAAATTAGCATAATAATAAAAGATCTGTAGGTAACTGGAGTAAGAAGATGTATTAACAGAAGGTGTAGGGGGTTGTGGAGAGTGAGACTGAAGATAATGGGTGGTTCAGCATCCACTGTGGGCTTTGTCTCTTCAATAAAAGCCTACATGACCTCAGTAGTTTCTATAGTCAAGGAAGTGGCAGGTAGTGTGATGCGAGTAGAAAAAGTAGG
This sequence comes from Cherax quadricarinatus, assembly GCF_026875155.1. Classification (NCBI taxonomy): domain Eukaryota; kingdom Metazoa; phylum Arthropoda; class Malacostraca; order Decapoda; family Parastacidae; genus Cherax; species Cherax quadricarinatus. The sequence goes on from NC_069441.1 coordinate 39,295,773, forward strand.
AGAGGAATGATAATGGCAGCTGAAAAGATTAAGAGAGATGAAGGGATTTATGAGTGGTAGCAAGTGGTGGTGGATTTCTACAACTATCACAGATGCAGGAGTCAAGGTGCAAGGCACACTGAGAGCAAGAGTTAAGGATTAAGGAACAATAGGTTGGTAAGGAGGTTTGATGACTACGAGTTCTGAGTCTGAAGTTTTGGGGAAAATGACAAAAGCCCAGCTAGTGAAGGCTGCATGGGGTTTCCTACCAGGAGAGAGTTCCAGGATTAAATGCCCCCATGCCCAGTCCATGACTGAGAAGGTGAAGTTGTAAGAATGGGAGAGAGCAAAGAACTAGGAACGTAAGAGGTGAGAACTTCGTAAGGACTGAGCACAAGAGACTGTAGGATTATTATTATTATTATTATTATTATTATTATTATTATGATTTTTATTATTCTTACAATCAAAACTAAGCACTAAAGTCCTAAGGGTCTGAGAAACTATGGGAGAGGTTTCAACAAAATCCTGTAGTCGTTGTGTAGCTCTGGAGTAGGAGAGCCAAGGTAGCTATCATAGTGTATGATAGCTTCTGTTTCTTCCTGAGACAGTGTATTTCACTTTCTCATTAGAAAAATGTACAGGGAGTACTTAGCCACAGTTAAGGCAACTAGAAGCATGGGGATGATGGGGGATGAGTTTAGCCACAGGATGGAACATTATGACCCACTACACTACAGACTGAACATTTTGTTGGTGATCTGCAATATTTGGCTGGGTGGCCAAAGTGCCAGAATTGTCTGTATTGTTGAAACATTGGTCAGAGATGCCATACCTGTAAGCACTGCCCCATTATATAAACCAAGGATGGAAGGTCTTGGCAGTTGAAAGGTACTTTAAACTACACTGCTAGGGAAACATATCCAGTGTTAGGCAGAGTAGATGTATGTTTCTACTTTGGTGATAGGAAGGTAATGGGGCTCAAGTTGCTTGTAAATGTCTGGGTAACATTTTAATACACTATAATACAACATTCTTGTTGTATTATAGTGTGTGTTAGATGATGGCAGTTGCGCAGCTTGAAATGAGGAAGGAATGGCTGTGTGGTGTGACTGGGATATAGTCACAGAGCAGATATGGGAAAAGTTGTTGTACTGTTCTGTATCATACATATAGTAACAATAATCGTTCCACTCTTGAAGGCATGGAAGGATTTGCTTTGGTCAACATATCTCATGAGTGCTTTGTTAATGCCATGGTTAGGTAATGTAATCCATAAGTGTTGTTGGCTGGAAGAATAACAATTTCATCCCAGTGTCTGCAAAATACATCTTGTAGAAAAAGTTTCTAGGTAGTGTTTTGTAGTATGTAAGTAAGAAGTTACAGCAGTTACTTCAGTATCATGATCATCTAGTATATGTTGAACTTATTTAAAAGATGGTTTGGAGTCAACCAACTGATTCAAGTGGGGTCAGCATTCAACCTCCTCTGTTCTCTTACCATAGATGTTGCTCACCTGCAAGCCATAGTTTTACCAGCCTGCTCAACTTGCTGGCATGGGGAAACAAAGAATTTATGAGTCACTGGACTTGGCACAAAGAGCTGAAGGAGCTAATGAAGCCAAAACCCACCTCAGTATGGCCATGACAGCAAAGGTGGCAATTCCCCCACTGGACATCAAGGATCTACCATCAGGGGGGACAAGAAAGAGAAGAAGGAAGTACAGCCTAGAGAATAAAAAAAGAGACCCACCCCAAGCAGCACCCATCATCAACACCATCAATATTGCCATCCACCTTCCCTACAAACCACATCTACCAGGTATAAACTACCTAGATGGAACCTCCAGAAGTGAGCAATGATTAGCAAAGCCAGCTGATTAGAAAGAGTACCAGAGGGGCCAACATCATACAGCTAATAATGGTGGAGGGGAAACCACAATGAACACCATGAGTTGTACACCTTCAGCTGCCACTGTTGGAACTGCAGGTAACATTCACTAGTATTCCTCCCATCAGAAGGCCTGTTGCATGATTACCCAATGTCCTGCCTGCAGCCACCCAAGAGGTCCTCCAGATGAATCAATTTCCTCCACTTAGTTGACAAACAATATGGCACTACCATCTGAAGGAATGCAAGATTAGAGCAACAAAGTTAACTATTTCTTTCCAAAAGGAGCACAATTTTACAAAGTAGGAAATATCTCCACTCTTTTCCAAAAGAGGAGAGAAATGTGACCAATGTATTCAGATTTGATCTAAGGAAGGAGAGAAGAGGTCCAAATCCTCCTTCACCACTACAACGAACCCTCCTTGAAGGAGATATACAGTTCCTTGGAACAAGAACTCATTACTATCAAGGCACACCCCTTACCTGGAGTATACCTGGAGAGAGTTTCAGAGGTCAATGCCCCCGCGGCCCTGGGGGCGTTGTTTTGTTTCACTGTATTTTATTCTTATTTTATTACTTGCTTTATTTTGAATGTGTTCTTATTTTTCCCATCTGCCAACTCTGATACTTATATTGTGATTCTAATAAAAAACATCAACTAAACTGGAGTTTTCTTGCTGGAGTCGTTTTTTACAAGATAGGATTTTCTTGAAAGTTTTCTAAACACTAAACATCACTGTTGATTATCTCTTGTATATGAGTTTTCATATGATTTACTAGATTAGTTTCATGTAAAAAACTTTTTAGACACCTTGAACACTGATGAGTTTGTTCTCTGCTGTGACTTTTTGTGTGTTTTACTAAACTTAATTCCTGTGAGAAGCTTTTAGAACACACTGAGCAACTATATTGTTTCTCTTTAGAATGTACTTTTAAATGTAATGTTAACTGTGCTTTTGTTGAAAAACCTTTCTGACATTCTGAACACTTGTACGGTTTATGTCCTGTATGGACTGTCATATGTGCAACTAAAGCATAGTGTCTTGAAAATGCTTTTGAACACTCTGAACACTGATACGGTTTCTCTCCTGTATGATTACGCATGTGTTTTACCAGAGAACATTTTACTGAAAATGTTTGTGGACACTCTGAGCATTGATATGGTTTCTCTCCAGTGTGAACTCTCATGTGTGTGGTGAGGTTGCTGCTCTGTTTAAACGTTTTTTGGCACAATAAACACTGAAATGGTTTTTCTCCTGTATGAACTCTCTGATGTTGTTTTAGTGAGTATTTATCAATAAAGTCTCTTAGGCATTCTGAACACTGAAATGGTTTCTCTCCTGTATGAAGTCTCTGATGTTGATTTAGTTTAGATTTATAAATAAAACCTTTTTGACACACTGGGCAGTTATGTGGTCTTTCTCCTGTATGAATTTTCTGATGCTGTTTTAGTTTGTATTTTTCATTAAAACCTTTTTGGCACACTGGGCAATGATGTGGTTTCTCTCCTGTGTGAGTTCTATAGTGAGTCATGAGACGAAACTTGCACGAAAAAACTTTTGGGCAAACTGAGCACTGTAAAGGTTTCTTAACTGAACGAATACTCATGTTTGCTTTACTTTTTCAAGTTTTTAACAATAAATACATTTATGATTTATGTTACAGTATACAGCAGTTGACAATAATGTTGCCAGTCATTTAGTAGAATAAAAACTTGTATTTTAATCATTTGCAAATGCTCACATTTTCCTAGAGTAGACTTACTGTATAAGGATTGGACAACACCAAAATCTTTCCAATACTGATGCTCAGTTTTAGGTCAGTACTACCCTATTACTGTATTTTGAAAAATGATGAGGGTTTTTCATTCAATATTACCTGACATCTAAAACATACTCTTAATGAGTACTTATAGACAAAACAAACTGGTAATAAATTAATGTTAGTCCTTGGCATATTTTGATGACAAAATATAGTTTAAGTATACATGTATAAAATATACAATAAGTACTGAGTTCCCCTAAAGAACAATATTCTATAAGAGCTCAAAACTTCCAAGTGATTAGTGATATAAGACTCTTCCTACACAATCTCTCATAAGCAACAGAAGTGTAAGTTGTCACTGTGTAAATTATTAATAGCCATGTCTTCAGCAGATGCACTCTAGCTGCCATGTAAGTGTTATCAACTCAGTACTGTATGTTGCTACACTCTGTATCTGTATTTCCTGTTAACATATGTGACTACAACAAGGTGATGTCTTTGTACATTGTAAGTTTGGACAGGTAGCCTAACACATACAGGTTAACAGTGTTCAGACAGTATATACCGAGATGCTTGGCTTTACCTTTATAATATTATAGATTAACTATTTCGGACAGTGATTGCAACTTGGTGCCGATACTGGTAGTACCCAGTATTGCTGCCATTTCTTGAGTTGGATGACACTGGATGTTAGCAGTGAATGTATGCTACTGCACTGATGACACGATGTTACCAGTGAATGTATGTTACTGCACTGCCAGTGCACGGATCATCTGTAAAAAAAAGTTGAACAGTAAGTACCATTTCAGAAAAACTAAGACTATCTAGAAATACTAGACAATACACAAGCTACGTAAACTACATACATTGGAACCTCGGTTTTCGTCCGTAATTCGTTCCAGAAAGTCTGACGAAAACCGAATTTGATGAACACTGAAGCAATATTTCCCATATGAAACAATGTAAATCCAATTAATCCATTCCAGACACCCAGAAGTGTTAACAAAAAATACATTTTATAGAGAATAATTATAGTTTTACATACAGAAAACAATGAGAAATAAATAAAAAGGACTAATGAAATGGATAAATGAACAATTAACATAACTTTTACCTTTATTGAAGACTCTTGTTGGCATATGGAAGATGGTGAGGAGGGGAGAGGGAGGAGGAGGAGAGGTTATTGTTTGGAAAGGGAATCCCATTCCATAAAGACTTCAGGTATCAAGTCCTTATCTGGGGTTACTTCCCTTCTTTGTCTTTTACTGGCACTAGGACCAGCTTGAGTCACTGGACCCCTGTCACACAAAAAATCTGTCCAGAAAGGTCTGTGTCTGGTGTCTCTTTAACCCTTAAACTGTCAAAACAGATCTATGTTCACATGCGTAGTGCTCCAAAAGTAGATCTACGTTTTTTTACATATTTTCAAATAAAACAAAAAAAAATGTTGATCAAAGTTTTTTTACACATTTTGAAATTTTTTTATTTTTTTTATTATCACACCGGCCGATTCCCACCAAGGCAGGGTGGCCCGAAAAAGAAAAACTTTCACCATCATTCACTCCATCACTGTCTTGCCAGAAGGGTGCTTTACACCCTTTACATACATACTTTCAAATGTTGAAAAAACATAGATCTATGTTTGGAGAGTTTAACGGTTAAGATTTGCCAAAAATGGGACATGGCATTGTAATTGAACATGTTGCAGACATGGCTTGCAACAGCTTAGTTAGGTTGATATTTCTCCACAAAACTTTGCAACTCGCTTCACTTTGCACACATGTCCTTAATCACTGAAGAAGGCACATTCTCCCCTCTCTCTTCCTCCTCCTCTGAAGCAATTTCCTCAGTTGCGATCTGTTGCTGTTGCAGTTGAAGGCATTGCAGCTCTTCAGTAGTTAGCTCTTCCCTGTGGTCATCCACCAACTTTTACACATCCTGTTCACTCACATCCAACCCCATGGACTTCCCCAAACCCACAATAGACTCCACAACAGGCATAGGGTTGTCAGGGTGAGCCTCAAACCTTCAAAATCCTTCTCTTGAACACATTCTGGTCACAATTTCTCGGAACTTTCTTTGGCCCCATGGTGACTTATTTAGCAGTTGTACTCAATAAACAAGCACAAAAAACAATGGATTATTACCAAATGTTTCATATGAAAGTGCAGGATAATGTTTACTCGACGATAAACAAAGCCAGACTGACTCAGAACGCGTGCATGGGATGCTTTGTGCGGGTGTGGGCAGGCGGACACATTCGGTACAGCTGATGAAAACCAAGGTAACAAACGAAAACTGGGGCAAAATTTTGAAGAAAAAAGTAATTGAAAACTGAATTTGACGAAAACCAGGGTAAAGGAAAACCGAGGTTCCACTGTACTGATATAAAATTCCAATGGTGATACCACAGTCACTTTAAAGGAAAAAATTCTAACAAATCTGACTGTTGTTATGCAGGGTTCTGCATGACATCATAATGTACATATAGTGGAGAAGTGTGCCATAATAATATGAATATTATAGTTGTAAAGAATAATTTTATAATTTATAATGTGCATTTGGGGGTACTGTAAAGTACTCTAACTGTAATTATAAAGAAATTCTGTTAATGATTTATTTTCCAAGGATGTTTGGGTACGCGGAGTAAGGTGGTTTGAGGGAGTCACGTGACATTAGCATGGTGTGTAGAGGCTGGCGTCGGAGATGCTGTGTATTTAAGATAAGTTTGTAGTTGTACACTCATTTTGTTTATCCAACTCAAGCCATAGGCTCGCATATGGCTTACCTGTATGTTCACCCAGGCTCTGACATGGTCAGGGTGCTGTGGGATGAGTGAAAAAATAAGAAATGAGGTTTGTAGTGTAATGACGGCCTGACGCTAACGAAGCCTAGTGGTTATGGTGGCTGAACCTCCAGCCAGCTGTTGTGTGTACCCTCATTTGGGCGTTTAGAATTAAGGCTTTTCTGTTATGTTATGTTATGGTGACTAAATAGATATATTTTCCTAATTGGGATTTTTGCCTAACCCTCTGTTACCCAACCCCTTGAAGTACACATACCAGTTTAGCGCTTTCTGTTTTGACTGGGATACCCCTGGGTGGCCGGTTTGGGCTTGAGATGTGTGTAACTTTTACCTTTGCCCTTAGACCAGGCTCAAGCCCCCAGCTATCCCACATTTTTGTGTAACAACTGTTATGACAAGAGTACATTTAAATTTTCAATTTATGGGAAGGCCCCGCTTATACAGCAGTGAGGTTACAGGTTACTGCTGTAAAGCAAAAATTGATGTAAAGTGAATCATAGTTACTTTTCAATAGCCTGAAAACATGTTTACACTATTATATATAAGTGAGTAATATGACTAGGCCTAAAAAATGCGTATTTTTTTTTTTATTCGCCGGTACACACAGTACACACACATTACTTACCTTAAAATAATTTTGTTGTTAGCTTATAGTGAATAGTGAATATATTTATTATAGGAAGTCCGAATAAATGAAGAATGGATAACTGAAAACCGCTGCATTAAAAAAGTGCTGTAAAACGGGGCCTGCTTGTATCTTCTCTGGGGATAAAGACATGCCTCTCTCTAGATACTTTCATAAGAGTAACAAACATGTACATCTATAGACTAATGTCATAATACATGTCAATACAGTACACAAAACTGCTGGAAAAGTTTGGGAATGGTTGAACCAGGCAGACTGACATTACTCATCACTGTTAACCTTGAGTGTACACATCTTACTGCAGGTGCAGGAGAATGTTTAACCCTTTGACTGTTTCTGCCGTATATATACGTCTTACGAGCCAGTGTTTCAGAGGTATATATACTCAATAATTCTAGCGGCTTCAAATCAAGCAGGAGAAAGCTGGTAGGCCTACATTTGAGAGAATGGGTCTGTGTGGTCAGTGTGTACTGTATAAAAAAAATCCTGCAGCACGCAGTGCATGAGAGAAAAAAACTCCGACTGTGTTTTTGGATTAAAATGCCGACTTTGAGGTGAATTATCCTATAGTATTTATGGTTATATTCTCATTTTCTTGGTCTCATTCGACAGAATTGAAAACATATTACAGAAATAGAGATGATATTGATTAGTTTCACAATGAAAACAACCTTGAAATTGAGCTCAAAGTAGCGGAAATGTTTGATATTTACCAATGTTTATGAGTAAGCAAATCACACCACATGTTCAATACACGTCAACTGGGGAGTTTGATATTCTTTCACTAGTGCATTGATATTATTTATACCATTTTTACAATAATGCAGTAGTCTCCATAACAGTAAATCTTCTGTTTTTTGTGTGAATAAAAAATCAAAATAGAAAACAAGAGTAATATAATATAGAGAGGCCTGGAGATGCTAATGAACAGAGGATATGTTATTTTAGTGCCAAAATGTCTGCATTGTTTATTCTGGACCATATTTTGAAACTGGCATCTTTTTTAACCTTTGCAGGCTTGCACGCCAGGGTTGGTGCCGAACTAGTACGCATAAATTCTAGCACCTTCAAATCTAGCAAGAGAAAGCTGGTAGGCCTACATACAAAAGAATGGATCTATGTGATCAGTGTGCACAGTATTAAAAAAATCCTGCAGCACACAGTGCATAACGAGAAAAAAAAGACCGTGTTTTTGCGACTTTGCAGTATATTTTCAAATGCTATTTATGGTTGTATTCTAGTTTTCCTGGTCTCATTTTATAGAATGGAAGACACATTACAGAAATTTAAATGATTTTGACTGGTTTCACAATGAAAAGTACATTGAAATTGAGCTCAAAGTAGCAGAAATTTTCGATTTTTGCCAAAGTTCAAAAGTAAACAAATCATGCCACGAGTCCAATGCACATCAACTGGTGAGTCTGATATTCTTTCACAAGTGCACTGATATTATTTATACCATTTCTACACTAATGCAGTAGTCTGCATAACAGTAAATCTTCTATTTTTTTGTGAGAATAAAAATTCTAAGTGGAAAGCAAAAGAAATGTAAGAGAGGCCTGGGGACATGACTAATGAATAGAAGTTTTTTTTATTTTAGTGCCAGGAATGTCTGTCTTGTTTATTCTGGACCCTATTTGGAAATTGGCATTTTTTGAAATTTGTGTGAAATTGGCAAAATTGCCAATTTCTGACCACTTTATTGGATAGTTGAAATCAGTAAATGGGTGGTTTCTTATACTCATTCGATAGAAAAAATAGTGTTCTAGCAAAATAGTTATGACTTCTGTCAACTGGTACATTGGAATTGGCCAAAAATATGGCTCAAAGTGGGCGAAATCGTCAATGCATAAACATCATCGAGACCGCTAACTTCGTGAGAGCATAATTCCGTAAGTGTTCCATCAAATTTCATAATTTTGGTGTCATTATGATCGGGAAAAGATTCTCTATCATCTCATAAGAAAAAATAATTTTTTTTTTGAAAAATTTCCGACCCTGAGAACAAGTTTAGGAGAGGGCCTGCTGACCCTGAAAGGGTTAATTTGCATGAAATTGACAATTTGCCAATTTCTGACCACTTTATTGGGTAGTTGAAATCAGTAAATGGGCAGTTTCTTGTATTCAATTGATAGAAAAAATGGAATTCTAAAGAAATGCCCATGAGTTTGGTCAACTGGAACAATGGAATTAGCCGAAAATTGGGCTCAAAGTCGGTGAAATCGCCGATGCGTATATTCTGCCGAGATCGCTAACTTCGTGAGAGAGTAATTCCGTGAGTTTTCAATCAAATTTCATACTTGTGGAGTCATTACAATTGGGAAAAGATTCTCTATCATTTCATAAGAAAAATTTTTTTTTTTCAAAAAAATTTTTGACATCAGGAGACACTTCAGGGCTTGGGGTTGCGACAGTTAGAGGGTTAAACAAACAATTATCAATATAACACAATTACACTGCACGAGACTGTCTTAACAAAGTGAAAATTGCAGTAAAAATTGTATGGGATGAGTACTGCACCTGGCAAGTTAAAAAACATTATAGCACAAAATATGAGAAGTGACTTGCCCAGCTGTTGCACCAGCAGTGTCTTCTCCAGCTGTTGTACCAGCAGTGTCTTCCCCAGCTGTTGTACCAGCAGTGTCTTCCCCAGCTGTTGTAATAGCAGCATCTTCTCCAGCTGTTGTACCAGCAGTGTCTTCCCCAGCTGTTGTACCAGCAGTGTCTTCCCCAGCTGTTGTACCAGCAGTGTCTTCCCCAGCTGTTGTACCAGCAGTGTCTTCAACAGCTGTTGTACCAGCAGTGTCTTCCCCAGCTGTTGTACCAGTAGTGTCTTCCCCAGCTGTTGTACCAACAGTGTCTTCCCCAGCTGTTGTACCAGCAGTGTCTTCCCCAGATCTTGTACCAGCAGTGTCTTCAACAGCTGTTGTACCAGCAGTGTCTTCCCCAGCTGTTGTACCAGCAGTGTCTTCCCCAGCTGTTGTACCAGCAGTGTCTTCTCCAGCTGTTGTACCAGCAGTGTCTTCCCCAGCTGTTGTACAAGCATTGCCTTCTCCAGCTGTTGTACCAGCAGTGTCTTCCCCAGCTGTTGTACCAGCAGTGTCTTCCCCAGCTGTTGCACCAGCAGTGTCTTCCCCAGCTGCTGTACCAGCAGTGTCTTCTCCAGCTGTTGTACCAGCAGTGTCTTCCCCAGCTATTGTACCAGCAGTGTCTTCTCCAGCTGTTGTACCAGCAGTGTCTTCCCCAGCTGTTGTACCAGCAGTGACTTGCCCAGGTGTTCTACCAGCAGTGACTTGCCCAGCTCTTATACCAGCAGTGATTTGCCTAGCTGTTGTGCCAGCAGTGACTTGCCCAGCTGTTGTACCAGCAGTGACTTGCCCAACTTTTCTATAAGCAGTGGCATGCCCAGCTGTTGTACAAGCAGAAACTTGCCCAGCTGTTGTACCAGCAGTGTCTTCCCCAACTGTTGTGTCAACAGTGACTTCCCCAGCTGTTGTACCAACGACAAGGTCCTAAATGCACTAGAAGACAAAAAGAATGCAGATGTAATATATACAGACTTTGCAAAAGCCTTCGACAAGTGTGACCATGGCGTAATAGCGCACAAAATGCGTGCTAAAGGAATAACAGGAAAAGTCGGTCGATGGATCTATAATTTCCTCACTAACAGAACACAGAGAGTAGTCGTCAACAGAGTAAAGTCCGAGGCAGCTACGGTGAAAAGCTCTGTTCCACAAGGCACAGTACTCGCTCCCATCTTGTTCCTCATCCTCATATCCGACATAGACAAGGATGTCAGCCACAGCACTGTGTCTTCCTTTGCAGATGACACCGAATCTGCATGGACAGTGTCTTCCATTGCAGACACTGCAAAGCTCCTGGCAGACATCACCAAATCTTTCAGTGGGCTGCAGAAAACAATATGAAGTTCAACGATGAGAATTCATTTACTCAGATATGGTAAACATGAGGAAATTAAATCTTCATCAGAGTACAAAACAAATTCTGGCCACAAAATAGAGCGAAACACCAACGTCAAAGACCTGGGAGTGATCATGTTGGAGGATCTCACCTTCAAGGACCATAACATTGTATCAATCGCATCTGCTAGAAAATGACAGGATGGATAATGAGAACCTTGAAAACTAGGGAGGCCAAGCCCATGATGACACTCTTCAGGTCACTTGTTCTATCTAGGCTGGAATATTGCTGCACACTAACAGCACCTTTCAAGGCAGGTAAAATTGGCCGACCTAGAAAATGTACAGAGAACTTTCAACGGCGCGCATAACGGAGATAAAACACCTCAATTGTTGGGAGCGCTTGAGGTTCCTAAACCTGTATTCCTGGAATGCAGGAGGGAGAGATACATGATTATATACACCTGGAAAATCCTAGAGGGACTAGTACCGAACTTGCACACGAAAATCACTCACACGAAAGCAAAAAGACTTGGCAGACGATGCACCATCCCCCCAATGAAAAGCAGGGGTGTCACTAGCACGTTAAGAGACCATACAATAAGTGTCAGGGGCCCGAGACTGTTCAACTGCCTCCCAGCACACATAAGGGGGATTACCAACAGACCCCTGGCAGTCTTCAAGCTGGCACTGGACAAGCACCTAAAGTCAGTTCCTGATCAGCCGGGCTGTGGCTCGTACGTTGGTTTGTGTGCAGCCAGCAGCAACAGCCTGGTTGATCAGGCTCTGATCCACCAGGAGGCCTGGTCGCAGACCGGGCCGTGGGGGCGTTGACCCCCGGAACTCTCTCCAGGTAAACTCCAGGTAAACAGTGACTTCCCCAACTGTTGTGTCAACAGTGACTTCCCCAGCTGTTGTGTCAGCACTGACTTCCCCAGCTGTTGTACCAACAGTGACTTCCCCAACTGTTGTGTCAACAGTGACTTCCCCAGCTGCTGTGTCAGCACTGACTTCCCCAGCTGTTGTACCAGCAGTGTTTTCCCCAACTGTTGTACCAGCAATGACTTCTGCATCTATTTTACCAGCAGTGACTTCCCCAGCTGCTGTACCAGCAGTGACTTGCTCAGCTGTCAGAGCACTAGCAGTGTCTTCCCCAGCCTTCAGAGCACTAGCAGTGTCTTCCCCCAGCTGTTAGAACACTAGCAGTTTCTTCCCCAGCCATCAGAACATTAGCAGTGTCTTCCCCAGCTGTCAGAACACTTACAGTGTCTTGCCCAGTTGTCAGAACACTAGCAGTGTTTTCCCCAGCTGTCAGAACACTAGCAGTGTCTTCTCCAGCTGTCAGAACACTAGCAGTGTCTTCCTCAGCTGCCAGAACGCTAGCAGTGTCTTCCCCAGCTGTCAGTACACTTGCAGTGTCTTCCCCAGCTGTCAGAACACTAACAGTGTCTTCCCCAGTTCTCAGAACACTAGCAGTGTCTTCCCCAGCTGTCAGAAAACTAGCAGTGACTTCCCCAGCTGTATGAACGTTAGCCGTGTCTTCCCCAGCTGTCAGAACATTAACAGTGTTTTCCCCAGCTGTCAGAACACTAGCAGTGTCTTCTTCAGCTGTCAGAACACTAGCAGTGTTTTCCCCAGCTGTCAGACTACTAGCAGTGTCTTCCCCAGCTGTCAGAACACTAGCAGTGTCTTCCCCAGCTGTCAGAACACTAACAGTGTTTTCCCAGCTGTCAGAACACTAGCAGTGTCTTCCCCAGCTGTCAGAGCACTAAACAGTTATATCTCCCAGCTTCAGAACTACGTCTTCCCAGCGTCAGAACACTAGCAGTGTTCTTCCCCAAGACTGTCCCACAGAAAACACTACACAGTGTCTTCCCAAACTGTCAGAACACTAACAGTGTCTTCCCCAGCTGTCAGAACACTAGCAGTGTCTTCCCCAGCTGTCAGAACACTAGCAGTGTCTTCCCCAGCTGTCAGAACACTAACAGTGTCTTCCCCAGCTGTCAGAACACTAGCAGTGTCTTCCCCAGCTGTCAGAACACTAACAGTGTCTTCCCCAGCTGTCAGAACACTAACAGTGTCTTCTCCAGCTGTCAGAACACTAGCAGTGTCTTCCCCAGCTGTCAGAACACTAGCAGTGTCTCTTCCCCAGCTGTCAGAACACTAGCAGTGTCTTCCCCAGCTGTCAGAACACTAACAGTGTCTTCCCCAGCTGTCAGAACACAAGCAGTGTCTTCCCCAGCTGTCAGACCACTAGCAGTGTCTTCCCCATACTTGCATCATCAATATCAATAATGTTGCATCAAGTACCAACATTGTTAACCCTTTGAGGGTCGCCATGCCCTCTCATAGACTTGTTTTCAGGGTCGCCAAAATTTCCAGAAAAAATATAATTTTTTCTTATGAAAAGACAGAGAATCTTTTCTCGATCATAATGGCACCAAAAGTATGAAACTTGATGGAAAACTTATGGAATTATGGTCTCACAAAGTTAGCAGTCTCGACGATTTTTACGCATTGGCGATTTTGCCCACTTTGACCCCTATTCTCAGCCAGTTCCAGTGTACTAGTCGCTAGAACTCCATTTTTTCTATTGAATGAGTACAAGAAACCACCCATTTACCGATTTCAACTATCCAATAAAGTGGTCAGAATTTAGCAATTTTGCCAATTTCACACAAATTTCAAAAGATGCCAATTTCCAAATAGGGTCCAGAATAAACAAGAAAGACATTCCTGGCACTAAAATATCATTTCCTCTGTTCATTAGTCACGTCCCCACGCCCCTATTGCATTTCTTTTGCTTTCCATTTTGAATTTTTATTCTCACAAAAAAATAGAAGATTTACTGTTATGCAGAATACTGTATTAGTGTAGAAATGGTATAAATAATACCAGCACATTTGTGAAAGAGTATTAGACTCACCAGTTGACGTGTATTGGAAGCTTGGCATGATTTGTTTACTTCTGAACTTTGGCAAAAATCGAACATTTCTGCTACATAGAGCTCAATTTCAAGGTACTTTTCATTGTGAAACCAATCAAAATCATCTCAATTTCTGTAATATGTCTTCCATTCTATAAAATAAGACCAGGAAAACTAGAATACAACCATAAATACAATACGAAAATGCAGTGCAAAGTCGCTGTTTTAACCCTTTCAGGGTCCGTCCCGTAGATCTACGGCTTTATGGTGAGTGTCCAAACCGTAGATCTACGCCATGAGCTCAGCTCACTCTGATAAACTGTGAGTGGTACATTTGGGCCTAGATATGAGAGAATACATCTATGTGGTATGTGTGCACCACATAAAACAGATCCTGCAGCACACTGTGTATAATGAGAGAAAAAAAATGAAATCATGATTTTTTGATTAAAACAGCAACTTTGCAGTGTTTTTTCGTATGTTTTTTATAGTTGTATTTGCGATTTCTTGGTCTCATTTGATAGAATGGAAGACATATTACAGAAATAGAGATGATTTTGATTGGTTTTAGCACTGGAAATGGCTTGAAACTGAGCTCAAAGTAGCGGAAATGTTAAATTTTTGCCGATATTCAAGAGTAAACACAAACGACCTCACACGTCTAATACACGTCAGCTGGTGGGTCTAATATACATTCACAAATATGGTGATGATATTTATACAATTATTACAGTATTGCATAGCAGTAAATGTTCTATTTTTTGGTGTGAATAAAAATTCATTATGTGAATAAAAAATCAAAATGGAATTTATTTGTAAAGCCTCAAAACATGACTAATGAACAGAGGAAATGTTAGTTTAGTGCCAGGAATGCCTTACATTGTTTATTCTGGACCCTATTTTGAAATTGGAATATTTTGAACTTTGTGTTTAATTGGCCAAATTAACAATTTCCGATCACTTTATTTTGTAGTTGAAACAGTTGACTTGGCGATTTCTTGTGCTCATCGATAGAATAGAAGTAATACTAGTGAAATAGCTAAGAATTTGGTTGATTGGAATAATGTAATTGGCCTAAAATGGGAGTCAAAGTCGGCAAAATCGCCGATTCGTAAATATCGCTGACACATCAAAATTCGCGAGAGCATAATTTCGTCAATTTTCCACCAAATTTCGTACTTTTTGTTTTATTACCTTCACAAAAAGATTCTCTACGATTTCATAAGAAAAAATAACAAATTTTTTTTTTGAAAATTCTTGGACACTGGTGCGTGACTCCACATTTGGGCCTTGGACCCTGAAAGGGTTAAACCAAAAACACGGTTAAAGTTTTTTTTTCTCATTACGCACTGTGTGCTGCAGAATTTTTTTTATACTACACACACTGACCACATAGACCCATTCTTTCATATGTAGGCCTACCAGCTTTCTCTTGCTAGATTTGAGGGCGCTAGAATTTATGCGTACTAGTATGTCAAAAACCCTGGCGCGTAAGCCGTACTAGTATGGCCAAAACCCCAAAAGGGTTAAGATAAGATTTCATTTGGATTTTTAACCCCAGAAGGTTAGCCACCCAGGATAACCCAAGAAAGTCAGTGCGTCATCAAAGTCTGGCTAACTTATTTCCATTGGGGCCCTCAATCTTGTCCCCCAGGATGCGACCCACACCAGTCGACTAACACCCAGGTACCTATTTGCTGCTAGGTGAACAGGACAACAGGTGTAAGGAAACGTGTCGAAATGTTTCCACCCGCCGGGAATCGAACCCGAGCCCTCCGTGTGTGAAGCGGGAGCTTTAGCCACGAGGCCACCGGGCCTGGATACTTGCATCATCAAGTATCAACATTGTTGCATCATCAACAAAGGTGACTCTGAAAATCCTGTCTCAAGTATTTTTTTTTCCTCTAACTCTTCACATTTATTTTGGTCATAACTCTATAAGGCCTCGTGCAACGGGCTTCAAAATTTCCCTGCCTATGCATGGTCACCAGGACCAGGTTCATGCAACTTGTGGCATAATCAGGATCCCTATCATCATTGTTTATACATCACACTCCCATCATCCTGCAATGGTCTCAATAACTTACAAAATCCTCAGTGGAAGAACTTCAAAAACTCAAAATATCTGATAAATTAGACACATGCAACATTTGGGCACATTGTGAAAATGTTTAGCCACACAGTGGCTTCATCAGTCCTATACAGAGAAGAATGGTGACAATCAGAGGTAATCAGTCCCTCATACTGTAATCAGTCCATCATCTCAGCTCTCTACAGTATATAAGCCACTTCTTCATGCATATGCTGTATTCTTATCAAGACTGATGGACTGATTACATTGATTCAAGGCCAAGAAACTGATTACCTCATCCTCCTGATCTTCACCATTCTTCTTTGTATAGGACTGATGAAACCACTGCGTTGCAAAACATTTCCACAATAAAGATACCCAAGCGTCTAATTAATTAACTTGTCGGTTCTCTCAACAATTTGTCTACCATCAAAAAATCTGCCTCCTAATTCACTGAGTGGAGAATAATATTCAAGTATGTTCATGCAGCACTGACTTTATGGTTAAAATACAAGCAAGCTCCACTTCACAGCGTTTCGCTAATACATTCGACCCCTGGTTTTCGTCCTTAATCCGTTTCAGAAAGTTGGTCGAAATCCGAAATGGACGAAAACCAAAGTAATATTTCCCATAAGAAATAATGTAAATCCAATTAATCCATTCCAGACATCCAAAAATATTAACAAAAAATAAATTTGTAATAGAACTAGGCATTAAAAAACACAATAAAAAGTAATATACATATACAGTACATTCATTATTCACCTTAAAATATTTGTAGTCTTAATGTACGGCAAGAGGTGAGTAGTATTTATTTGTAGGAAGTCAGTTTAGGTAGCCAGAAGGTGTAGCCTGCCTGGGCTACACCTACCGGCTACCTACACTGCGGCCCAGAGCCATATTATCATTGACGTACCATGTTCACTAAGTTTAATCGTTTCTAACAATTACCTTTAGATGCCATCAAAGCAAAGGGAGAAGTAATGAATAATTCATGCTGAGAATTGTAAACAAGAGCGTTATGTATTGATGGTGGTGACTGGGCCAACACAGATTCACACACGTTTTCTCTATGATGGACCAGAGAAAACGTAATGTTTTCCCTCCACTGAATACTGCCTCCTCCATAGCATATAAACACTGCATGTTTATTTGTTGTGTAACATGTTTCTTACATAATTTTGAAGAAAATATCATAGATGGATTAATGAAAATGTCTATACAGTATTAACATAAAATAAGACATTTAATGTGCCCAAGAGTGAGTCACGAACGTATGAGCGGCCTAGGCGGATGTGTCTGGTGTGGATGATTTCTGAGTGGATGTATGAAACCTGGGGTAAAATTTCGCCAAAACAAGTGGTTGAAATCCGAATTATACGATTTCTGCACCGGACAAAATCCGGGGGTCCATTGTACAGCAGTTTTCAGATATACACATTCTTCATTTATTCAGACTTCCTACAATAAATATATTCACCACTCACTATAAGCTAAACATGAAAATATTTTAAGGTAAGTAATGTGTGTACTGTATATGCATTTTTTAGGTCTAACTTTACTGCTAACTTAATATATGATAGTATAAACATATTATCAGGATTTAATACACATTTAACCCTTTCATTGTCAGTTCCAAAATATTACAGCTTGCAAGCCAGTATCGATCCTGTAATACTACGCCAAAATTCTACTAGCTTCAGATCTGGTGGGAGAAAGCTGGTAGGCCTACATGTAAGAGAATGGGTCTGTGTGCTCAGTGTGTGCAGTATGAAAAAACTCTAGGAGGTCGCAGTGCATTGTAGAAGTGCCAATTCAGTATGCCTTGTTCACCATGCCTAGCAGTAAGGAATACCTCACTCTCCGGTGAATTTGGAACTCTTCTCTTCCCAAGTGATAGCTCTAACACAGATGGAAGTGTCAGTGAAGATGAATTTCATGGTTTTGAGGAGTTTGTGACCGAAAGCAATGCCCAGGATATCAGAAATAGATAGAGTAGACCGCTATTTAGCATGGTAGTTACGTTCCTGAAAATGCCATGTTAGGTAAAATCGTGCTAAATGAACTGAAGAACTTAGGGGAAAAATAGGGCTACATTCCTGGGAGCCCCCCAAAATGCCAAACAACTTTTCTTTAGACCAACAGATCTTACAAAAATAAAAGTGAATATGTAATTGTAGTTCACTGTCGTGATATATTACTGCTGAAGACTACAAATGCAATAGAAATAATAGTATTTCTTACCTTAAATTGTGGGTAATGGTGTGTGTGGATGATTGTGGAGAGAGTGGATATGGATGGTGTGGCCCTACTGGGCTGAGGTGGATGGTTGTTGTTTGTCGAAAGAAGTGGATGGTAAAGGTTCTGGCACTGAAGTCGATGGTTGTATTGGAGTGAGCATAAATTCTGTAATGGTCCTCTGGGCTGTTTTACCCTGCAATACATTATACAGCTGATGGTAAGGCATCATCAGCTGGTCTAGACCCCATTTCAAAGCACTGCTTCTAAATTTGTCAGGGTCCTCTTCAGTGAAAAAGTCTGCAACTTTACCAATAATATGGAACTGCTCATGCAACTGCTGCAGTGTTAACAGTTTTTTTTCAGGTTCTTCATCTTCTGTTATCTCCCTCCCTTGTATCTGTGCATCGAGCTCTGCCAAAATTTCCTCTGGACTCCTGTCTTCATCATCATTATCTTCTAAGAGCTCATTCATATCTTCTTCATTCATATCTTCAAAACCATCACCTGGTAATCTCCTTGCCTGCTGAACAATTTCCTGAACCTGACTCTTAAGCAAAGGGAAACCAGTGAAAGACTCAACCACAGAAGGCCATAACTTTCCCCAGCCTGTATTTAATGTTGATTGGGGCACTTCATTTCATGCAGTTCTAGCATAGCTGATAGCATCTGCAATGTTAAATTTATTCCAGGAGCTTGGTACTGCCAAGTTGGAATCAGAGTCCATTGATGCAACTAGTTTTTTTCATAACTTTTTTGTGTAGTTACACTTGAATGACATAATAACTCCCCAATCCAGTGGTTGTATTAAAGATGTTGTTATGGAGAATTAAAATTACCTGGTTGAACCTCATAAGATACATACGAGTAAATGGTAACAAAGATAATTATTGTTTATCAAGATTACAGAGACATGTAGAAATTTTAGGACATCCTAGGTCGCAAAAAATGTCCTCCTTTGGTACCTATTACTGTCATATCTCCACAAGTCACTCTGGACCTATATTAATTTCAAATGAAATGTATATCACCAGGAATTCTGGTAAAACACTAATATAAATATGTGGACTGTATATTAAATTTAAAAAATTAATACATATACATTGAAGCAGAATTTATCTTAATAACACTCACCAATTAGTCTGGAGATTACTTGGTGTGTCATACACAAAACCCCTGCCTAAAATATGAAGAAAATACTGGCCAGAATTTCAACATAAATATATAGACATGACTTAGCTGGGGTTCCCTGACTGCCCTGTCCACTTGCCTTCTCAAGTTCTGCAGGACTGCAATTCCAATAATTTCTGCTCCTATTTGGGAGGTTTCAACCACAATTTAACCTCCAGAGCGACGAAATTTATGCACATTTCACTAACGTGCCTTTGCCCAGTTCAAAACAATGGCATCTCTCTTCCCCAGCGATGCTCACCCATCTCGCTGGTTATTTATTTACAAATTAATTTTTATTAACTACAATATATTCCATCAATTTACATACAAAATACACTGTATTTTTGGAAAATATACAATATTTTCCACAGTTGTATTTGGAGGTAAAAATACAACTTTTACATGTGGGGTCACATCCAGGAAAGCTTGTGGACGAGTACGGGAATTATCAAGAATAAAGAGAGCCTTGAATGCAAAGTTCTTGCTGCGCACTTAAAACTTGACTTCAGGAATAAAGTGATGCTTAACCCTTTAAGGGTTTCGGCTTACGCACCAGGGTTTTTGACGTACTAGTATGCCTAAATTCTAGCGCCCTCAAATCTAGTGAGAGAAAGCTGGTAGGCCTACATATGAAAGAATGGTCTATGTGGTCAGTGTGCACGGTATAAAAAAAATCCTGTGGCGCACAGTGCGTAATGAGAAAAAAAACTTTGACCGTGTTTTTGGATTAAAACTTTGCACTGTATTTTCGTATGGTATTTATTGTTGTATTCTAGTTTTCCTGGTCTCATTTTATAGAATGGAAGACATATTACAGAAATTGAGATGATTTTGACTGGTTTTAAAAAGAAAAATACCTTGAAATTGAGCTCAAAGTAGCAAAAATGTTCGATTTTTACCAAAGTTCAAAAGTAAACAAATCATGCTATGCGTCTAATACACATCAACTGGTGAGTCTAATACTCTTTCACAAATGTGCTGATATTATTTATACCATTTCTACACTAATGCAGTAGTCTGCATAACAGTAAATCTTCTATTTTTTTGTGAGAATAAAAATTCAAAGTGGAAAGCAAAAGAATGTAAGAGGGGCATGGGGACGTAACTAATGAACAGAGGAAATGTTATTTTAGTGCCAGGAATGTCTTTCTTGTTTATTCTGGACCCTATTTGGAAATTGGCATCTTTTGAAATTTGTGTGAAATTGGCAAAATTGCTAAATTCTGACCACTGTATTGGATAGTTGAAATCGGTAAATGGGTGGTTTCTTGTACTCATTCGATAGAAAAATGGAGTTCTAGTGAAATAGTTATGATTTTTGTCGACAAGTACACTGGAATTGGCCGAAAATAGGGCTCAAAGTGGGCAAAATCACCGATGCATAAACATCGCCGAGACCGCTAACTTCGCGAGAGCATAATTCCGTAAGTTTTCCATCAAATTTCATACTTTTGGTGTCATTATGACTGAGAAAAGATTCTCTATCTTTTCATAAGAAAAAATAATTTTTTTTTTTTTTTTTGAAATTTGGCCGACCCTGAGAATAAGTCTCTGAGAGGGCCTGTCAACCCTGAAAGGGCTAAACCAGTCAATACATATTTCCTTGTCATCCATGCTGACTGGTTTGACCTTCAAATTACTGGTAAGGTGTTTTTATCTACACCTTTCAAAGCACGAGGATTCTTAGAGCGGTAAATAACCATGGACTTAAACTTGAAATCACCTGATGCATTACCACAAAGGAGAAAGGTGAAGCGATCCTTTGCTGCCTTGAAGCTCGGTGCACTTTTCTCTTGCTTACTGATATAAGTTTGTGTTGGCATTTTCTTCCAAAAAACACTTGTCTCGTCAGCATTAAACACCTGATGTGGCTCATAGCCACCCTCAGAAATAATTTCCTGCAATTCAGCAGGGAAATTACTTGCTGCTGTATGATCACCTGAAGCAATTTCACCAGAAAACCTAATATTATGTAACTTATTATGCAGCTTAAAGATGTGGAACCAACCTGTGCTAAACACACTGTTTTTCAGGCCTTCCTTCCTTGTCACACACTGCTTTAAACAACTGTAAGGCCTTTTACTTAATTAAGAGGAAATTAAGTGGTGCACCTTTCTTTGTCTTTTGTTCAATCCACTCAAGCAACAAGGTTTCTGTTTTATTTACGTGTTGGGACCTACGCGTCATTCTTTTCATGAGATGACATCTTGGGTTATTCAGTACATAAGCTCGTATATTCGCCTCGTTCTTTTAATTGTATGAACCGACGCTTCATTAAGATCATAGGCCCTCACTATATCCACCACACATGATCCACTCTTAAGCTTGTCTAATATCTCAATTTTCTTTGCAATTCCTAGTCATGAATGCTGAAACCTTTTCTTGTCACTTTCAGCAACACTTGCTTGCTTACTGGGTGCCATGATTGCTTGGCAGATTTAACAAATGGCAATGAAAATAAGAAAATATGTATGTAAATAAACACAGCTAGGTTCCCGAGTATCTTCGTCCTGCATGCATATGAACCAAACTGGAGGCTGGGAGCAATACACCTAAAGCCAATAATAACTCAACAAAAAGCTGCAGTAAGAATAATCACTAAATCCCAACCCTGGCAGCACACCCCCCCACTGTTCATAGATCTAAACTTATTCCCTGTTCAGAACATCCACACTTACTACTGTGCAATCTACATATACCGGACCTTATATTCCAATATTAACCTTGACCTAAAGTGCTTTCTTGATAATTGTGACAGGACCCACAAGCATAACACCAGACACAAACATCTCTACGACATTCCCCGTGTCCGACTAAATCTATACAAAAATTCAATGTATGTCAAAGGCCCTAAAATCTGGAACACCCTACCTGAAAACTCTAGAACTGCAGACACATTCATCACCTTCAAAACTACCG
Source organism: Cherax quadricarinatus (assembly GCF_026875155.1). Lineage (NCBI taxonomy): Eukaryota > Metazoa > Arthropoda > Malacostraca > Decapoda > Parastacidae > Cherax > Cherax quadricarinatus. Next base: position 39,318,105 of record NC_069441.1, read on the forward strand.
TTAAATAAAAATTTTATCTCTTTGATACACCCCGTCAACTAACTACATAAAAACCACCTGGTGGTTCACACACTCACTTGCTCACCCATTTGACTATAAGCTCAGAAATACTTATCTTAATCTTAAAATAATGATTCCTAACTGGTCACAAGTTTGCCTGTGATACTCCAATATAGAAACTACGTATTGTGCCAAAACAAAAGCATTCACATTGCTAAACTCACAAACTAGTATTTAGTCACTTAGTATTTAGTCACTTAGTATGTAGTCACTTAGTATTTAGTCAACTTACTCCACAATTTGTAATAATTTAGGGTTAAGAATTAATCTAAGTTTGCCCGAAAGGCCTAGCCATGCTTGGTATTCTAGTGGCCCCCTCTGTAATTAGTATTTTATTACATGTAACCCACACAATAACCAAAATCTGTAAACCCTGCATTGTAATCCTTATAGAGAATAAACTTTGATTTGATTTGATTTGACTAGTTGGGCATCATTGAATTTCATGAGGTGATTGGTGGAATTTTGGTGTTGTACACAGGCGTTGTTCAAGTTATCATTCCTACATGTGTTAATGTGTTCATTGAGATGTGTTTCAAGGTTCCTTGCTGTTTCACCTAAATACGTATATTCTATTGTAGCCTCCACAAAGTATAGTGTCAACTCCTGCAATGACTGGTTCATGGTGGTACAATAATTTAGGGTTAAGAATTAATCTAAGTTTGCCCAAAATGCCTAGCCTTGCTAGGTGTTCTAGTGGCCCCCTGTGTAATTAGTATTTTATTACATGTAAACCACACAATAACCAAAATCTGTAAACCCTGCCTTGTAATCCTTATAGAGCATAAACTTTGATTTGATTTGATTTGATTTGATATGGGGGTGGGTGTGGGTGGCAGGGAGATGGAAGTAGGCCTCCCCTATTGACTCAATGGTATAACCCACCATGGGCGACCGGGCAACCGTGTGCTCAAAATTTTTTCCCCTCCCGTGAATTGTGTTAAATTGATCATACGATGTGTTACATAAAAATGTGTCGCAATTCTTCAGTCGTGCTATACTTAAATCGTGCCAAATAAACTCGTGCTAAATGACGGTCTACTGTAGTGAAAAGGGAAGACAGCACGGGTGGTGGGGAAGACAGCGCAGGTGGTGGTGAAGGCAGCGTGAATGGTGCGGAAGATGGGGTGGGTGGGGAAGACAGCATGGGTGGTTGGGAATGCATGTAAGTAAGTTTGTTCAGGTATACGCGAATACAGTTACATCGATTCTCATACATAGCAGCATGTGTAGAGAACCTAGGATAACCAAAAAAGTCAAAGTAACTTATTTCCAGCATGGGTGGTGAGGAAGACAGTGTAGGTGTTGGGAAGGCAGTGTAGGTGGTGGGGAAGGCAGTGTGGGTTTGTGTAAACAAGTTTTGTAAACAATATAATGAAGATAATATTCGTGCAGTTATTGTGTTGCATACAATATATATACATTATGCATTACAGTGGACCCTCATGATTTTCGGTTATCGCTGACTTTTTTTTATCAAAATATAGTCTCTGTTTTCATTAATTCCCTCTGATTTTGTCAGTCATATGGAACATGTCCGAGTGCCCATGCGCACACAAAGCCTCCCACACACCATTCTGAGTCAGTGTGGCATTGTTTCTTGGCGAGTAAACATTACCCAGAGAGGTCATACAAAACATTTTGTAATAATATTGTTTTTTTGTGCTGGTTTATTGTATGTGACTGCTAAATAAGCCACCATGGACCCAAAAAAAACTCCTAGTGCTAGCCCTATGGTAAAGGTGAGAAACACGATAGAATTCAAGAAAGAACTTTTAGCAAAGTACCAAAGTGGAGGAGGAAAAGAGAGGGGAGAATGTGCCTTCTTCAGTGATTCAGTTGTCCTACAATATGTATGACACTAAAGCAGCAGGAGTTGATAAAGGCTATAGCACCAGCCAGCGATAAAGTGCAGCAAGTAAGTTAAGCAATTAAGCGATAGAAAAAATACAACACGAAATTAACTCCTCCAATGTTGTTGGAGGTATATAGGGCCACTGACAAGATACGCCGCCCTGCGTATCTTCCACCATCCTAAACCAATGCGAGCATCTCCTCCAGCGTAAGTGTAAATATTTCTTATTTATAAGGTGTAAATATTTCTTATTTATAAATTAAAGTATAAATATTTCTTATTTATAAATTACGTACATCGTTTCAGTGTGAGTAGTGGTGGTGGCCTCTGTTGCTGCCACCACCACCACTATATGTACAGCTTATGCTGTCAGTGGCCCTTATAAACCCAACACCACCACCACCACTACTGTCATATTATTTGAATTGCAATAGATAAATAAGCCGTAGAGTTGATATTAGCATCATATTTAAGCATTTTGTCCTGTCTCAAAACAATAAACTCTCCTCCTTCAATAAGCCAACAAGACTCTTCAATAAAGGAAAAAGTGATTCAAATGTTCATTTATTTATTCATTTCATTAGAGCTTTACATTTATTTTTCATTGTTTTCTGTATGCAAAAGTACAGTGGACCCCCGCATAGCGACTTTAATCCGTGCAAGAGGGCTCATTGTTATGCGAAATGATCGGTATGCGAATGAATTTTCCCCATAAGAAATAATGGAAATCAAATTAATTCGTGCAAGACACCCAAAAGTATGAAAAAAAAATTTTACCACATGAAATATACATTTTCCTATACACAAAGAGAAGGATACATGCACAATAGTAGAGTAGTACATGCACAATATATATTGTGCATGTACTACTCTACTAAATGAAGAATAAATGACACTTACCTTTATTGAAGATGCAGCAATGACTGATGAGACACTGTGTCCTGGGAGTGCCTTTTCCTCCTGAGTACTGTAGGCCCTGTTTGGCATTTTCTTCCATAACAGGCCTTATCACACTGTGTATGCCACTACGATTCTTAAATCTCTCAAACCAACCTTTGCTGGCTTTAAATTCACCAATATGAGCACTAGTTCCAGGCATTTTTCCCTGTTCACCTGGGTGTTAGTCGACTGGTGTGGGTTGCATCCTGGGAGACAAGATTAAGGACCCCAATGGAAATAAGTTAGACAGTCTTCGATGACACTGACTTTTTTGGGTTATCTGGGTGGCAAATCCTCTGGGGTTAATTGTTTCTTGGTATTCTCAATAAGCCACACCAACAACGGTGCTACAGCAGCAGCAGCAGCAGCTGACAGTGCTACAGCAGCAGCAGCAGCTGACAGTGCTACAGCAGCAGCAGCAGCTGACAGTGCTACAGCAGCAGCAGACGATGCTACAGCAGCAGCAGACAGTACTACAGCAGCAGCTGACGGTGGTACAGCAGCAGCAGCAGCTGACAGTGCTACAGCAGCAGCAGACGATGCTACAGCAGCAGCAGACTGTACTACAGCAGCAGCTGACGGTGGTACAGCAGCAGCAGCAGCTGACAGTGCTACAGCAGCAGCAGACGATGCTACAGCAGCAGCAGACGGTACTACAGCAGCAGCTGACGGTGGTACAGCAGCAGCAGCAGCTGACAGTGCTACAGCAGCAGCAGACGATGCTACAGCAGCAGCAAATGGTACTACAGCAGCAGCTGACAGTGGTACAGCAGCAGCAGCAGCTGACAGTGCAGCAGCAGCAGCAGCAGCTGACGGTGGTACAGCAGCAGCAGACGATGCTACAGCAGCAGCAGACGGTACTACAGCAGCAGACGATGCTACAGCAGCAGCAGACGGTACTACAGCAGCAGCTGACGGTGGTACAGCAGCAGCAGCAGCTGACAGTGCAGCAGCAGCAGCAGCAGCTGTACCACCAATAGTAGCGATGGTTGATTGGGGTTTATTATACAACCTGGCCAGCTCGGAGACACGCACTCCACTTTCATACTTATCAATGATCTTTTTCTTCATCTCTATGGTAATTCTCACCCTTATTGCTGTAGGGTTGGCACTAGAAGCTTTCTTGGGGCCCATGGTCACTTATTTTGCAGATAAAATCACCAAAAACACTGTAATAATACGAAATGTTCCGATTGTATGCTTGGATGTTACCGCAGAGGCTGGCTGGTAAACAATGCAACCGGCGGCACATGTGAGGCTGGCTAAGGGCGCACATTGGATGCGTCTCGGACGAAGAGCGGTGAGCGGGTTTTTGAGCGGTATGCGAGGCAAAATTTTTGCGATAAAAGCGAGCGGTATGCGGATTGAACGTTATGTGATGTGTACGGTATGCGGGGCTCCACTGTATAGTTATTCTCTATAAAATGTACTTTTTGTTAAAACTTTTGGATGTCTGAAACAGATTAATTGGATTTACATTACAGTCACTCCTCACTTAGCGATGTACTTGTTTACCGACGAATTGGACTTACGATGAACTCTTTGACCAGTAGTCATACCTAAATAATGTACAGTAGACCATCATTTAGCACGGTAGCGACGTTCTTGAAAATGCCAAGTTAGATGAAATCGTGTGAGATGAACTGAAGAACTTATGGGAAAAATAGGATTACATTCCTACAGGCCCCTAAAAAAGCCAAACAACTTTTTTTTAGGCCTCCACATCTTACAAAAATAAAAGTGAATATGTAGCTGTGGTTCATTGTTGTGAAGTATTATGTTGTTTTTACTGCTTAAGACTACAAATGTAAAAGAAATAATAGCATTTCTTACATTAAATTGTGGGTGCTGGTGTTTGTGGATGATTGTGAAGAGAGTGGAGAGTTATGTTGTGGTCCTACTGGGCTGAGGTGGATGGCAGAGGCTCTCGTACTGAAGCCAATGGTTGTATTGGAGTATCTACTTTAAGTCATTCAGTAAAGTTAATCAGTAAGTCAGTCAAGTCATTCAGTAGTCAGTTAAGTCACTCAGTAAGTCAGTCAAGTCATTCAGTAGTCAGTCAAGTCACTCAGTAAGTCAGTCAAGTTAGTAAGTCAGTCAAGTCACTCAGTAAGTCAGTCAAATCACTCAGTAAGTCAGTCAAATCACTCAGTAAGTCAGTCAAGTCATTCAGTAAGTCAGTCAAGTCACTCAGTAAGTCAGTCAAGTCACTCAGTAAGCCAGTCAAGTCACTCAGTAGGTCAGTCAAGTCACTCAGTAATTCAGTCAAATCACTCAGTCACTCAAGTCACTCAGTCAAGTCATTCAGTAAGTCAGTCAAATAACTCAAGAAGTCAGTCAAGTCACTCAATAAGTCAGTCAAATCATTAAGTCCATCAAGCCACTCAGCAAATCAGTCAAGTCACTCAGTAAGTCAATCAAGTCGTTCAGTAAGTCAGTCAGTCACACAAACTCATGTTTACCTCTTTTTCTGAGTACAGAGTAACACTTCATGACGGCTACAGGTTATCACTTGTCTAATATCTCTGTTTCTTGGTTAATTCTAAGACTTAAGTGTTTATACATATTTTATTCATTCTGGAGTATATATCATGTTTCTATGTTATTAATATTGTTTATTCTGACATATTAGATGAATTGTGATAGATAAATAAGCCGTAGAGATAGCGTCATATTGAAGCATAATAAACTCGCCTTCCTCTCGCCTCCTACATGTCTGCTACACTCCCAGCATGTCTGCTACATTCCCTACATGCCTGCTACACTCCCTGCATGCCTGCTACACTCCCTGCATGCCTGCTACACTCCCTACATGCCTGCTACACTCCCTGCATGCCTGCTACACTCCCTACATGCCTGCTACACTCCCAGCATGTCTGCTACACTCCCTGCATGCCTGCTACACTCCTTGCATGCCTGCTACACTCCCAGCATGTCTGCTACACTCCCTGCATGCCTGCTACACTCCCAGCATGTCTGCTACACTCCCAGCATGTCTACTACACTCCCTGTATGCCTGCTACACTCCCTACATGCCTGCTACACTCCCTGCATGCCTGCTACACTCCCTACACGCCTGCTACACTCCCAGCATATCTGCTACACTCCCTACATGCCTGCTACACTCCCTGCATGCCTGCTACACTCCCTGCATGCCTGCTACATTTCCAGCATGCCTGCTACACTCCCAGCATGTCTGCTACACTCCCTGCATGCCTGCTACACTCCCTGCATGCCTGCTACACTTCCAGCATGCCTGCTACACTCCCAGCATGTCTGCTACACTCCCTGCATGCCTGCTACACTCCCAGCATGCCTGCTACACTCCCAGCATGTCTGCTACACTCCCTGCATGCCTGCTACACTCCTTGCATGCCTGCTACACTCCCAGCATGTCTGCTACACTCCCTGCATGTATGCTACACTCCCTGCATGCCTGCTACACTCCCAGCATGTCTGCTACACTCCCTGCATGTATGCTACACTCACTGCATGCCTGCTACACTCCCAGCATGCCTGCTACACTCCCAGCATGTCTGCTACACTCCCTGCATGCCTGCTACACTCCCAGCATGCCTGCTACACTCCCAGCATGTCTGCTACACTCCCTGCATGCCTGCTACACTCCTTGCATGCCTGCTACACTCCTTGCATGTCTGCTACACTCCCAGCATGTCTGCTACACTCCCTGCATGTATGCTACACTCCCTGCATGCCTGCTACACTCCCAGCATGCCTGCTACACTCCCTGCATATCTGCTACACTCTATCAAACTAACTACGTAATTAAACTAACATTTCCTCCAAGTTAAGTGCAAGTATATCTTATTTATAAATTAAAATGTAAATATTTTTTATTTATAAATTACATTCATATATTGTGTGTGGATAATGGTGGCAGCAGAGGCCTGTACGGCTTCTCTCAGTGACCATTATAAACTCAACAACAACACTTCCATCACTTATCCTCACATACATTATGACATATTTTATTCATTCTAGGGTATATATCATGTTTCTATTTTATTAACATTGTTTATTATGTCATATTAGATGAAATGTTATAGATAAATAAGCCAGAGTTGATAATAGCGTCATACTGAAGTACTATTCTGTCAAGACTCCTGACCAGGAGTGGATTAATTGGATTTCCATTATATTTCTTATGGGGAAAATTAATTCGGCTAATGATAAAATCGGTTAAGGACAAGCTCTCTGAAATGGATTAAAATCGTTACCCGAGGGTCCACTGCATCTCCATAACTACTGATCGCATAATTTATTTTTCTTTTATAACACTCAGAAAATTATTCTTTACATTTTGGTAAGAAAAAATATTTTTTTTAATATTTTTCAACACTGAGAGCAAGTTTGTGAGCAGGGCTCTCGACTGTGAAAGGGTAAGAGTGAAAAAAAAAAAAGGGCTGTGTTTCACTTTACAGCAGTAGCCCAGAACCTAACCTGCTGCATAAGCAGGGCAATTCTGCACAGCAATGGCCAGGAACCTCACCTACTCTATATGCAGGGCCCTCCTGTACAGCAGTACCCGGGAACCTCACCTGCTGTATAAGCAGGATGCTCCTGTACAACAGTACCCAGGAATCTCACCTGCTGTATGAGCAGGGCCCTCCTGTACAATAGTATCTGGGAATCTCACCTGCTGTATAAGCAGGACGCTCCTGTACAACAGTACCCGGGAACCTTACGTGCTGTATATTCAGGACACTCATTTACAGCAGTACCTGGGAACCTCACCTTCTGTATAAACAGGACCCTCCAGTACAGCAGTACCTGGGAACCTCACTTGCTGTATAGCAGGGTCTTGTACAAACAGTACCTGGGAACCTTACCTGTTGTATAAGCAGGTTCCTCCTGCAGTATAAGATGGGCCTTCCTGCTGTATAAGCTGGGCCTTCCTACTGTATAAGCAGGGCCCTCCTGCTGTATAAGCAGGGCCCTCCTTCTGTATAAGCAGGGCCCTCCTGCTGTATAAGCAGGGCCCTCCTGTAATGGAAATTTATTACTACTATTAAATCACATTAAATAAATCTCAGTTTATCTCTATTGAACAATATTTAATTATACTACCTCATATTAATAATGGATTAGACCAACTTAGTTACAAACTTAAAAATGTATGTTTGTATCATAAATTGTACTACCTGATATTAATAATAGAGTAAAATATTGAATATTTGTATTCTACCACTCTTCATCTGTCTAGATTTAAGTAGTCTATAAGTACGTATTAGGTTAAGTCTGCTCGAAATGCCTCGGCATGATAGTGGCTTTCTTTATGCCAATCAAATTACAAAATGTAAACACATATTGTAACCTTAGCAAAGAAATAAAATTTTATTCTATTTTATTCATTTATTTATACCTATGCTTCACACCCATATAAGAGCATTGGTACCACAATTATTATTATTATTATTATTACAGTCATGGTGTAGGTCTTGGGGTTATATGGTGTCTGGGAAATGAAGGCAAGATTATTATGTGCTTTATTCCCTGGTCATGATTCAGTATTATTTTATGACCAAAATCCATGGTTCAGCAGGAAACACTTATCTGTTGTGGAAAATGTTATTTATTGACATGTCAGAAATAAGCGTGTATGCTCCTGGAGAAGAGAGGAATGTAGAGGAGAGAGAGAGATTTTGGGAGATGTTAAGTGAATGTATAGGAGCCTTTGAACCAAGTGAGAGAGTAATTGTGGTAGGGGACCTGAATGCTAAAGTAGGAGAAACTTTTAGAGAGGGTGTGGTAGGTAAGTTTGGGGTGCCAGGTGTAAATGATAATGGGAGCCCTTTGATTGAACTTTGTATAGAAAGGGGTTTAGTTATAGGTAATACATATTTTAAGAAAAAGAGGATAAATAAGTATACAAGATATGATGTAGGGCGAAATGACAGTAGTTTGTTGAATTACGTATTGGTAGATAAAAGACTGTTGAGTAGACTTCAGGATGTACATGTTTATAGAGGGGCCACAGATATATCAGATCACTTTCTAGTTGTAGCTACACTGAGAGTAAAAGGTAGATGGGATACAAGGAGAATAGAAGCATCAGGGAAGAGAGAGGTGAAGGTTTATAAACTAAAAGAGGAGGCAGTTAGGGAAAGATATAAACAGCTATTGGAGGATAGATGGGCTAATGAGAGCATAGGCAATGGGGTCGAAGAGGTATAGGGTAGGTTTAAAAATGTAGTGTTAGAGTGTTCAGCAGAAGTTTGTGGTTATAAGAAAGTGGGTGCGGGAGGGAAGAGGAGCGATTGGTGGAATGATGATGTAAAGAGAGTAGTAAGGGAGAAAAAGTTAGCATATGAGAAGTTTTTACAAAGTAGAAGTGATGCAAGGAGGGAAGAGTATATGGAGAAAAAGAGAGAGGTTAAGAGAGTGGTGAAGCAATATAAAAAGAGAGCAAATGAGAGAGCGGGTGAGATGTTATCAACTAATTTTGTTGAAAATAAGAAAAGTTTTGGAGTGAGATTAACAAGTTAAGGAAGCCTAGAGAACAAATGGATTTGTCAGTTAAAAACAGGAGAGGAGAGATGTTAAATGGAGAGTTAGAGGTATTGGGAAGATGGAGGGAATATTTTGAGGAATTGTTAAATGTTGATGAAGATAGGGAAGCTGTGATTTCGTGTATAGGGCAAGGAGGAATAACATCTTGTAGGAGTGAGGAAGAGCCAGTTGTGAGTGTGGGGGAAGTTCGTGAGGCAGTAGGCAAAATGAAAGGGGGTAAAGCAGCCGGGATTGATGGGATAAAGATAGAAATGTTAAAAGCAGGTGGGGATATAGTTTTGGAGTGGTTGGTGCAATTATTTAATAAATGTATGGAAGAGGGTAAGGTACCTAGGGATTGGCAGAGAGTATGCATAGTTCCTTTGTATAAAGGCAAAGGGGACAAAAGAGAATGCAAAAATTATAGGGGGATAAGTCTGTTGAGTATACCTGGTAAAGTGTATGGTAGAGTTATTATTGAAAGAATTAAGAGTAAGACGGAGAATAGGATAGCAGATGAACAAGGAGGCTTTAAGAAAGGTAGGGGGTGTGTGGACCAGGTGTTTACAGTGAAACATATAAGTGAACAGTATTTAGATAAGGCTAAAGAGGTCTTTGTGGCATTTATGGATTTGGAAAAGGCGTATGACAGGGTGGATAGGGGAGCAATGTGGCAGATGTTGCAGGTGTATGGTGTAGGAGGTAGGTTACTGAAAGCAGTGAAGAGTTTTTACAAGGATAGTGAGGCTCAAGTTAGAGTATGTAGGAAAGAGGGAAATTATTTCCCAGTAAAAGTAGGCCTTAGACAATGATGTGTGATGTCACCGTGGTTGTTTAATATATTTATAGATGGGGTTGTAAGAGAAGTAAATGCGAGGGTCTTGACAAGAGGCGTGGAGTTAAAAGATAAAGAATCAAACATAAAGTGGGAGTTGTCACAGTTGCTCTTTGCTGATGACACTGTGCTCTTGGGAGATTCTGAAGAGAAGTTGCAGAGATTGGTAGATGAATTTGGTAGGGTGTGCAAAAGAAGAAAATTAAAAGTGAATACAGGAAAGAGTAAGGTTATGAGGATAACAAAAATATTAGGTGATGAAAGATTGGATATCAGATTGGAGGGAGAGAGTATGGAGGAGGTGAATGTATTCAGATATTTGGGAGTGGACGTGTCAGCAGATGGGTCTATGAAGGATGAGGTGAATCATAGAATTGATGAGGGGAAAAGGGTGAGTGGTGCACTTAGGAGTCTGTGGAGACAAAGAACTTTGTCCTTGGAGGCAAAGAGGGGAATGTATGAGAGTATAGTTTTACCAACGCTCTTATATGGGTGTGAAGCATGGGTGATGAATGTTGCAGCAAGGAGAAGGCTGGAGGCAGTGGAGATGTCATGTCTGAGGGCAATGTGTGGTGTGAATATAATGCAGAGAATTCGTAGTTTGGAAGTTAGGAGGAGGTGCGGGATTACCAAAACTGTTGTCCAGAGGGCTGAGGAAGGGTTGTTGAGGTGGCTCGGACATGTAGAGAGAATGGAGCAAAACAGAATGACTTCAAGAGTGTATCAGTCTGTAGTGGAAGGAAGGCGGGGTAGGGGTCAGCCTAGGAAAGGTTGGAGGGAGGGGGTAAAGTAGGTTTTGTGTGCGAGGGGCTTGGACTTCCAGCAGGTGTGCGTGAGCGTGTTTGATAGGAGTGAATGGAGACGAATGGTTTTTAATACTTGACGTGCTGTTGGAGTGTGAGCAAAGTAACATTTATGAAGGGGTTCAGGGAAACCAGCAGGCCGGACTTGAGTCCTGGAGATGGGAAGTACAATGCCTGCAGCACTCTGAAGGAGGGGTGTTAATGTTGCAGTTTAACCCTTTGAGGGTCGACAGGCCCTCTCCGAAACTCGTTCTCAGGGTCGGCCAAATTTAAAAAAAAAAAAAAATTATTTTCTCTTATGAAAAGATAGAGAATCTTTTCCCGATCATAACGACACCAAAAGTTTGAAATTTGATAGAAAACTTATGGAATTATGCTCTCGCAAAGTTAGCGGTCTCGGCGATGTTTACGGATCGGCGATTTTGCCCACTTTGAGCCCCATTTTCGGCCAATTTCACTGTACTAGTCGACAAAAAACATGAATATTTCGCTAGAACTCCATTTTTTCTATCGAATGGGTGCAAGAAACCACCCATTTATAAATTCAGCTATCCAGTACAGTGGTCAGAATTTAGCAATTTTGCCAATTTCACACAAATTTCAAAAGATGCCAATTTCGGAATAGGGTCCAGAATAAACAAGAAAGACATTCCTGGCACTAAAATGACATTTCCTCTAGTCATTAGTCACGTCTCAAGGCCCCTCTTATATTCTTTTGCTTTCCACTTTGAATTTTTATTCTCACAAAAAATATAAGATTTACTGTTATGCAGACTACTGCATTAGTGTAAAAAATGGTATAAATATTATTGGTGCACTTGTGAAAGAATATTAGACTCACCAGTTGACGTGTATTGCACGCTTGGCACGATTTGTTTACTTTTGAAGTTTGGTAAAAATCGAACATTTCTGCTACTTTGAGCTCAATTTCAAGGCACCTTTCATTGTAAAACCAGTCAAAATCATCTCAATTTCAGTAATATGTCTTCCATTCTATAAAATGAGACCAAGAAAACTAGAATACAACAATAAATACTATACGAAAATACACTGCAAAGTCGCTGATTTATTAAAAAAAAATGGAAAAAGTTTTTTTTTTCTCATTATGCACCGTGTGCTGCAGGATTTTTTTTAGACTGTGCACACTGACCACATAGACCCATTCTTTCATATGAAGGCCTACCAGCTTTCTCCCACTAGATTTGAGGTCGCTAGAATTTATGAGTACTAGTACGTCAAAAACCCCTACGCGTAAGACGTACTAGTACGACGAAAACCCTCAAAGGGTTAAAAACTGTAGTGTAAAGCACCCTTCTGGCAAGACAGTGATGGAGTGAATGATGGTAAAAGTTTTTCTTTTTCGGGCCACCCTGCCTTGGTGGGAATCGGCCAGTGTGATAATAAAAAAAAAAATCAGAAATAATGCAATAATAATAATAATAATAATAAAAATGATAATTATATGACCCAGTGGTGGTGGGCTGCTGGTCAAAGCCTCCCCACCAATGCACACCCGTGTCTAACCTAATAATACATAAAAATATCTTTATTTTTACAAGTACATGTACGTAACATACTACTATATAGAAAGCCCCTTGTTATGCTGAGCATTTCGGGCAAATTAGGTCAGTTTTGTTCCAGGATGCAATTCACACCAGTCAACTAACACCCAGGTACCCATTTTATACAGATGGGTGAACACGGACAGCAGGTGTCTTATGGAAACACATCCTAATGTTCTCCAGCCATGCCAGAGATCTGAACTTCGGACCTCAGTGTGTGAGTTGAGTGCACTAGCAATCAAGCTATGGGACACCATAATGTAACCTAATATAACCTAATCTAACATATCCTAACTTATCCTAGCATAACATAACCTATCATAACTTAACACAACTTAATCTAACAGAAACTAACCTAACCTAGAATAATAAATACTGATGGAGGAAGTGATGAAATAAAAGCATAATTATTGTTATAATCAAGGGGAAGCGCTAAACCCGGAGGATTATACAGCGCCTGGGGGGGGGGATGTGGAAGGCATTCAGGCTTAATTCGGAGAACTGGAGCACAGATCCAATTTCCTAAATCAAGAGCCCCTCACCAACATCAAGGAACCTTCCTTGAGGGGAATAAAAGCATAAGATAATAGATATAGATTTTATTTCTTTGCAAGGTTACAATGTGTATTTACAATTTTGATTTGTTAAGTACAAAGAAAGCCACTATAATACCAGGAAATTTCAGGCAGACTTACCCTAATACATAATAAGTACTTAAGTCTACACAAGATGAGTGTGGTTAACTTTTTAATAAATCTTTATTTTATCTTAATGCTAATGTGAGGTAGTCAAGGTAGAGGTTTATAAGAATAATAATTCTGAAGTTTCACATAAAAACAATATGACAATTAATGGTTCAAACAGCAATATTTCATGGACTGGCAGATGTTTTACTAGACTCGAGGTCATATAATATAATATTTGGGAATTGCAACAAACTGGTTAGAAGTTGTTTTGGTTGGTTTGGTTAATATTGAGAGATGAAATGATTTCTAAGCATAACCTAAATTTGTATGTTGTCAGGGGATCCTTTACCGGTTCAGGTAGTGAATTCCAGATCTTTGGGCCCTTGATGTGCATTGCATTTTTGCATATTGTGAGACTGACACGAGGGATGTCGAAGTGTGCCTTGTGCCTTGTATTGTGATTGTGCGTTCTGTTGTAGCTATCAAGGAGAAGTTGAAGCAGAGGATTTATATTGGAGTTTAGTGTTCTGTATATATAGTAGGCACAATAATAAGAGTGTATGTTTCATATATTTAGTAGATTTAAGCTTTCGTAAAGTGGTGGGGTGTGCTGTCTGACACAGGAGCTGGTAATCATCTGCACAGCAGCATTTTTTTGGGTTATTGAAGGTTTAAGGTGGTTGGCTGTGGTTGATTCTCAGGCACAAATGCCACAGGTGAGGGAGGGATACGTATATTAAAAGAGTGGTATAGGGTAAGGAGTGTTGTTTGGGGTACACAGTATCGTATCTTGGAAAGTTTGCCTACTGATTTGGAAATTTTATTGGATATATGCTGGATATGGGAATGAAATTTAGGATTACAGTCAAGGAGAAGACCTAGAAATTTACCCTCAGTGTGTCTTGTAATAGGGGGACTATTTATAGATATGTTAAGTTGGATATTTAAGGCTCTGTTTCCAAATACATGTAACATGAACTATGTTTTGTCTATGTTGAGAGTGAGTTTGTTGGTCATCATCCAAGAACGTATTTATAGCAGCTCGTTGTTTACAGTGTCTCTAAGTACAGCTGGGTTCGAGTGGGAGAAGACATAAGTGGTGTCATCTGCGAACAGAACTGGTTTAAGGAGTCAAGATGCACTGGGGAGATCATTGATGTAGATGAGAAAGAGGAGTGGGCCTAGGACACTACCCTGGGGCACTCCGACAGCTACAGGCTGGAAAGTGCAAATGACTCCATTTGCGTATACATACTGGTGTCTATCCTTGAGATAAGATATTAGGTAATTGAGGGAATGTCCTCTGATGCTGTAATGATTTAGTTTTAGGTGCAAGAGATTGTGGTCTACTGTATCAAATGCTTTCCGTTCAGTGAAGAGCCCCAGTGGATATTCATTTTTATCGAGGGTTGTATATACAGCCTCTCATCACTTAGTGACGTACTCATTTACCAACGCCTCAAACTTATGACGGGCTCTCTGACCAGTATGCATACCTAAATAATGTATATTAGAGCTGATTTCCTCTATTCTGTTTATTTCAATATACAGTACACTACTGTATAAACATTTAAAAATATACCAGAAATGTTATAAATGGTGCAAAGGTGACATTAAAACAATACCAAAGATGGTTGACACAAACCCACTACCATTATAATATGCTCCTCACTTAGTGACGAATTCGTTTAACGATGTGGTCTTAGGAATGAAACTCCGTCGTTAAGTGAGGAGAGGCTATAATAGTTAAAGCATTTGTATGATCGCATCATTCATATTTTCTTTTGGTCTAAATCCAAACTGGCAGGGGTTAAGTATGTTGTTGGATATAAGGTAGGAGTAAAGTCGTTTGTGTATTATTTTTTCGGATATTTAAGAAAGTAAGGCCAAGCTTGATATAGGTCTATGGTTGTTCAGATCACTTGGATCACCTCCTTTAAGGATTGGGGTAAGCCTTGCTGTCCTGAGTGCGGGTGGGCAGGTTGAGGACTCAACAGACTTGTTGAACAGTTTTGCAGTAATGGGTGACAGCACATGAGCTGCTTTTTTATATATGAATGGTGGCAAGTTATTTAGATCTCCTGTTTTGTTTTTTAATAATTTAATGGTGAGTGAGACTAGTAGAATTAGTTGGAGCTAGATATAGAGTATTTGGGTAGTTGACAGTGAGGTAGTCTTTTGGCTGAGTATTTGAGCTTGGAATTTTGCTTGCTAGCTTTGATCCTACAGTAGAGAAGAAGACATTAAGTTTGTTGGCCGTGTCTTTAGGCTGTATGTGAGGTTCATCTGGTTTAGTCATGGCTATCTATTTATAGACAGTTTTCTAGAGCCCAAAATTTTGGAGGGGGTTTGCCAGGACCTTTTCATATCACCTTTTATTTCAATAAATCTATTTTCATAATACAATGAATCAATGAGAGTATGTGAGTGTGTGTGAGTCAGTGTTGTTGGTGGTGAGACAGCAACCACCTCACCCAGCAGCCCCTGACACCCCCATACCACCACCACCACTGCCCTTACAACCACCCTCCCCACCAGCACCACCCCCAACTCCAGTACCACCCCCATCCTCCACCACTGCTGTGTTGTCATTCAGTACATTATTATTATTATTATCATTATTATCATTATTATTGCTTTAGCCTGGTGTCTAAAGCTCTTGCTCCACACGGCGAGGGTCTGGGTTTGATTCCCAGCAAGGGTAAAAACATTGGGCGTGTGTCTTTACACCGATTATCTACATTCACCCATCAGTAAAATGGGTACCTGGGTGTTAGTCGACTGGCGTGGGTCACATCCTGGGACAAAACTGAAATAATTTGCAGGAAATGCTCTGCATAACAACGGGGATTCTGTATACAGTGGAACCCCGAATATCGGCCGCTGCATTTATCGGTCGAATCGTATTTAGGCCAGTTTTTGGGCCGAAATTTTGCTCTGTATTTTGGCCAGTGCCTCGCAAATCAGCCGTATTATACGGGTCAGCCTGCCTCCCACTGGGACGCTGCTGCGTAGGTGAGTCAGTCTCCCTGTGTCTCTCGGTGAATGAGCATATACTCTGCGCATTCATCCAAACATTTCCTTAAAATCCATTGCTTTTAGTGCTTGTTTATTAGTGTGACTGTGAAATAAGCCACCATGGGCCCCAAGAAAGTTCCTTCCAATCAATCAATTTTTATTTCCTTGAAAGATTACATTGTGATTATGAAATTACAAAAATGAGTTGCAGTGCAAAGACAGCCACTATCATGCCTAGGCATTATGGGCAGATTTATTTTAATGGCTTACAAACTACTTAATACTAAGGAAATTTACCATAGTTTGTTTAAGATATACATCTGTTTTTGTTTATAGTACACAGTAGTTTTACTCAAATTACAATGGTTTCAATAGCAAATATTGAAATTATATTATGGGAATATAACATTGTGAGTTGTTGTTGAGTGTAAGGCAGTATTGTTTTGGGTAGGTAATTATACTACAAGATAGTTTTAATCAATGTATGAACTTTGGGCATCCCCTTTTGAAAGCTTAAGATTTAGGTAATTGGGAGATTTTTTGGTAAAGTTAAATATTGAGTATTTAGTTTAGGGTGAGGAAAATGGCTTCTGAGAAGAGTCTTAATCTGATGTTTAGACTGGGTTACTTTTGTATTTACTGGTAATGAATTCCAAATTTTGGGGCCCTTTATGTGCATCGAGTTTCTACACAGTGTGATATGGACATGGGGTACATCAAAAAGAGATCTGTGTCTTGTGTTATGGTCATGTGTCCTGTTAAGGTTGGAGAGGAGAAGTTTGAGTGGAGGGTTTATGTTTGAGTGTAGTGTTCTATGTATGTAGTATGCACATGAATAAGTATGGATGTTCTTTACTGTGAGCAGTTTTAGACATGAATATTGGTGGAGTATGCTGTCAGGAGTGGGAATTTGTTATTCTGACTGCAGCCTTTTGCTGGGTTATTAGTGGCCTTAGGTGATTTTTGAAAAAAAAAAAAAATCTTTTTTTCTTACGAAATGATGGAGAATCTTTTCCTGATCATAATGACACCAAAAGTATGAAATTTGATGGAAAACTTATGGAATTATGCTCTCGCGAAGTTAGCGGACTCGCCAATATTTACACATTAGCGATTCCGCCCAGTTTGAGCCCTATTTTTGGCCAATTCCTCTGTACTAGTCAACAAAAATCATAACTATTTCACTAGAACTCCATTTTTTCTATCGAATGAGTACAAGAAATCACCCATTTACCAGTTTCAACTATCCAATAAAGTGGTTAGAAATTGGCAATTTTGCCAATTTCACAGAAATTTCTGAAGATGCCAATTTCCAAATAGGGTCCACAATAAACAAGAAAGGCATTCCTGGCACTAAAATAGCAAGTTCTCTGTTCGTTAGTCATGTCACCAGGCCCCTCTTATATTTTTTTGCTTTCCACTTTGAATTTTTATTCTTACAAAAAATAGAAGATTTACTGTTATGCAGACTACTGCATTATTGTAGAAATGGTATAAATAATATCAGTGCACTTGTGAAAGAACATTAGACTCAACAATTGACGTGTATTGGATGCTTGGCATGATTTATTTACTTTTGAACTTTGTTAAAAATCGAACATTTCTGCTACTTTGAACTCAATTTCAAGGTACTTTTCATTGTGAAACCAGTCAAAATCATCTCAATTTCTGTAATATGTCTTCCTTTCTATAAAATGAGACCAGGAAAACTAGAATACAACCATAAATACCATACGAAAATACAGTGCAAAGTCGCTGTTTTAATCCAAAAACACGGTCAAAGTTTTTTTTTCTCATTACGCACTGTGTGCTGCAGGATTTTTTTATACTGCACACACTGCCCACATTGACCCATTCTTTCATATGTAGGCTTTCTCTCGCTAGATTTGAAGGTGCTAGAATTTAGGCATACTAGTACGTCAATAAAAATTTCTATCCTTACCCATCCTTCTTCCTTACCCATCTCACCAAAGCTCTGGTCTGGACAAGACAAGACAAGTACGTCAATAACCCTGGTGCATAAGTCGTACTAGTACGTCGAAAACCCTGAAAGGGTTAATGTTGTTGATCTCCATGCACAAATCCCATATGTGAGATAAGGGTAGACGAGTGAAATTTGTTGCATATGTGTCTGGAATTTGAGGCTACTGTCAAGGTGGATTCCTAGGAATTTCCCCTCTGTGAGTCTTGTGATGGGTGATCCGTTTAGTGTTATGTTAACTTGAAAATTTGCAGCTCTGTTTCTGAACTGAATGAAAAAGGTTTTGTCAGTATTGAGGGTAAGCTTATAAGTCATCATCCAGGTAGATACTTTCTCCAATTCGGCATGAACAGTGTTGGCCAATATGACTGGGTTTGAGTGAGAGAAGACATATGTAGTGTCATCTGCAAATACTATGGGTTTGAGTAGTTGTGATACATTCGGTAGGTCATTGATGCAAATGAAAAAGAGGAGTGGGCCAAGGATGCTTCCTTGTGGAACACCAAATGTGATTGGTTGATTAGAAGAGTTTGCTCCATTTGTGTACACATATTGGCTTCTGTTACTAAGATATGACTTTAGGTAGTTGAGGGAGTACCCTCTTATACCATAGTGTGTTAATTTAATGTGCAGCAAATCATGGTTGACTGTATCAAAAGCTTTACATAAATCAATGAAGATTCCCAGTGGGACTTCTTTCTTCTTGAGAGCAGTGTATATTAGATCTAGCATGTGTATAATAGCATCATTTGTGTTTTTATTATGCCTGAATCCAAACCAACAGGGTTTAGTATGTTGTGTGAGACAAGGTAGGAATAGATATGCTTATGAATTAATTTTTCAAAGATTTTACAGATCAGAGGTAAGTTAGAGATTGGTCAATAGTTATTGAAGTCCGCTTGATCACCTCCTTTGTGGATCGGGGTGACCCTCGCTATTTTTACAATTGCTGAGAAGGTGGAGAATTCGATGGATTTGTTAAAGAGTGTTGCAATTATTGGTGACAGTATTTGTGAAGCTTTTTTGTACAAAAAAGGTGCTAAGTTGTTTGTCTCCTGCCTTGTTTTTAAAGGTGTTGATAATGAGTGAGACTTCTGTTGGGTTTGGTTGGGGCTAGGAATAGTGTATTCGGGTAGGTGCCCGTGAGGTAGTCTGATGGACGGGTGTTCGACACTGGGATTTTGCTCGCTAGATTCTTTCCTATGGTGGAGAATTAAACATTGAGTCTGTTTGCTGTTTCAGTTGGTGGGAGTAGGGGTGAGAAACAATGGAATTTAAGAAAGAAGTTATTAAAAAATATGAGAGTGGTGTTCGAGTGCTAGAACTTGCCAGGACGTATGGGAAATCCAAATAAACAATCACTTCCATCCTGGCAAAGAAATTAGAAATCAAGGAAGCTAATGCTGCAAAAAGGAGTTTAGCAGGGAGGCAGGGAGTGTAACAGGCAGGCAGGGAGTGTAGCATGGAGGGAGTGTAGCAAGGAGGAAGGGAGTGTGGAACAGACAGAGGGAGTGTAGCAGGCAGGCAGGGAGTGTAGCAGGCATGCAGGGAGTGCAGAAGGGAGGCAGGGAGTGTAGCAGGCAGGTAGGGAGTGCAGCAGGCATGCAGGGAGCGTAGCAAGGGAACGGAGTGTGGAAGGGAGTGTAGCATGGAGGGAGGGAGTGTAGCAGGAAGGCAGGGAGTGTAGCAGGCAGGGAGGGAAGTAACCTCAGAGAGGGTTTTGATAACTGAAGTCCTTATGGAGGGTAATTCTCCTTCCAAACAATAATCAGGCCTCCCTCTCTCCTCCCTGTCTTTCATAAGCCAACAAGAGTCTTCAATAAAGGGATGTAATAGTGATTTTAATGTTCATTTATTTTATTTAGTTCTCATTGTTTTGTGTATGTAAAACTATAATTAATCTTTAAAAATGTATTTTTTGTTAATATTTTTTTGGCATCTGCAATGGATTAATTATAATTACATTAATTCTTAAGGGAAATATTGGTTCGAATTTAGGCCTTTTCAAACTTAGGCCGACCTTCTGGAACGGATTACAGCCGATGTTCAGGGTTCCACCGTTGTAGTATGTCATAGATGTCAGCTGGGCCTGTATACCTTGTACATGTATACCTTGTACATGTATACCTTGTACATGTATACTTTGTACATGTATACCTTGTACATGTATACTTTGTACATGTATACCTTGTACATGTATACCTTGTACATGTATACTTTGTACATGTATACTGTGTACATGTATACTTTGTACATGTATACCTTGTACATGTATACTTTGTACATGTATACCTTGTACATGTATACTTTGTACATGTATACCGTGTACATGTATACTTTGTACATGTATACCTTGTACGTGTATACTTTGTACATGTATACCGTGTACATGTATTACTTTGTACATGTATACCTTGTACATGTATACCTTGTACATGTATACCTTTGTACATGTATACCTTGTACATGTATACTTTGTACATGTATACCGTGTACATGTATACTTTGTACATGTATACCTTGTACATGTATACTTTGTACATGTATACCATGTACATGTATACTTTGTACATGTATACCTTGTACATGTATACCATGTACATGTATACTTTGTACATGTATACCTTGTACATGTATACCTTGTACATGTATACTTTGTACATGTATACCTTGTACATGTATACCTTGTACATGTATACCTTGTACATGTATACCTTGTACATATATACTTTGTACATGTATACCTTGTACATGTATACCTTGTACATGTATACCTTGTACATATATACTTTGTACATGTATACTTGTACATGTTATACCTTATACATGTATACCTTGTACATGTATACCTTGTACATGTATACCTTGTACATGTATACCTAGTACATGTATATCTTGTACATGTATACCTTGTACATGTATACCTTGCACAAGTATACCTTGTACATGTATACCTTGTACATGTATACCTTGTACATGTATACCTTGTACATGTATACCTTGTACATGCATACTTTGTACATGTATACCTTGTACATGTATACCTTGTACATGTATACCTTGTACATGTATACCTTGTACATGCATACCTTGGACATGTATACCTTGTACATGTATACCTTGTACATCAATACCTAGTACATGTATACCTTGTATATGTATACCTTGTACATGTATACCTTGTACATGCATACCTTGTACATGTATACCTTGTACGTGTATTCCTTGTACATCTATACCTAGCACATGTATACCATGTACATGTATACCTTGTACATGTATACCTTGTACATGTACACCTTGTACGTGTATACCTTGTACATCTATACCTAGCACATGTATACCATGTACATGTATACCTTGTACATGTATACCTTGTACATGTATACCTTGTACATCTATACCTAGCACATGTATACCTTGTACATGTATACCTTGTACATGTATACCTTGTACATGTATACCTTGTACATGTATACCTTGTACATCTATACCTAGTATACCTTGTACATGTATACCTTGTACATGTATACCTTGTACATGTATACCTTGTACATGTATACCTTGTACATCTATACCTAGCACATGTATACCTTGTACATGTATACCTTGTACATGTATACCTTGTACATGTATACCTTGTACATGTATACCTTGTACATGTATACCTCGTAGATGTATACCTTGTACATGTATACCTCGTACATGTATACCTTGTACATGTATACCTTGTACATGTATACCTCGTACATGTATACCTTGTACATGTATACCTCGTACATGTATACCTCGTACATGTATACCTCGTACATGTATACCTCGTACATGTATACCTTGTACATGTATACCTCGTACATGTATACCTTGTACATGTATACCTCGTACATGTATACCTCGTACATGTATACCTTGTACATGTATACCTCGTACATGTATACCTCGTACATGTATACCTTGTACATGTATACCTCGTACATGTATACCTTGTACATGTATACCTCGTACATGTATACCTTGTACATGTATACCTCGTACATGTATACCTCGTACATGTATACCTTGTACATGTATACCTTGTACATGTATACCTCGTACATGTATACCTTGTACATGTATACCTCGTACATGTATACCTCGTACATGTATACCTCGTACATGTATACCTTGTACATGTATACCTCGTACATGTATACCTCGTACATGTATACCTCGTACATGTATACCTTGTACATGTATACCTTGTACATGTATACCTTGTACATGTATACCTCGTACATGTATACCTCGTACATGTATACCTCGTACATGTATACCTCGTACATGTATACCTTGTACATGTATACCTTGTACATGTATACCTCGTACATGTATACCTTGTACATGTATACCTTGTACATGTATACCTCGTACATGTATACCTCGTACATGTATACCTTGTACATGTATACCTTGTACATGTATACCTCGTACATGTATACCTTGTACATGTACTTGTTAAAATAAAGATGTTATTATTATCCTTATTCTTATTATTATTCTTATTATTCTTATTATTATTATTCTTATTATTATTATTATTCTGACAAGGGAGACGTGCTGCTTCTTACTGACACAGGTGTTACTGACACAAGTGTTACTGACACAGGTATTACTGACACAGGAGTGTTCCTGACACAGGTGTTACTGACACAGGTATTACTGACACAGGTGTGTTACTGACACAGGTGTTACTGACACAGGTGTTACTGACACAGTTGTTACTGACACAGGTGTGTTACTGACACATGTGTGTTACTGACACAGGTGTTACTGACACAGGTGTTACTGACACAGGTGTTACTGACCACAGGTGTTACTGACACAAGTGTGTTACTGACACAGGTGTTACTGACACAGGTGTGTTACTGACACAGGTGTGTTACTGACACAGGTGTTACTGACACAGGTGTGTTACTGACACAGGTGTTACTGACACAGGTGTTACTGACACAGGTGTGTTACTGACACAGGTGTTACTGACACAGGTGTGTTACTGACACAGGTGTGTTACTGACACAGGTGTTACTGACACAGGTGTTACTGACACGTGTTGCTGACACAGGTGTCACTGACACAGTGTCATGTAGGGGGGTAATGATTGAATAGGATATAAGGGGAATATGGGAGTAAGGGATTATGTAGGCAGGGGAGAGGCAGGCGAGGTGGTAGGAGTGAGATGATTAGCGGAGGTAGGTAGGTAATGACAGGTCAGTGGTG
This sequence comes from Cherax quadricarinatus, assembly GCF_026875155.1. NCBI lineage: Eukaryota > Metazoa > Arthropoda > Malacostraca > Decapoda > Parastacidae > Cherax > Cherax quadricarinatus. Next base: position 39,341,610 of record NC_069441.1, read on the forward strand.
ACCACCACGACACTCTCATTAACTCTACACTACTCACTAACATATGCCTCGTCCATTCTTCACTCATATATAAACATAATAAAATATAAGAAAAAAAGACAGGGACAGTGAATATTACTATTCTACTCAAACACAGTTTATTATTACGTCTTTGTACAATAATATATTTGGGAACAGAACATTATTGTGGTTTAGATAAATGTGGTGGTACACATAAGCAGTGAGACAGGGAACACAATCAACTTGACCAAAATGAATGTAACTTACAATATAGCACAGAGGACAGTTCACTACAGGAACTAAGCCACAGGTCCCAAGACCTACACAGCACGAGTACTGCGCCAAGCCAGTACTCTGCCCAATGTCTCCAACAGTCTCCTCCAGAGACTTCAGCAACCTTCTCCCGAGCCCTGCACCCCAGCAGCAGCTCCTCTCGAAATGTCTCTGCTCAGAGCTCTGCACCCAGGCCAGAGCTCTGCCCGAATCTTCTGCTCAGGAGCTCTGCGCCCCAGCAGCAGCTCCGCTCCAATCTCATGATCATGCTCTTCCTTGGGCTTTTATGGTGGTCCAAGCACCCTCCACAACCACGTGTACGACCTGACGCCTAGGTCTGAGGCGTCAAGAACAAAAGACCTCAGACGTGGGCGTGGCTACAGACGTTTGCCAAGGCAAGGTGTGACCATATAATTGGTTAAATTAGGTCTCCCCAGAGACCTCACAAGCCCAGCTGGACTACATCACAACAGGTGTTACTGACACAGGTGTGTTACTGACACAGGTGTTACTGGCACAGGTGTGTTACTGACACAGTTGTGTTACTGACACAGGTGTTACTGATACAGGTGTGTTACTGATACAGGTGTGTTACTGACACAGGTGTGTTACTGACACAGGTGTTACTGACACAGGTGTTGCTGACACAGGTGTTGCTGACACAGGTGTGTTACTGACACGGGTGTTTCTGACACAGGTGTGTTACTGACACAGGTGTTACTGACACAGGTGTAATACTAACACAGGTGTTACTGACACAGATGTGTTACTGACACAGGTGTTACTGACACAGGTGTGTTACTGACACAGGTGTGTTACTGACACAGGCATGTTACTGGCACAGGTGATACTGACACAGGTGTGTTACTGACACAGGTGTGTTACTGACACAGGTGTGTTACTAACACAGGTGTTGCTGACACATGTGTGATACTGACACAGGTGTTGCTGACACAGGTGTGTTACTGACACAGGTGTTACTGACACAGGTGTGTTACTGACAGGTGCGTTACTGACACAGGTGTGTTACTGACACAGGTGTGTTACTGACACAGGTGTTACTGACACAGGTGTTACTGACACATGTGTTACTGACACAGGTGTCACTGACACAGGTGTTACTGACACAGGTGTTACTGACACAGGTGTTACTGACACAGGTAAGTTACTGACACAGGTGTTACTGACACAGTTGTGTTACTGACACAGGTGTTACTGATACAGGTGTGTTACTGATACATGTGCGTTACTGACACAGGTGTGTTACTGACACAGGTGTTACTGACACAGATGTTGCTGACACAGGTGTTGCTGACACAGGTGTTTATCTGGAGTTTATCTGGAGAGAGTTCCGGGGGTCAACGCCCCCGCGGCCCGGTCTGTGACCAGGCCTCCTTAGGTCAGTGTCCCAGGATGCGACCCACACCAGTCGACTAACACCCAGGTACCCATTTTACTGATGGGGAACATAGACAACAGGTGGAAAGAAACACGTCCAATGTTTCTACTCTGGCTGGGAATCGAACCCAGGCCCTCGTCGTGTGAAGCGAGAGCGTTAACCACCAGGCCACCAGGTGTAATACTAACACAGGTGTTACTGACACAGGTGTGTTAGTGACACATGTGTGTTACTGACACAGGCGTGTTACTGACACAGGTGATACTGACACAGGTGTGTTACTGACTCAGGTGTGTTACTGACACAGGTGTTGCTGACACATGTGTGCTACTGACACAGGTGTTGCTGACACAGGTGTGTTACTGACACAGGTGTTACTGACACAGGTGTGTTACTGACACAGGTGCGTTACTGACACAGGTGTTACTGACACGCATGTTACTGATACAGGTGTTACTGACACAGGTGTGTTACTGACAGGTGTTGCCGACACATGTTACTGACACAGGTGTTACTGACACAGGTGTTACTAACACAGGTGTTACT